>JAEOAD010000029.1:25725000-26205000 GCA_036365145.1 Orientallactaga sibirica | reverse complement strand
TGTGCCACTACACCTGGCTCTGTGTTAGACTTTTATCACTATTGCAAAACAACTTGAGGGGAGAAAAGATTTATTTTGGTTCATTGTTTCAGTCTTCTAGTTTTTATTTACTTTTATTTTTATAAGTTTTTTAAAAGTTATTTTATTTATTTCAGAGTGTGAGAGAGAAAGAGGCAGGTAGAGAGAGAGAGAGAGAGAGAGAGAATGGGTACACCAGGGCCTTCAGCCACTGTAAAAGAACTTGAGATACATGTGCCACCTTATGCATCTGGCTTACTGGGTCCTGGAGAATCAAACCTGAGTCCTTTGGCTTTGTGGGCAAACACCTTATCTGCTAAGCCATCTCTCCTGCCCCAGTTTTTATTTTTTTAAATTTATTTTTTTTTCATTTTTTTATTTATATTATTCTGATTTTACATTCATAGTATTGGTTCCATTGTCCTCCTCCCTGTCCTCCCACTTTCAAAGGGACCCTCATCAATGGGGAATGTGGGTCGTGCATTGTCAGGTTAGTTAAGAGTTCTGGGGTATAGGCCCCAGTCTCTGTGCATAATGCCCCAACTTGTGACTCTAACAATCTTTCCGCCCCCTCTTCCGCAAGTTTCCCTGAGCCACTTTGGGGTCATTTTAGTTCTTTTTCAGTGATGAGGTTTTTGGGAGCCTCTGTGTCTCTGGATATCTGGCTTAGTTGGAGTTGGATGTTCTCTGTGTTTATCTCCTTCAGCCTTTTTCTGGTGTCGTGATCGCCATTAACGCTGTATTCTTGCCCTTCCCCTGCATTGTTCTATGGTTTCAGCTGGGGCCCTGGTGAGGTGTGGTTAGCTGATCCTCCCTTCGGGTTCATTGTCCACCTGAAAAAAGATAAGCAAATTCTCCAACGGAGAGAAAAGTTAGTACTAGGTAGAAGGGATGACCATCTATGTTTTGGAGGGAATTTTGTATGCATTGGCTCTCTTCTAGCCCACATTTGGTGGTATCTTGCTCTTGGAGACTGAGCTTATTTTTTGTACCTGGTTTTGACTTATTTCCCAGTTCCAGCAATGAGTTGCATTCCACTGAGTGGATCTGTTAGCCAAATCAAGAGCAGTTGTTTACCCACCATGGCTGTTTGCCACTACTGCACTTGTATGAGCATTTATTTTATTTTATTTTTGTGGTTTTTTGAGGTAGGGTCTCACCCTAGCCCAGGCTGACCTGGAATTCACTATGTAGTCTCAGGGTGGCCTTGAAATCATGGCGATCTTCCTACCTCTGCCTCCCGAGTGCTGGAACCAGTTTTTATTTTTTAAAAATATTTATTTATTTGCAAACAGAGAGAGAGGGAGGGAGAGTGAGTGAGTACGCTCATGAGAGCATGCATGAGAGGGAGAATGAGAGAGTATGGGCACACCAGGGCCTTTTGCCACTGCAAAAAGCATAAAACAAAATAAACAAAAAACAACTCCAGATGCTTGGGTCACTTTGTGCATCTGGATTTACATGAGTACTGGGGAATTGAACCCAGGATGGTAGGCTTTGGTAGCGAGTGCATTTAACCACTGAGCTATCTCCCCAGGCTTGTCTTCATTTTTAACTAAAAATGGTCATGTCAAATCAGAGCAGCTTACATACCAGCAAGGGGGGGAAGAGTGGGGTGGGGGAGAGAGAATATGACTGTATTAGTGAGTTTTTCATTTCATCTTGCCTGGGCCCAGCCTGTGGTATGGTCCACTAATATTCAGGGTGGATCTTTCTCTTTTAGTTAATTCTTTCTGGAAATAGTCACATTAAAATACTCAGAGGTGTGTTTTACTAACCATCTAAACTCTTACAAATCCAATCATGCTGACAATCAAGATTAACCATCACACTCTTTATTCAGTAATAGACTTTTAATCTGAAAACTCATGCCTCTCAGTCATGAGAAGATCTTTGTGCATCAATATTTTGAGACTTTCTTTGAATTTTTTCTGTTAATTTTCTGCAATTTTATTATGTAGTGGTTAGAGTTTTTGTAAGGAAGAAAGATATTTTTTAATTGAAAAATTTTATTTTATTTTTATTTATTTATTAGCAACAGACAGAGAAAGAGGGAGAGAGAGACAGAGAGAAAATGGGTACACCAGGGCCTCCAGCCACTGCAAACAAACTCCAGATGCATGTGCTACCTTGTGCATCTGGCTTACATGGGTCCTGGGGAATTGAGCCTCAAACCAGGGTCCTTAGGCTTTACAGGCAAGACTTTAACCACTAAGCAATCTCTCCAGTCCTGAAAAATATTATTTTTATTATCAAGTCAGTGAATAATAATGCTCACATTCTAAAATGTTCATTGTGTACATTTGTTGTATGTGGTACTGTACATGGTATAGAAGAGAGGAAGGAAAGATGGTAAGAGCCACAGTATGGGTGGGAAGAGTCTGAGGCATGGTCCCCCCACTATCCCATTGGGATTGACTGAGGAGGGCCCCAGAGAAACAGGAACAGGGGAGAGGGAATAAAAGAGTATAATCTGTTAAAAAATAAATAAAAAGAAACAAAAAGATTTCTAATTTGTTTTCTGTTCCTTAGGCAGAATGACATCTTGTGCTTTTTTTTTTTTGGAGAAAGAGAGAGAGAGAGAGAGAGACAGAGAATGGGCACACCAGCTGTGAACTCCAGATGCGTGCTCCCCCTTGTGGGCAAGTGTGGCATTGAGCCCTTGCATCACTTTTGCGTCTGGCTAAACATGGGACCTGGAGAATCGCACAGGTGTTCTTAGGCTTAGTAGGCAGGTGCCTTAACCACTAAGTCATCTCTCCAGCCCACATCTTGTGCTTTTGCCATGAAAAGAATGTATTTTGGCCCACATAAAGATATTAGTTACATACATTTAAAGTTTTTCTCTTAAATATTTTAAACTAACATACAAAGTAATAGAGTATAGTATAACATTCCACACATAATTTGTCTTTGTTGATTCTCTTCCCATCTCTTTTCCTACATTCTCCTGCCCCTCATTTATGCCCTTCTACCTCCAGGATCCTCTTTCTACTTCCATGCCATATACATATTGCTATCTTCCTTAAAACCTCTTTTTCTTCCTCTCATTGTTGGTTCCTTTTCTAGTTTCATCACTTATAACCATACTCACATTTACATATATACTCATATGTAAAAATTCAAAGTTAAGAATGCATATGAGAGAGAACATATGGTGTTTGTCTTTATGAATCTGGGTTACCTGCCTTAATATAATAATTTTCTGACTATTCTTAATTCTGGCTGAATAAAGTTCCATTTTGTACATATACAACATTTTCACTATCTAATTATTTGTGGAGAGACACATAGGCTTATTCCATTTCCTTGATATTATAAATAGAAAATCAATAAACATGGATATGTGAGTATCTATTTGGTGGGATAGAGAGTTCTGTGGGATTTT
The DNA here is from genome assembly GCA_036365145.1 of Orientallactaga sibirica. NCBI lineage: Eukaryota > Metazoa > Chordata > Mammalia > Rodentia > Dipodidae > Orientallactaga > Orientallactaga sibirica. The sequence goes on along the minus strand of JAEOAD010000029.1, from coordinate 26,201,594 downwards.
TATACCCAGGAGGGGTGTACCTGGGTCATATGATAGTTACATATTTCTTTAAAGATTTCTTCTACTTTTATTATCATTATTTCCCCTAAATTTCTTTTCTTTTAAATATTTTTTTTATTTATTTAAAATATTTTGTCTATTTGAGGGAGAGAGAGAGAGAGAGAAAGAAAGGCAGATGGAGAGAGAATAGATGCACCAGGGTCTTTAGCCACTGTAAATGAACTCTAGATGCATACATCACTTTGTGCATTTGGCTTACATGGGTACTAGGGAATTGAACCTGAGTCTTTTGGCTTCACAGGGAAGTGCCTTAACCAGTAAAGCCATCTCTTCATCCCAATTGCCTAGATTTCTTTTATTATTTTTATGCTTATTTAGTTATTTGACAGAAAGAAAGAGGGAAAGAGAGAGAGAGAGAAAGAGAGAAAGAGAAAGAAAGAATAGGTAGACCAGGGCCTCCAGCCACTGCAAACGAACTCCAGATGCATGCACCAACTTGTGCATCTGGTTAACGTGGGGCCTGGGTATCACACCTGGGTCCTTTGCCTTTGCAGGCAAATGTTTAAAGTGCTAAGCCACCCCTCCAACCCCTAAATTTATTTAATCTTTTTGTCTACATTTTCTTATTAAAGTTTTACTTTTTTTTTTTTTTTTTGTGCTTGAGACTATCATATTGGAGGTGACTCATGATTCTCTTATAGGAGAGGCCAAACTTGTCAATTATAATGTGGCAAGACAGGGCTCTGTTTGTGGGGAAATCCTGGGTGTCAGTATTTGGGGATCTGCTTCCCAGGCCTGCTGCCAAGGTAAGAGAAAGAGCCTTCTAGTTTTATCTCTGAAGAGGTTGTGGGGGAGGGTCATATCCTTGAGCTGCCACTGTTTTAAGAGTCCAGTTGTTGAGGGACAAGGAGCCTCACTTTCTGGCTGTACACTTTCATTCATGCCTTTTTGTTTTGTTTTGTTTTTTGAGGTAGGATCTCACTCTGGCTCAGGCTGACCTGGAATTCCTACATTCAGGGTGGCCTCAAAGCCCTGATCCACCTGCCCTTCCTACCCAAGTGCTGGGAGGATCCTGCCCATGTTTTTAAGTCTGTGCCTCTCTGTATCACATGCTGCAATCGAGGATGAGTCCTCTGGATTTTTGCCTTGGAGGTTAAGATCTTCAGTTTCCTTCCATAGCAGGAGGAGCAACAAGGATTTAATAATTTCTCATGAGACTTTAAGCGAGTCTCCTGCTTACAGCTCAGCTCCTTTATGTCTCTTGCATGCTGCCTTTAATTTTCATATTTTTCCAGGGATTTGAGGCCTGACATGGATAATTTCCCATTGGCTCTTCCTATTCACCTTGAAGAATACTGATCATTTTATTTGTTTTCCAATATACCGATGTTGGCTGACATTTATTTCCAGCTGAGTATCCCCTCTCTCTTTTTCCTTGTGGAATATCACACACACATATAAACATATGCACATGTGCATGCGTGCGCACACACACACACACACACACACACACACACACACACACACAGAGACACTCCACTTTACTCTTGTTTTTTTTAGTAAGGTATATGGAGGGAAAAAAAATAAATGTGTTTATTCTACCATGTTCAGTCAGAAATAATATTTTTCCAACTTAATGAGTGCTTATTGGACATAGGTTAACCTTTCATTGTTGAGACTTGGCCACCTATATGAATATTAATGGTTGCAAGGGCAACAGTCTTCAGAGGATTTTCAAGTATGCATGTTCATTTGTATGCATATTGAATGCTCCCTGATCATGGTACTTAAATAAGCTATATATGTGTTTTCATTCATTCATTTATCCAACTTGTGCTGTGTATATATTATGTGGCAGACTGTGGGTATATCACAGTGAATCAGACGAGATCTCTGTCTGTTGAAGTTTCCTGTCTGATTTCTCCTTTGGGCTTTTACTTATTATTATCAGTGTTGTTGACAGTTTTTTGGTAGGTCAACACTTAAATCCAAATTCAACATATTTAACATATATATTTAAAAGACTTGCACATAGAAGTTAGAGGAGCTTTCAATCCTATAGAGAAAGTACACTGTAGACAAATAGCATCTTTATATAAACCAACAAAATCTTAGCAATGTCACTTTATTCTGTTGGATCGCTGAAGAATTGAAAAGTAATCCTTGCAAAATCATATTTGTTGTTGGTGTGTGAGTATGTGTGCATGCTGGAGTGTGCATACCACAGCATACTCATGGAGGTCAGAGGACAACTTCGAATATTGGTCCTTCAACTTTTTTTCAAAACAAGGTGTTTTTGGTGTTCACTGTTGCATTCACTAGATGGCCTGTAAGCTTTTGGGGGAATTTCCTGTATCCACCTTCCATCTTAACCATAGGTGTGTTAGCATTACAGATGCTACTATAGTATTTGACTTTACATGGGTTCTGGGTATCTGAACTCAGGTACTTTCATTTGCACAGCAAGTGCTTTATGTACTGAGTTAGCTCCCCAGTCCACAAATTAGAATTTGAAAATATTCATTACAATCATGATTTTCGTTTTTCACCATTTAAGTAAAATCTCATGTCATCCACTTATAAAATTACATTCCTTTGCCTGATGTAGCAGTTTTCTCCTTGATGGTACCACAGTCAACCAGAAGTAGCTTATGGAGGAAAGGGTTTATTTTAGCTTATAGTTTTGAGGGGAAGCTTCATCATGGTAGAAAAAAGCATGGCCGAGCTCACATCTTCATATAGCAACGGCAAGAGGGAGCATTAAGGACAAGCTAGCATTGAACACCAACTGGGCTGGACTAATGAACTTCAAGGCTGGCCCCCACACCAACTCCATCCCCACAGGACATACCTCTGCCAGCAAGGCTTTATGTCCCAAAGGCTCTACCAGCTGAGGACCAAGTAAAAAGTTTAATCACAAATTCTGGAGGTTCTGGGGGACATTTTACATTCAAAGCACCACACTGGCTTTCTCTAATTTGTCTCTTCAAGTATATTGTTTCCTAGCAGGCAGAGAATTTTAGTTATTAGGCCAGTCTATAAAGGAAGAGTAACTATATTCTGAGGATGGATGTATAAGTTCTGGGAGACTTAAAGTAGACTGACTTGATAACATCAATTCATGCTTTTCATGATGCCCTACTTTGATCAATGACTATAGAGTTGATAGTTAAAATAGCCAGACAGGGAACTTCTAAGCATAGCAGTTGTTTAGGATCAAAAGACTTTAGAGGTAGAAGGGAACTTTGAGGCCACACAATAAAATCTTTTTATCATTTCAGTAGTTCATGCCTAAGGAGGTAAAGAGTATTGCACTAGGTTTCACAGCAAGGGAGTGGCTTGACCCAAGCTGGAATCACGATCTCTTGGGGTTTGTACTTTAAAAAAAAGTACCAATTGATATCTTGAGAAACATTCATAGACAAATTAGCAGCCAGTTCAGATAATGAGAAATAACTATCAGAAATGAGGCTGCCTTTTCTGAAGGAAGTGGGTCTCATTAGAATAACAGGGCATCTGCATGTTGAGTTAATGTAAGATTGGAACAAGAAGGGCTTTAATGTCCTTACTCTTATGATGTGTATTGTAATTACATTTTCACTTCAGCTTAACTGGAAAAGGAGCTTGAATTTACAGTGCGCATGGTCTTTACGTGTTTCCTGCTGATCACTGCTTAACAAGGTATTCCACAGGAGAGGTTTGCTGGCTTTAATAGCCCTTAAATTACTTATGGCAATTACCTGCATCACTTTCAACTCCATAGAGGTTATTAAAATGCTCTCATGGCAACTGTAAAGAAATATAAAAATAGGTAAAGATGAAATTATGCCCACTCCCTAAAGGCATTTGCCTGGAATCTAATTGTAATATTTTTATATAGGGGGGTAGGCTTAGTTCAAGAAAAAATATCTTAAAATCTGAGGCTTAATCAACCATAAAGCAGACATATCTCATTTAACAACATTCTTTTCTTATCCCATCAGATTGATTCTGGTGTTATCTCCATAGAGGCACCTGGGAAACATTTTGATTGAAGTTTAATAAGTAGTTGCTAAGTCTCAGGCATATATCAGACACTATGCCAGTGGTCTCACATAGACTATTTTCTTTTGCTACTCAAAGGAACTATCTATTCTACATATTTAATAGCTAAGGGAGCCTGGGTTCATAGGCAGGTAGTGAAAAATCATAAAGTCACAGAGCTGGAAAGTGCAATGGATGAGATTCCACTTCACCCGCACTTTTAGTGTATTTTATCATGTGCCCACTTGCCAGCTACTAATTAGATGGATTTACCTGTGGACAGAAATGCTGCTGTGGTATTTTTTCAGGATTCAGAGAGTATATGATATCTCATCAGTCCCATCCCTGTGGACTAAAGTCCTCTCTGGAATTCTCTTCTGGAAATTAGAGCCCAAGATGGGGAAAGCTTTATGAGAATATCTATCTACTCTCCTGTGCTAGTCAAAGCTTGGCCTGTAGACCAGCAGCATCAGCATCATGCATTAGAAAAGCAGAATCTACTACACTTTCTTGGTCAGAATTATTTTTTAACAAGATCCCCAGGTAGTGTGTATGCACACTGAGCTTCGAAAACCCTGTTCTGATGTGAGGAAGTTTGCCAGAGACTTTTGTTTTCTGAGTGGGGTATTGATTATTTGGCACAGTTGGATAAGAGAGCAGCTATGAAGAGGGGTAAATCCTGCTGCATCGAGAGGAATTGCATAGGAATCTCACCTACATCATAATCTTGTCTGGGATCTGCTCCAACCAGCTAGACACAGGAAGGAAGTGGTCAGTGCATCTGCATGCCGGGATTGTCTTCTTACAATGCACATTGGACTTTTCCTTAGGAATGGTCCACAACAACTTTGCCTGTGTGTGTGTGTGTGTGTGTGTGTGTGTGTGTGTGTGTGTGTGAAAGTCCAAGGGGAGGACAGAAGACAGCTGTGCATGTTGTCCCTTAGGCACTGTCCACCTTTTTGAGACAGTGTCTTTCACTGATCTGGAACTTGTCAATTAAACTAGACTGGCTGGCTAGTAAGCTTCAGGGATCCTTCTATCTCTTCCTCTCTAGTGATGGAATTATAAACACCCACCACCCTAATGTGTCCAATGGGAGAACCAAAAGCCAGTTCCTGTGCAGTTATATAAATGAATCCCACCCACCTGGTTCTTCTGCTATAGGCTTTCTGACTTTCATGGTCTCCTTGAGATGGAGACTTTGCTTCTACCTGCAGGCAGCCATGTGAGACAAAATTCATTTCCAAATCTAGATGAAGGGTTAAGGAGTTCAAGGTTTGTTTGTGTTGTCCTGTTTCCTCTGCTAAATGGTGACTTAAAATCAATTATAATCAAATGGGAAGAAGCAAAAGTTGCTGCTTTCTGTGGCTTTGGGGAGAGAGGAGGCTGGGGTTTCACTCTCAATTTTGTCCCTGAGATAAAAGCTAGCATTTATGAGCCCAGGTTTATTGTGTGATTGATAGTTCTGACTTGTGACCCATTTTCATGCCCTAGGAGTTTTCTTCCGAAGTCTGGATCAAGGACTGTGGACCTTCAGGTGGGAAAAGGATTATTCTCTGTGCTTGTCTTCCTGTTGCCTGTGGTTCTATTCATCTCTCTCTTTCTGTACAAATACAGATAGGGTGGTGCTGGGATATTGAAGCCCTACAAAAAGGGAGAGGATCAGACATGGACTAGACACCTGTGTAAAATCCCAAGGGATGTCCTCTGGATTCATTTTCCAGACTTAGGAAAACTATTCTCTAGGAGAAGATAATTTGAGGTTTCACCTGTATGCAGGGCTGCTTCTGGACAAAGTATGAGTTCTATTCAGTAACTGTTACATTATTTTCCTATGCCAAGGACTGCTTTAGGTGAGAGGAATCCAAAAGGAGCCCCATAGTCTTCTGGGTAGGTGTATTTGTCTCGGTTTTGTAGATACCCAACTGAGGTTAGATCACTTTATGTACCACAAAGAAGTATGTGCTATGGTTTGAATGTATAATGCCCCCACAGGCTCATGTATTTGAATACTTGGTTTCACAGTGTGGCACTGTTTTGGAAGGTCATGGAATCTTTAGGAGGTGGTGCCTCTGCTGAAGGAAATGGATCGCTGTGGGGTGGGCTTTGGGGCTTTGATAGCCCAGCCTACATTTTGTCTGCTTTCTTGTTTCCTTACTGCAGAATGTGGCCAGGTGCCTCAGGCTTGTGCCACCATGATTCCATGACACGATGGATGGTATCTTTTATTGCATTTCTTAAACTAAGACAAAATAAACCTTCATTAAGTTGCTCCTTGTCAAGTGTTTGCTCATTGTAACAGGAAAAGTAACTAATACAGTATACAAAATGATAGAGTTAATTATTGTGATTGATTTCTTTCATAGTGCATGCATATATCAGACCATCACATCATACCCCATAAATATATCCAGTTATTATTCATCATTTAAAATAAACTAAATGACTTGCATTAGCTGGTCTTAAACCCTGGTCAATAACTAAGGTTCCTAGTTTTGTTCTCTTCAAAGCCTTAGTGAGTTTCTGACCCCATTTTCCTGTTCTTTCCATTTTCACTCTGTTTGTATCTCATGGTGTTAACAATATCACAAGCTTCAGGGAGGCAGCCCAGACAGGTTCTAAGCATCCACTTCTTCCCTAGTGTTTAAAAGAGTAAGGGATGGGAAGAGAGAGTCAGCAGCAGGCTGTAAGCTCCCAGGGTGGGTTCAGAGCAGTCAGGGGCTGGAATTTATCTTGAATACAGCAATTCCCCGACTTGTGTTTGGCCCACTTAGGGTCTAGAACGCTGCTGTTTGAGGTGAAGCAGGGAAATAACAGACAGCTGAATCATCTCATTTTTTTCTTCCATTTGTGACTACTTTAAAAAAATATTTTAAAAATATTTAATTTAAGCCGGGCGTGGTGGTGCATGCCTTTAATCCCAGCACTCGGGAGGCAGAGGTAGGAGGATCGCCGAGAGTTTGAGGCCACCCTGAGACTACATAGTTAATTCCAGGTCAGCCTGGGCCAGAGTGAGACCCTATCTCGAAAAACTACAAAAAAATTAAATTAAATTAATTAATTAATTTGAGAGAGAGAGAAATAGGTAGAGAGAGAGAATGGGCATGCCAACACCTCCAGCCACTGCAAACGAACTCCAGATGTGTATGCCCCCCCTCCAGTGCATCTGGCTTACATGGGTCCTGGGGAGTCAAACATGGGACCTTTGGCTTTGCAGGCAAGTGCCTTAACCTCTAAGCCATCTCTCCAGCCCTTGTGACTTCTTTTTTTAAGACTGGGCAGCCAATATAATTCTGATGAAAATTAATCTTTTTGTGTGTGGTGTTGGTGATTAAACCCAGGGCCATGTGCTGCAAGAGTGCTGCCAGTAAGCTAGAGAGCCACTGTTGGCTAGAGAGCCGAGAAGGTAAAGGTTTTTAAAACATGCAGTGCAATGCATCTAATCCTCATCCCTGAGAATACCCAGAGAGAACACACTTCCTCTGTGCTGGCATCCTGATGTCTGAATTCAGTCCTGAACTGCAGGTTCACATGCTAAATGTGAAAATATCAGACAGATAAGTGGGACACATTCATATCATTTTCACTGCTAAATGTTTATCAACTGTGAGGCATCTTTGTGGAAACCTTCTGGCAAACCTGTCTCTGCTATATAGTCCTTTGGAAAGCCCAGGGGCTAAAGGCAGGCATGAAACAAAAGGAGGGATTTAGCCAATTATAGCACAATATATAATGGAGTTTTCAGGGTTCAGGGAAAGTCCTTAAACCCTCAGTTCTTATCTGTTTTTAAGAATTGAAATAAACAGATTGAAAAGGATAGTTGATAAACTCTTACATTTATTCAGGGAAGTTAGGGAGAGTCAGCATGCCCAAGAAAGGGGAATGGATGCCCTCACGTGGTCTGAGAGCCCCTGTGGGAGCTGAGCGTGGGCCTGGGGAAAAAATGTGAAATGGGATTTTCTAAAGACTTGTGCTTAAAAATTTTTAAGGCCATAAGACTAATAGAAAAAAGAATATTGGACTGGAGAGATGGCTTAGCGGTTAAGGCGCCTGCCTCCTAAGCCTAAGAACGCTGGTTCCAATCTCCAGGTCCCACGTTTAGCCAGATGCAGTGACGCAAGGGTGCAATGCCACACTTGACTACAAGGGGGCGCACACATCTGGATTTTGTTCACAGCAGCTGAGAGACTGCTGGCGCCCCATCTCTATCTGTCCTCCTCTCCCTCTCTGTCTCTGTCTCTCTCTCTCTCTAAAAAAAAAAAAAAAATCCTTTCCCACTCTGACAAACAGGCTGGCAGAATGGGAAGGACATGGCCTTACTGATAATTGGGACTCCAGAGACTCAGATGTGAAGAGACGAATAGCTAAAGCTAAAGAACCCAAAAAGGAGTAGAGAGGGTGCTCCCTGTGTCTATTTGGGGTTGGGGGACTGTCTGTGGAAGAGGTTGGCACACCTGTGCATACTGGGAGAGCCAATTGGCCTGGGCTCAGAGTAAGGGTGCACACACATCTGGGTAAGAAGAAAGATAGAGACAGAGATAAAGAAAGGGAGGGAGGGAGGAAGGGAGGGCGCACACTGATTGGATGAGATGGAGCAGACACTGAATTGCAGGTATGTTGCATCAAGCCAGCATTCTATGGGTTTTCTCTTGTGAGCTTTTCCCTAACTGCCAGCCCAACAAAGTTACCTGACTAGCTCCCTCTCAGAGAGAGAAAATGATGACTGAGGAGGACTTTAGAAATGTATGAATTTCCTTCCAGCTCCTTGTTGGACAAATGTGGAAACTGAGGCTCAGGGGTAGGGTGGAGTGTCAGAGGAACTTAGCTTGTGATGAATGGGGCCAGGCTGAGAACGGGCATCCTGGTGGCTGGTAGGACTTCTCTCAGAGCAGCAGGAGTCGCCTCAGAGCATGTGAACATCTCTGGCCTCTTTCTCCAAGCTAGAAGCGCCTGCACAGCCTGGGTGGAGATTTGATATTCAGCACTTCATCCTGCTCTGGAGGGGTTTTGCGACCTCACAGGAGGCTCTGAATTTCTCCACACCTCCCTTTTTCTATGAGTGAGTGAGGGACCTGTTGGACTTGCTGGATTAGTCAGCTAAGGTGTGGAGAGATGTCAAGAGACCCTCCTGAGACTGCAAATCAATATCATGCATGAAAACAAAGCCGGCTTTGAAGCCCTGAGTTCACAAAGGAAGGTCTTTGTGCTGCAAAGACAAGTTAGAACAACACAAAAATGGTTAAAACTAGTTCAGGACTCTTTCTATGTTTCCCGGTTTTTCTCCCCTCAGAAAGTTTTAGTGTTGAGAAGGGTTTTTCCCAGAGTGCATCAGGGCATAGTTGGATCTATTCTATATGAAGAAGAAAGAAATAGGAAGTAATTACTTTGTTCTGTTGGTTGAAAGCAAATATAAACAGTTTCCTCTCACCTAGGAGTCATGCTTCTCCCTGACTGTCCATGGCTGCCAGAATGAGCCCACTTTCCTGAGCATCACTCTCATTCTGGAACATTCCCACATCCACCTCACTCCCTTACCAGCAAAGCTTTGTTCATGAGTGCTTGAAGCTGTTTAAGTACCTAGTTATTTGAATTTTGGATATAAATGCTTTGCCCAAGGGAAGAGACCTATGGTTTTGGCCAAATCATTTAATATTTTGTAATTTCCATTTTCTTGGTAAGAAATTGATAATGACTAAATGGCATTTGCTCTACCAACCCAAGAGGATTATTGATAGATTTAGTACCCATATGAAATAATAAGTCTTTGTCAAATTTACCACGAAGGAGAAGGTGGATAACCCCCAACTCCCAGGCTTATGTATGGCAACCCTACTAGTTTTTGCCCATGCCACTATGGCCCTACTCCTTTGTTAATGCCACTTGTCTTGTTTCTTCTGCTGGCGTGGGGTGAGTTCCTAGAATCCCCTAGCCTCTGCATGTGTCCTAACACAGAGATGGCTCCCAGGGACTCTAATCTTAACTGAGCCTCCCCTGGAACTCAAGCAGCTGCAGCACTGAAGAGAAATCAGCACTCCTGCTCTTCACCCATTCAATGGTCTCGTGAGTGGTGGCCGGGACCGTCTAGGTTGCAGGCACTGACACTTCACTGTGTAGAATAGGTGCCCAAGGGCCAAAGAAATGAGGACAAAGGGGTGCCAAACAATCCTTATTCTGGACAATATAAAAAGAAGCCACCCTTTACTCAGCCTGGTCATTCTGAGAGTGGCTGCTATTCCAGGCATGCTTTCCTGCTCTGCACTTTGTCTCCCACTTCATTGTCCTGGGAGAAGAGAGTGGACTTTAAGCTTCTGCTGTGAGGTGGTCCTGGGGAAAGGTGCTTCCATGCTATCCCTCTTGGGCAGAGAATAAAGTGTCCTTCTCTTCTTTCAGGTCTAGTGGTGTATGGGAGGCATCGAAGTGCACCCCCTGTGAAGATCTGGGTGCCTAGAAGAGGGGACAGTCAGCATTTCATTTCCTAGGGAGATGCTCATTGTTAAAACGTCCTAGGCCATGTATGTGTTGGATAAGGGTAGCTGTCCAGGAAGCAGCTTTTATTCCCATGGTTTGTTGTACAACAATGTGAAGGTTTCCCTCTGTGAGTAAAGGAGAGCCTACAGCAGATAAACAGTATATTACCAAGCAGGCTCACTGCTCAGTCACTGGGTCCACTCTTGAAGGTAGTCCTTCAGGGGAGGGTGGTATGAAGGCCAAGCTCTCTTTCCCTTACCTAGGGAACTGTGCTCAACGGAGTCTTCATAGATCTCTTCTTCCATCTCAGAACCCACCCCCCCCATATGGGGCTTCACAGGAGCAGTGACAGTTGGCTGCCTTCCATGTGGGGGTTAGTCTTTCTTGGCCAGGAAAGAATCTATGGGCAACAGCAAAGGGCACTGAGAATGGTAGTTGAGTAGAGAAACATTCATCCTTAATCTCAGCCCCCCCCAATCTGTAAGCTTTAGAGTGAATGGAGGGAGGCTCTCCAGAGCAGGATCAGACCCGCCTACCCTTGTTTACTCCACAAGGCCAGGCTGCACCCATTCCCGAACCAAATGGAAAGATGGAATGTGTGAAATGAGCAGAACTAGACAGAGTAAGTTTAATAAGAAGTCTCCCAAAGTTATAGGTTCTGCTCAAACTGTCAGCAATATACCCATTGCCCATTGGAGAAAGATAAAACGGTTGAAAAATTAAATAATTTGGGGGCTAAGGAGATGGTGTAGCAGTTAAGGCACTTACCTGTGCAGCTTAAGGACCCAGGTTTGATTCCCCAGTACCCACATAAGCCAGATGCTCAAGGGGGCATATGCATCTGGAGTTCATTTGCAGTGGCTAGAGGTGCTGGCATGACCATTCTCTATCTGCCTCTTTCTTTCTTTCAAATAAATAATTAAAATACTAAAAAACCCAGTTTGTATATTCAGCCCTTATCAAGTTGTGACACCCCTCTGGTAAATTTACCATGTTCACTAAGAAAGGGGTCTGCAAGAATGTAAGACAAGCACTCTTGAGCATTTATTTTGTTTTCTGCATATCTGTGTCATGAATCTTTCTCTGCTAAAGAACTGAATTCCTGTACAAAAGACTTGCTATGATGAGAAGTTATTAGAAATGGGGTCTATGGTTACAAAATGGGGCTGTTGGGTTCCTAAGGAAACCTCAGCAGCAAGTGAAATCAGAAAGGAGATCCTCTCAGATTCCAAGAGTCCTTGGAAAAGTCTACACAGCTGTTACCCTGGGGGCCTGCTCAGAAAGGAACTGGCCTCCTTTGAGGTCAGTGTGAGCATCTAGTCCCTTGTCTGTGAATATTTGTTGGGTAGCTTTCCTGAAGTTTCTTTCTGTCTTTTGTAGCTTTCAGGATTTAGATTGTCCTTTGGACTGCCCTAGCTGAGCACTCATCCCGTCCCCCATGCTCATATCCTTGAGGCAGCCTGTGTAGGGCCATCTCTGGCTCTTTTCTTATGCCGTTCCCCACTACTTTTAGTTAGTCTCCATGGTGTTAGAGAGTGAGGACCACAAGGTGGCAGCAGAGGATTAGTTTGGCCAGTGGCCACCTGCTAACGGAGGAGGGAGGCCTTTGGGGGTGGTTTTTTGTTACCAAGGGCTAGGTTGGAAAGGAAAGAGAGTGAGCCAACATTTTAGAAGCCTGGGAGATCAATATGAACAGGTGCAGAAAGAGTCCAGCAGGATATGGAGATGGGACTTGAATAGAAAGACTAATAATCATGTATTGAGTGTTTATTATGAGCTAGACAATGTGCTTAACTCTCATACATTATGGGATTCATTTATTGGAACACCCTTGTAATTATTTCTATTTCACTTGTGAGGAAACAGAAGCTCAGATGAATTAAGTCCCTGGCCCAAGTTCATGCAGTGATAAATGGATAGAATTAAGCATAAGTGTTAGGTCTGTCTGACTTCCAGTCTGAGTTCTGAACATCTTTGATAAAAAACTGCAAGGGACAGGATAGATCAGTGGTTCTTCTATTGTGGTCCTGCACCTCAATCACCTGGTGACTTGTTATAATGCAGATTGTAGGCAAGGTAACTTGGTAAAGTGCATGCTTTGCAAGCATGAGGATCTGAGTTCAATCCCCAGTAACATGTAAAAATGCAGGGAATGGTAATGTGCACTTGTAATCCTAGCACAGGGGAGCCAGCCAGGATAGTCCTGAGTTCCAGGCTAGAGGGAGAACTTGTATAAAAAAAAAGTGGATGCGGCTGGAGAGATGGCTTAGCTGTTAAGGCGCCTGCCTCCTAAGCCTAAGAATGCTGGTTCCAATCTCCAGGTCCCACGTTTAGCCAGATGCAAAGTGACTCAAGGGCACAATGCCACACTTGACCACAAGGGGGCGCATGTATCTGGATTTCGTTCTGAGCAGCTGAGACATTGCTGGCGTGCCCATCTCTGTCTTCTTCTCCCTCTCTCTCTCTGTCTTTCTCTGTGTTTTTCTCCAAAATAAATAAATAAATAAATAAATAAATAAATAAATAAAAATAAAAAATATTTAAAAAAAAGTGGATAGTGTTCGTGAGAAACAGCACGAGAGGTTGTCCTCTGGCTTACACACACATGCATGTGAGCACATGTGCATGCACACCTGCACAATTCTCTCTCTCTCTTAAAAAGCAGAAACTCTGGGCTGTGTGTGTAGCAGCCCTCTGTGGATTCTGCCACCGCTAAATTGCTGGGCAGCACGTCAGCTCCCAGCAGCACTTCTGCAATCATCCTGACCTCAGGCTGGCTGGTCTTAACGGTAGAGAAGAGGGTTTCAAGATTCACCCCAAATTTACCCCCGAACAGCAACATCTCTGTTTCCCCTTCATCTGTGGGAGAATGTCTTTGTGGAACTTGGAACTTTCTTGTCATTAACATGACAAACAGGCTACCTTCATCAAGGGCAGTCAGGTGAGACCAGCCTGGAATTTAGAATCTCCTTATAAATAAAGTCTCTCAGCTTTAAGCATTAATGAAAGACATAGGATCTTTATGGCACCATTCATTTCTGATCTTGCCAATTTGGTAGCCAGAGAATGCCTTCTATCTTTGCTTCTGCCACTAATTATGGAGCTGTGCTCTGATGTGTGGTAGTTCAGGTTCTTAGTAAAAATCATTTTTCATCTAAGAATTTTCCAGAGTTTGCAAGACTAGAAGAAAGGCTTGAGTTTTTAATCTTTGTTTTTCTACCTAGGAATTTCTAAGTGATGCTAAATGGTTTCTTTGTGCCTTTATTAATTTTTTTCTTAAACTTTGAAGTGTGTATACATTTTTCAGTAAGAGAAAAATAATAAAAGCCGTTCTATAAACAAGTCTTATTCTGTGAGGTAAACCCAGTGGAATGGAAGTTATGAGCCTGAAATTCCTGACAGAGATGATCTGATGAGGGAAGAGCTGTTTGAAGCTTTTGTAAGCCACTTAAAGAAAAAGAAAACTCATTAATTTTCACTTTAGTCATTTGAAATTTGTGATTATATCCATAGGAGATAGGAGCCCTTTTGCAACGACTACAAAAGGATATTAAGGACAAGACAATGTTGAGGAGGATAGCTTGTTTCCATGGAGTTTGAACTTCCTCCGACACTCTCATTTACATGCCAGCATTAATATGCTCATTATCAATGTTTTATTCATTCAAGAGCAGATTATAGATGGTAGAGCTCTACATTAGCACTTATCTCTAGCTTTGAATAGTCATTAAGCTCTAATTGCTTGTGAGTAATTATTCAGATACACAGAAAATAATAGGTTCAGGAATTTTCTTTCTACTTTTTTGGTACATGTTTATGTGTGTGTGCTGTGCATGTATGTGTATGCATGTTCGTGTGTGTGTGTGTGTGTGTGTGTGTGTGTGTGTGAGGCCAGAGGTCGATGTCAGATGTCTTCTTTAATTACTCTTCACCTTATTTTTGGAGGCATGGATTCACAGTGAATCTGGTACTGATGATTCAGCTAGAATAGCTAGCCAGCAAGCCCTAGGGATCCTTCTGGCTCCACCTCCCCCATAGTGGGATTTGCCTGAAATCATGCTTTGACATCCAGCTTTTACATCTTTTAATGAGTACTGGGATGTGAACTCGGGTCCTCAGGCTTGTATGCCAAGCACTATTGAGTCATTTCCCTAGCCCTTCTCTTTCTATTCTTTTATTTTTTTTCTCTCTTTCTATTCTTCACTTGGGTGTCCAAGCCATTGTGGCTTCTGGGTTAGTTTTTGTATTTCTGAAACCCAACACCTGACAGAATTGATGTAAGGGGAGAGGTGACTTATTTCTGCTTGAAGTTTTAGATTCCAGTCCACAGTCTGTAGCTCCATTGATTCTGGGCCTGTATTGTGTGCTTGTTTGTGTGTGTATGTAGGTGTTCTCCAGAGAACAATCTCAGATGTTGTTCCTCACAAACACTGTCTATCTGGTTTTTTTGAGACAAGGTCTCTCATTGGACTGGAGCTTGCCAGTCAGAAAGCCCCAGGGCTCCTCTGTGTCTGCCTCCCCAGCTCTGGCATCACAAGTGTGTGCCACCATGCCTGAAAATTTTCCCTAGGTTCTGGGTTGGATCTCAGGTCCTCATGCTTGCAAGGCAAATACTTTCCATGCCGAGATTTCTTCCCACCTCTATATTCTACTTAAAAGTGATGATGCTATCTCACACTTCAGCCAAGGCTCAGGTGAAACCATAGAGGAATTGGTGAGATGAGCAAGGGGGCTGCTTCCTTGGAAAGCCTGACAATCAGTACCAAGGTGAAGGAGACAGATGCCTACTCAACACCTACCAAAGCAGAATCCAGAGGGTTTTAAGCTTAACACTGCAGTAGACATAAAACACACCTACCACGGCTCAGAGAATTTTGTGGAAGAGCGGGCAAAAGTTTGTAAGAGCCACAGGTTGGAATGGGATACCCAGAGGCATTGTTCCCCCCACCCCAAATTACTGAATGCTGCTCACACAACACATAATCCACAACGACATGGAAAATACCAGCAACCCCACTGAGGAGGGGTCCTAGAAGAATGGTGGCAGGGAGGAGGGAAATGATAGCAACAACACATGATGTGTCCATACAAAGCATGTTCTTAATTAAAAAAAAAAAAACATGACTAACCCCTAGTAAAAAGTCCTTATCCCCCTGGACACATTAAAGGAAGCCCCAAGAAGTAACTCAGTCTTCTTGAGCAATCTTACTTGAGCCCACTGCTCTCCTTGCCATGTATCTAATCTGGACTTTTGTTTTTGAATAAAACCATTTACTATTGGCTCGGTGTGGTGGCGCATGCCTGTAATCCCAGCACCCGGGAGGCAGAGGTAGGAGGATTGCCATGAGTTCAAGGCCACCCTGAGACTACATAGTGAATTCCAGGTCAGCCTGGGCTAGAGCGAGACCCTACCTCAAAAAACTACAAAACAAAACAAACCAAACAAAAAACAAAAAAAATCCCATTTACTATTGTGTTAAAAAGAAAAAAATGATGATGCTCTAGACAGAAAAGGCCCTTTGCTGTTGCCTGGCTCTAGAGCATCATGAACTCTTTACTAAGCTGTAAGTGTGACCATACAATGCCACACCTTCACCATCCTTCTACTGCCCATACAGGAGGTTCGTGACACTGTGTATTGGCTTCTAACCTTGCTACAAACAATGCTACCTCCTGCTCTAGAATCATCTTTCACATCCCAATTTACCTAGCAAGAATTGCACCATTCTGAGTTGGGGACAAGAGTCACCTCCTTTATATGCTCTTTCTTGGACTTTTCCCCCAGAGAAATGAGTGTTGTGTGTGCAGTTCTGTTTTAATTCACTTAGTTATAAATTAATGAAAGTAAGCCCCATATATTTAACTTCATGTTTCCAGAGTAGATTTTTCCATTTTTAAAAATTAAAATGTTTTAAAAGTATAATTATTAACACATTTTAATTATACTCATTAATGGGATTCACGGTTTTATTTACATACTGGTGAAATGGTCATAGTTATCTATCCTTCTTCTCCCATGATCTACCCTTCAACTCCCCCCGCCCTAACAGCACTGCTAATCTCTCTTCAGAGTAAATTTTTTATTTTGTATTTTTCTTTGTGGAATTGATGGGTGAATCACCCATGAGTGTGGCCCTGTCTTCTGAATCCCTGAGACTGAGCATGCCCTTGCTTTGTATGGAAATGGTCTTGATAGTTAAAAGGGAGCATGTTGCATGTAGGTAAAGAGGACTGCACATTACGTCCAGCCCTGTGTACATACATCTTGCCACTGGGACATACTGCTCCTTCCATCAAGAAATGGGTTTAATTTTCTTCTCATTGAATCTGGCCCTGTGGTTCCATATGACCACACGAATGCATTAGAAATGAAATTAGAAGACTTCTAAATGTAGTCTTCAAAGAGCCTTGAAGTTTCTATTGTTGCCCTTTTGAAATGCTGGCCAGACACCACCATAGAAAGCAGTTCTGTCCCGCCTGCTGGAGCCTGAGAATCAAGGCCTCATAACCAGTAGCCAGCACCAGCTGCCAGACAAATGAATGGGGCTGTTTCCCAGCCTTCCTCTGGACACACAGCCAGTTCACTGCAGCTGTGAGTGAGCTCTGCAGAGAGCAGCAGAAGCATTGCCTGCCCGGGAGCTCTCTGCCCAGGTGACTGCCCCCAGAGCTGTGGTCAGATGGATGGTTGCTGCTTTAAGCTGCTAAATTTGAGGTGGTTTGTTAGGCAGCAGAGAACAGGTGCAGAGACACTGGGAATCATAAACACAAAGAGAAGAGGTGCCCTGTGTTCCTACTCCTCTCTGTTCTTCAGTTACTGTGAACGTTTACCCCTGGTACCCATTCTGATGCTGACCGTTGGGTGTACCATCACAGTTAATCCTGGACTCTTTGCTGCCCATATTAGTTTGCTGGGGTTGTCATAACAAAGGACCACTGACTGGGTGGTTTAAGAAATGGGAACTAATTTTCTCACAGTTCTGGAGTCTAGAAGTCCTAGCTCAAGATGATAGGGTTGACTTTGTTTCAAAGACTTTGGCTTATATGTTGTCATCTTCCAGTGTCTTCACGTGGTCCTTTCTCTGTCACTGGGTCTTAATTTCTTTTTCTTATAAGGACACTAATCAAATTGAATCATGCCCCATGCACACATAGTGCATTTTACCACAATTCCCTTTGTAATGAGGAGGTTGAGACAGACTCTCAGTTTGTAGTCTAGGCTGGCCCTGAACTCATGATCTTCCATGGCCTGTGGGGTAGTTTGAATATATGTCCCCCAATATATTCAGTGTTTTATTAGTTATAGTTTGCATCTGCAATCACCTTGCTAGAGGCAATGTCACTGGGGGCCAGTCTTAAGGTGTGGTGGGTTTGAGATTCCATTGTAAAGATATGCAAATG
This sequence comes from Orientallactaga sibirica, assembly GCA_036365145.1. Lineage (NCBI taxonomy): Eukaryota > Metazoa > Chordata > Mammalia > Rodentia > Dipodidae > Orientallactaga > Orientallactaga sibirica. The sequence continues at coordinate 26,183,705 of JAEOAD010000029.1, read as the reverse complement.
TGCCCAGCAGGAGTTCCTGAAGTGTGCTGTGTGACTTTCTGGCTGTAGTTTTGCTCAGTGTGCTGTGGCTCTGCTTGGCCCTGTAAAGGCAGACCACTTCTCCTGCCATTATTGGAACTTCCCCTGGATCTGTAAGCTTCATTAAATAATATCCCTTCTTCCATATCTGTGCCTGGTCTGGAAGTTCATCTCAGCGAACCTGAGGCTGTCTGCTACAGCCTGGAATCAGCCTTCCAAGTGTTGGGGTTGTAGGTGTGCAGTACCACAGTTAACTCTAAATCCTTTTAAAGGCCTTGTCTCTAAATACACGTGAACTTTGAGGTGCTAGGAGTTAGGAGGAGGGCATATGATTCAGTTCATAGGAGTTCCTAAAGGATGGGAATTAGTTTATTGTACTTTTTCCTGGCAGTTGGATAAGTGATAGTATCAAGCTTGTGCTGACTGACAATTAGATAGCCAGGCACGATTCTGAGCAATTCCCTTTCATGTCTATATAAATCACTTAGGGAGTATAGGTCTATATCTCACCTTCTTATCTGACTACCGAGTCATTCCTGGCTATATTCAGGGTTGTTTTAGCATTTTCTTCAAACACACTGTAAAGGGAGAGAAGGAGCAAGTTGAAGTAGGAGTCCAGAAATCTGGGGAGGCCACGACACACTAGAGCTGTCATTCTTATATTCCTGATACATGAAATACCTCTTTGTATCCTGTTGGGCCTTGCTAGTAACAGGCAGGACCTGTGAGGAGGCTGGCATGAACTATTGGACATGGCCAGGGACCCTGGGCTGTGGGGTTGCAGCTGGCCCTCTGAAAGGAGTCCATGACGATGGTAACGGCCTTCCCTATGTTGTAGGGTGTAGTGAGCTGTCATCGCCCAGAGTGGGCAGAACTGGTGAGGCGCTCCCCCCAGACCCCAAAAGGCTCTGACCATTCCATAAGTCAGACTTTGCTCCCCACCACAGTTCCTGAACTGTGGCTAGCTTCCCAAGAGACCCTTATGTGGCTAAAGTCACGTAGCCTTCCAACCCCCAAAATTTTGAAGTCACAGCTTTCTGCTAATCTCCTCTTCTGCCCTTCCCCCTATCTTGCCTTATCCTTCCCCCATAGCTTTGAAGTTACTAGTCCTTCTGCCATCTAGATAACAGCCCATAAACTATGCATCTGATTGCCATATAGTCTGTACATGCCATCTCAACCTTCCCCAAGTGTTTATAATGAGTGCTGTCCATCAGACAGTCTCCCGGGTGCTCATTGCACCGTCATGTGTTCATGTGTCCTCGCGTCACACTCACCCACCCAGCCAGAAAGCCCCTGCTGCTCCCCTCCCAACTCCTCTCTCCCTCGCCCGGGACATCGGTGGCCAACGACCCTGGGGAACAGGAACGGAACGAGATCCACAGTATCCTCTTGAGTAAAGGATGAGGAGGTAGCTGTTGACAAACCCTTCAATAATATTGGCAAACTCAGATGATTTGGAGAGAAAGAATTCCTGGAAGAACTTTTCAGAATTAGATCTGGTCTTATATCTAGCAGTCCATCCATGCAGATGTGAAGTCACAGGCAGACGTTGTGACAGGATGGATGTGCACACATGTGTATTGGCTGTTGGTCTTGGTTGATCAATACACAGCAAAGGAGGAATTGGGTTGCTGGAATTATCTAGATTTCAAATGTGTAATCAATTAGCATTTATTGAACAGTTGCTGCCTCTGAAGCCCTATATTCAAGGTGGTGAAGAAAGAATCCAGTCTTATGTTACTTAACTACTTTCTGAAATGTCCAAGTCAACATTTCTACCTAATTAAGTCTAAGTTAACTTTCAAACTTGAACCTGATCGCCCGGTCTTCCACAGCCTGGGGGGTGTGAATTCTTATTTCTGGTCATCACTGGTGCAGGACGGGGCCTTTCTGTGGACCAAAGATTGTCAACTGATCCAATTCATTCACCTGTCCCAGTGTTTGATGAAGATCTCATGTTGGCTGCCAGGCTTGGGCTGTGCATCCCAAGAGTTACAGGAACCACTTAGCCAGGACCAATGGGCCAAAGAGCTTAGAGTCCAGTGAGCCATTTAAAGACTCAGACTAAAAATTGTTTATTTAAGTGAAGTCCTGAAAATTGCAGAAACTGTCCCAGATTTTTGCATCATTTGAAAAGTGGACTTCTCCAAAAATAGTTAAGTTGATAAAAGGCAGTTGGGCTAGCTAAAACTTATGTTCTACTTTATTATTTTATTTTTTGTATGTTTATGTGTGTATGGGGTTCACATGAATATATGCATGCTTTTGTGTGTGTGTGTGTGTGTGTAAATGCATGTGTTTGTGCATGTGAGTCAGAAGCCGGGGGTTGATGTTGTGTTTTCCTCTATTCCTACCCACCTAATTTTTTGAGACAAGGCCTCTTGCTGAATCTAGAACTTATTGACTAGTTATCCTGCTGGACTGGCTAGCCAGTGAGCCCCAAGGATCCCCTGTCTGTGCCTCCCCAGTGCTGGGATTTTATGCGGAAACTGGAGATCGAATCCAAATCTTCATGCTTGCATAATAAGTATGTTAGCCACTGAACCATCCCCAGCTGAAATGAATAATCTATTTCAATTATACATAGTTTTGTTATCCAACTGTCTAAAATGATCAGTCATCACCATTTGTCTGTTCTTTCTTGTGGGTATACATGCACAAATACATAGGAACTGACTTATAATCAGTTAGCGTTTGATGAATGTTTGTTCCAGAGAAGGATCTGTGTGAAACTTTGTATGTTGCATTACTGAGAGAAAATCATGGGCATGAGTATGAGCACAAGCTTTCAGGTTAGACTGGGTCTCAGATCTGTGGTGGGCAACCAGCCTTTCTTTGTATTCCAGTCACTGGAAGAACAGCTTCTGAGGCTGGCAGGAGAAGTGACCAGAAATGCAGGTGCAATGATTAGATGAAACAAGCATAAAATATGTGGCATGATCTACATGGCGGGACTCAGCTGCTTTTCTTAGTAAGGTTACTAGTGGTGTCCCTGTGTGAGGCAGGATGACACAGTCTTTTCATGGGGAAGCCAGAAAGTCATTGTTCTGAGTACCAGCACTTCTAGCATTTCTGCACACTGGTTATCACTTTATCACACTTCATTCTTTTTGCTTGTGTGTGTGGTGTGTACGTGTATTTGTGTATATGTGTACAAGTGTGTGCAGGTATTGTTTGCATATATGTTTATTTATGTGTGCGCATATGTGTGTGCATGCAGGTGTGTGTTTATATAGTGCATGTGTGCAGGTATATGTGCATGTATACAAGTGTGTACATGTATGTGGAGGCCAGAGGACAATCTTGGGAGCCATCTGAGGGTGTACCCTCCACATTTATTTGTGATAATGTCTCTTACTGGCCTGGAGCTTAGAAGTTGTGCTATACTGGTAATGCCTCCCTATTATTAGGATTACAGGTGTGTGCCATCATGTTCAGCATTTCATGTGTGTGCTGGGAGTCAAACTCATGTCCTCATGATGGCAAGGCAAACACTTTACCAACTGAGCTATCTCCCCAGACACTCTCTGTGGTAGTTTGGATAGATGGCCCCCAATATATTCAGTGTTTTATTAGTTTATAGTTTGCATCTGCAGCTACCTGGCTGGAGGCAATGTCACTGGGCAGTTCTTAAGGAGTGGTGGTGGGTTTGAGATTCCATTGTAAAGATGTGCAAAGTGTGCCTAGAGGGAGTTCCTGAAGTGTGCTGTGCTGTGTGGATGGTGGCTTTTCTCTCTCTGCTTGGCCCTGTGAAGGCAGGCCAGCTTCTTCTGCCATTATGGAACTTCCCCTGGATCTGTAAGCTTCAATAAATAATATCCCTTCCTCCATAACTGTGCCTGGTCTGGAAGTTCATCTCAGTGAACCTGAAGCTGTCTGCTACACTCTCTGTCACTTTTTGAGAATATCAGATGAAACACCATATATAAAGTACTTATAATAGAATTCTTCCAACAAGTCCTAGCTTCTTTCCTTCTCTGACTGAAAGCTACCGTTATCGTCTTGGAGGGGGCACTGAGTGACAGGAAAGATACGAACAGATAGTGCAATATCCCACAAGATCGGCATCTTAGATTGACAAGAGATGAGAACGTTTTCCTCCTTGTTATCACTTTCACAGCTATTTAACTTCCTAGGGAGCATAGGAAACGTCCAGGGAGAATTGATCCCACATCCCTCTGATTTTAATGCGGACAGAAGTAGGAGCATCCTCCTGGTAGGAGGCTGAGATGCCTGCGGTTGGCAAGTGAAGCATATAAATATCGACACAAGCAAGAACACCACACAGGGAAGGAAGCTCCCCAGGCAGATTATTGATTGCAGCAGCCTGGACGGCCTTGGGAATCTTGCTTCTCTGTTGTTGTTAGAGGGTGGCAAGGATGATTGTGGGCTATGAAGGAGCTGAGGGAAGAATTAAAATTTTTATTTTATTTTATTGTTTTGAAAATTTCATTCAAGTACAGTGTTCCCAAGCATATTCCCCTTATATTCTTCCATCCTCCCTCCCTTTCTGTGCCCCTCCCCTTCCTGATAATTCTGTTATCTCCTTAGACAGCTTCATGTCTACTTTCATGTATATATACATACAGAATTTTATGAAGCTAGATAAAATTGAAGAACCACACAGGAGAGAACTGACTTGATTCATTCAATATGATTATCTGCAGTTGTACTTATTTTCCTGCAAATGACAACTTTTGTTCTTCTTTATGGCTAAACATTTCCATTATGGAAAAAAATCCACATTTTCCTTATCTATTTCTCTATGGTTGGACACCTGGGTTACTTCTATCATTTAGCTGTTGTGACTAGTGCTACAAAACATATTAATGTGTACGTAACTTTGTGATATGTTGACTTGGAATCCTTTGAATAAACACACAACGGTAGTATACAGTTGGGTCATATGAAAGATCTATCTTTAGTTTTCTGAGAAACCTCTAGGGAAGAATTAGGGGTGGAACAAAAATATAGTTAAATCCTATAAAACATTTAATGTGTGCCAGATATTCTTTCTCCTCGGGCCCTTCCCCTTCTCTCTCAGTGTGTGTGTGGGCGTGGGTGATGTGTGGCATAGTATGCTGTGCATGCACATGTGGTATGTGCATGTGTGTATGCAGTTGTACATGCCCATGCACACATCTGTGGACACCAGAGGAAGACATTGGGTGTCCTCCACTAGTCTACATTTGCTTTATTTTCTTGAGACAATGTCTCTCACTGAACCTGGAACAGCAAGCCCCAGCCATCCTCCTGTCTCCACCAACTTAGTACTGGGGTTATAGGCATGTGCAGTCCTCTAAGTTCTTTTACGTATATTATCTCACTGAATTTTCATAAAGCCTCTATAACACAGGTATTTTTACAGTTAGGGAAATCAAGGCACAGAAAAGTTAAAGCAGGTTCCTATAGTAGCACAGATGATGTGTGGCTTGCTTAGTCATGACTGAAATAAACACAGGCAGCTGACTACTCAATTAGTGCCCCAAATCATCATGCTACCCTCTCCATTGTAATGGTACAAGTCAATTTGAGGTATTTTCAAGTTAATGTCAGGATAAAAAACCTAAATGTGAAAGAGAGTACTAGAATCTTTTGGAAGTAAATACAAAATAATATTTTCAGCTGGGCGTGGTGGTGCACGCTTTTAATCCCAGCACTCAGGAGGCAGAGGTAGGAGGATCGCCATGAGTTTGAGGCCACCCTGAGACTATACAGTTAATTCCAGGTCAGCCTGGGCCAGAATGAGACCCTACCTCAAAAAACCAAAAAAAAAAAAAAAAAAAAAAAATCTTCATATTCTTGCAGCAGGAAGTTTTCCCTTTTTAAAATGTTTGTTTATTTGGGGGAGAGAGGAGAAAGAAGAGAGAGAATGAATGAGAGAATGGTTATGCCAGGGACTCCTGACACTATATATGAACTCCAGATACATGTGCCACTTTCTGCATCTGTTTTACATGGGTACTGGGAATCTAGCCTGGGCAAACAGGCTTTGCAAGGAACACCTTTAACTGCTAAGCCATCTCTCCAGCCCCATATTTCTTCAATAAGACCCCCAAAATACCAACTCTAGAGGAAAAATTCAATTATATCAAAATGAAGACCCTTTTTTTCCACCAGACACAGGAAAGGGAAGTGAAGCCGCAGGGAAAGAGCACTCAGCATCACAGAAAATGTGTGCTTAAACCATGTAAACAGCGTGCTCAAGTCCATTCCAAGATAGATGGTTCAAAGACGTGTGCGTAAACCATGTAAACAATGCATTCAAGTCCATCAGAAGCCAGATGGTTCAAAAGAAAGACTGGTAAAAGATTTCTCTGGACACTTCATTGGAAAGAAGCACAAATGGACAATAAGTAGATGAGAAATGCTCAGCTTCATTAGTCAGCAAGGAAATGCAAGTCAAATCACCAAAGAATATCACGACGAGCTCAGCAGAACAGCTAGAATTGAGCACTTTGAAATGCCAAGTGTTGGTGAGGGTGAGGAGCAGTGGAACTTTGCACTTGTACTGAGGCGAACATAGAATGGTGTAAACACACCACAGATTACCCCCAATGAACACCCAGAGCATCCTTGTCTGGATGTATACCTTCATAGACAATTCATACAGTGTTCATTACAACCTTCTTCCTGAACTGTATGCAGCCTCAGTTTCTATTAATAGAAGACTGAATGAATAAATTATAATTCATGCATTCCCTGGAATCTTAACCAGCATGAAAAGTGAATTAAAGGTACTCATAGCAACATATGTAAAGTTCACAAATGTGATGATTAGTAATGAACATGAGAAAAAGGCATCCCCCCCTCACACACACACGCATACACACACATATTAATATGGGCATTCCAGGGCCTCCAGCTGCTGCAAATGAACTCCAAACCCATGTGTCACCTTGGGCATCTGGCTTACATGGGTTCTGGGGGAATTGAACCTGGGTCTTTTGCCTTTGCAGACAAATGCCTTAACTACTAAGCAATCTCTCCAGCCTGGCATCCCTTATTTTGAGGCCAGTACCACAAGCCCTACCTCCTTCCTTGATGTTTTGGAGGGGCAGGAAGGAGCCTCAAATTCTCAACAACCAGAAAATGTGTGAAGCTCAAGAATTTTCCTGGATCTTCATCCAAGGTCATGGGCCTGGGTTTTTATGTGTGAAATCCCACAAACCAAAACACACCTGGGAGTTTGTGAGTTGTGAAGAACTTTAAAAGTAGAATATTTAGTGGCTAAGGAGGTGGTTCAATGGGTAAAGGGCTTGCTGTGCAAACATAAAGATTGAGTTTGCACCCCCAGCTCCTATGTAAAATCTGGGTGTGGTGAGACATGCTTGTAATCCCAGCTCTGGAGAGGTGGAGGCTAGAGAATCTGAGTCTTGCTGGTAGTTTATCTAGCTGAATTGGTAAGCTCTGGGTTCAGTGAGAGACCCTGACTCAAACAGTAAGGTGAACAGCGATTGAGGAAGACACCTGATGTCAACCTTTGGCTTGCACACACATGAACACACACCCATGCACATGTGTCTACATGCATACAAACACACATACATGTACATATACCACACACATCCATATGTGAAAGGTGGCATATTTATATTTTAAAAAGCATCTCCTAGAGAAAGTGCATAAGGTCACTGGGCATGCTCCTGGGGCCCATCTTGGGGACCTTTCAAGCAGAAATGAGTGCTATGATTCCTTCATTGTGAGGCCACATAGTCTAGAACCTCTTCTGAAGCCTGTTGATAAATGACTAGGGTTCTAATAGATGCCGTTTAATAATTCCTCTGGCTTGGGATTCAGAGGAAACACCTCTGCATGGTTCTAATACGGCAGAGGGTAGCTGCTTGTTTATTTAATTCATTCATTCATTCATTTGAGTTCATATTCTCTGGGCAGAGAATTCCCAGTTGTTCCAATTTTCTCCTGGGTTTTGTGTAGCCCTCACCTCTCCCTGCACTGTCACCAGTAGGAGAGAAGCCTGGGCTTGAAAGATCTGAGCAGTTCCTCTGACACAGTGCCTCTGATACTTGGGGTAATTTTGGTCCTCAATTTCTTCCCCTGCACAGTAAGGGATGTGAAAGTAATGACTGCTTAGGTCTATCTGAGCTCTGAGATTACTCCCTCTACACATTTAAAGGAATAGTTTCCATGCCAGCAATACAGATTTTACACCTTTTAATTAATTTGTTTGTTTCTGATCCCCTGCCTATAGATGGAATATCTATATTTTCATTGCCTGAAAATCTCCTGGATGTCTGTTGGGTGTTTATTTGGGCTGGAGAATTCCTATGTTGCAGACCTTGTTGAAGGCACAGCTTGACTGAATCAGTTGTTCAAATCCAATCTATTTTATGACCTCCAGGTGCATTCTGTGGGCCTGGATAAGCTGGGTGGAACACAGGGATTTGGTGTGTTGAAGCCTTTTTCATTTTGATTGCATTTCTGATATCTTGGGGATATCGGCCTGGTCCACAGCCAAAGTGGCTGAAATACTGTTTGTGTACTGTGGCTTTATCCTCTGGTGCCCAGAACAGAAGCCACTAATCCTTCCCAGTTCTGCTTTCTGAAGAGCCTAGTAGCCCTACCTGATCCTTCTCAGAACAACACTTAAGTACGTCAGACTTGGTCCCCAAGATGAGATCTGTTTGCTGTCTTTGAGATCTAAAAATAAGAGAGCCTAGCACGACATTGCATGGCCTGTGGTGATCTACAGTGTTTCACTTGATTCTTTAACTTTTGGGAGATTTACTCTCTTGGGACCTTTCCTGCCTTCTTTTACCAGTTGCATCTTTAACATCTGTCCTTGTAAATACACATCAGATTTCAGGAAAGGCTTTTGCTATTTCCTGTCCCTGCTCTGACTTCCCCTTCTCTTACCCATTCATCTCCTCACCAGAAATAAACAAGTTCCTTACTGTCTCATCTGTAGTGTAATCGTTTATTGGAAACTTCCTTTGTGGCAGGTATTAATTTTAAGTGTTATTTCCTTAAATTTCTACACAATCTTATTCTGGACGATCCTTCATTATTCTCATTTTGCAGATAAGAAAACTGAGGCACAGAACAGAAAGCATGGCAGTTAATAAACCCTGGGCTCCAGAGCCCATGACCTCAGCCTCAACACTGTACTGTTTCAATTAAAACATTTCTTGTAGACAAATATGAGCTTCTCTGTTACAGGGACTTTGGTGAATGTATACTTTTTTTTTTTCATCTCTTAAATATGCATATTTCTAAGTTTTGTACTGGATAACCAACATGGGAATAGTCAACATCTGAATACTCTAAGACACTAGTGATGAGATGGTGCATTAGCTTTGTGCTGCCAGGACAAACCCCCAACCAGTCGCAGAGGATGGGAAGAAGGGGTTTATTTCAAAATCCAGGGGAAATGCCATCAGTGGTGGAAGAAATTGTCTCACATTTATAGATCCCAGCCAAGAGAAAAAATTGCAGCAGGCCAACACCAACACCAGCAAGCCCAAACCACCAGAGCTCAAACTGCTCTTTCCATGCCATTCCAGCCACCCCCAAACACACCTCAGGGCTGGACTCCAATATCTACCCCCAGCTGACACTGGAGACTGTAGCTACACTGGAGTCTATGGGGCCATATATTCAAACTACCACAAGGGAAAATGCCCTATTTTTTTTTTTTTTGCATCATTTAAACTGTAGAATAAGATCTTTTGTTTAATAAGACCAGGTTTCATATTGTAGCCCAGGCTGACCTGGAACTCACTATGTAGTCCATGCTGGCCTTGAACTTGTGGTGGTCCTCCTGTATCATCTTCTTGAACATTGGCGCTAGGATTACAGATGTGAATCACCATGACTAGTTTTGGCATAAGAACTTAATAATAGCCTTGTGTGACCCATCACCTGGTCATATTGCTTCAAAGTTTCTTTAAGAAAGTCCAAAGGTCTAGGCAATCTCTCCTGCCTTTAATCTCGGGAATAAAATGTTACATGGCTCCATTCACTGGTAGATCTTTCTCTCTCAGACACTGGAAAGGGTTTTCTTGCTATTTTTTATTGCAATGTTAAAATTGCAATTATTCTTTGCATGTCAAATATTCGTTTTCCTCATTTCAGATCAATGCCCTGCTGTTCTGTTTTCCCTGTTTCTGAAAGTGTAGTGATCATTTCAATGTTGAAGCAGTGGATACTTTTGAAGGGTTTTTCCTTTATGGTATGGAAATATTTAAATATGAAAAATGTGGGAAGAATAGGATAATTAAGTCCAATCAAGCCACTGTCTAAGTTCAATAATTAAAAACATCTTGCTACTCTTTTTACTCTTTTCTTTTGTGTGTGTGTGTGTGTGTGTGTGTGTGTGTGTGTGTGTGATAGATATTGAGCCTGAGGCCTCATGCATGCTAGGAAAACATTCTCACTAAGCTGCATTCATAGCTCTTGTTCTCTACTTTCAAGATGTTTTAGATAGCAACTGAACTTGGTTCATGAGTGAAAATAATGAGAATATCTCTGACCAAGCTGAGGTGAGGATTTTCCTTAGTGCTTTGGGGAGGGCTATTTTCTCTCCTTTTAGCCTCTCCACATTTCTGTTTCCTAAAGGATTTCTTTTCCCATGATGAAGACTGAATTGTTATAGACAGAAAGATCTACAGTGATCCATTGTCCACTTTTTAATGGGTCTGGTTGAAGAAAGCCCAGTATCCATTTCTTCCCAGCTAAGGATGCACTCCAGTTCCCAGGGCCTTGGTCACTTCCATGTATTTGAGGATGGACTTATTGATTGGGTCTGTCTTGCTCTGGGCTTTTGGTCCATGATCATGGATGGACATGTGCCTCTGTGAACCAGAAGGGATGCTCACTAGTTGTAGATTCATTTGAGCTAGGTACTGAATACCCAGTACTCTCTCTTGCTTTGGTGCTCCTCTCAGTTGGACTTAAACAAACACTTGTTGCTTTGTTACTTCCTGGAGTCATTATTCTCCTTCCTGCCAAAGGGTCCCTGGACTTATATTCTGAGAATAGACCTTATAGACCTTAAAATAGCCCCCCACCACAATTGTCAATTCTTGTGCCAGGGATCTTGTATTTGGCTTTCATGACTGGGCAATAAGCCTGTAGATGCCATGTTCTTAAGAGGTATCACTCCCAGCTCTGACTCAGTAGTGTTACCCTGTATGGGAAACATGACCTTGGTAGGAAGTAGTTGGCATGGATAGAAAACTTGTAAGGAGGTGTTGAGACATATAAGAACACACAATGGTAGTTGAACTGCTGAATTATTCTTAGCTACCTTACTTCTTACCTCAGCTTGCTTTTCCACTTGCTGATAAGTTTTCTTGCATGTCTTAAACAACCTTTTTGCATCTGAATGTTTATTATAAGAGTTACTTCTGGGGAGGCCCAAACTAAAACAATGGACAATTGAGCCTTCCATTTAACTTCTTTGAGCCACATAGTGCTCACCTGTTAGGTGATAGAGAAGCTCAGGGTATATATATATTGTGTTAGAGTTTTGTGAACACCATTTCTGAGCTGAGGACAGTCCTGTGAGAAGGCGATGTAGATTTTGTTAAGTGCTTTTTGCAGATCAGGCATGAGGTAAGTGTCTGAGCTGAGACTGGAGCACAACTTTGAACTCTAAGACATTTCCTTTTGAGTATTTCTTGGTCTCTTCTGTTTTTTTTTTTTTTTTCTTCTTCCAATGGTGGCTCTTATATTTCTCAGAGTACAGGAAGGAACAGTGTCTGAGACAGTTTTCAACATTTGAACTCCATCCTCTGGGGCTGTGGTCAGCCTTGGTGGAGGAGATGATCCTAGCTGTCTCAAAGCCCACATGGGTCCCATCGGGGCTGATTTCCTAGGGACATGAAGCTCTAAGGGATGCATAGGCAGATGGATGCCTATGGTTTTTCCCAGTTTGCTCCAGTGCCACTGTTGTGTCCAGAAGCAGTTTGGGCTCCCTTGGCCCTGGAAGGGTGATGCCTTGCTGCAGAGTGGACTGTATACATTGTTTCTACATCCCCATGTGGCTGAGTCCTCCTACCAACATCAACCAGTTCTTGGCACTGACTTTTGCCAAATGATATCATGGGAGGTCAGAGAGCTGGTTATTAAGTCCTGGAGGAAGAGGCGAAGAGGCTCATCAAAAGACATTTCCTACAATAATAGTCTCGGAAGAATATTATGTTCTTTTATTTATTTTATTAATAATGTCCATAATTATAGACAATGAACCATGGTAATTCCCTCCCCTTCACTTTTTCCTTCATAACTCTACTCTCCATCATATTCCGTCCCCCTCTGATGTCATGATCTTTTAATCCTGTTATGATGGTCTTGTGTAAGTAGTATCAGATACTGCAAAGTAATGGATATCCAGGTCATTTTGTGTCTGAAAGAGTGCATTGTAAGGAGCCCTACCCTTCCTTTGGCTCTTACATTCTTTTTACCACTTCTTCTAAAATGGACCTTGAGCCTTGGAAGGTGTGATAGAGATGTCTCAGTGCTGAGCACTCCTCTGTCACTTCTTTTCAACACTATGGTGCCTTTTAAGTCATCCCCAGATGTTGCTGCCATCTGAAAAGAGAAGCTTCTCTAACCAAAAGTGAAAGTAGTATTAACAAATGGGCATGAACATTAGAAGCCTATTCTATTAGAGCCTATTCTTGAGATGATATCTTTTGATGATGATCATACAACCAAAACCTCAAATTGGGCCCATATCCCAACCAGTCTTCATGCAGGAGAACAAACGTTGAATCTATCATGGTAAATGATTGCTCTCTATAGTTCTCCCTTGTTTATTCTTGGAACACCCCCTCCGCACCAGCAGCTTTTCCAGTTAATTCAGTCATCCATGCTCTCCCTTAGTGTTTGGCAAGTAACAAAATGTCGTCCTTCTACCTTGACTTGGCTTTCCGTAGTTCAGGCTTATGGTCACCTCAAACTCCATCTGTTCCTGGCAGTTTCAGGCAACTGCTTCAGCAAAGCCAGCTCTAACTGGCAAGGTTAGCCAGCACCTGGATGGGCCAGTCATGCCCTACCACAGTGAGCATTTGGAAAGGTACCATTGCTCACTCAGGTGGCTTTTATATCTCTGTATAGAACAGTGAAGAACCTTTGGAAATACAAATGCTTAGGTACTATCTGGGTCCTATTTCTTGCTGTTTTCATTTTGGGAGGTGTGTTTTACTATCAGCCATGGTTTTGGTCAGACTGATGGGTAGACAATGTGCCCTGATTGTGGAAGGTCAGAAATGGTCTCAATCCCTACATGGAGCAGTGTGTGTACATGCTGGATGCAGCAGTGCCTGGAATGCTCTTATCAGTGTGGGGTTAGTTTTGAGTCAACAGAACCCTCATGGAAGCAGCAGTGTCATCTCAGAAAGAGCATCAGAGTGCCTCATGGTCCTCAACCCTAGCACACATGTGGACCATGATTCTCAGAATGGAAGAAAGTACTTCCTAGGAAGTCAAGTGATCAGATTGGAATACATCCATTGTTTAGAGAGAGGCTGAGTGAAAGTGACACAAGTAAGAAGAGGTAGGTATTTTTTTTTTTTTTTCAGGTAGGGTCTCGCTCTAGACCAGGCTGACCGGGAATTCACTATGTAGTTTCAGGCTGGCCTTGAACTCACAGCAATCCTCCTACCTCTGCCTCCTGAATGCTGGGATTAAAGGCATGCACCACCATGCCTGACAAGATTAGGTATGTTTTGAAGAGAGGGGAGTCACTGGAGCCTGAGGGTAGGGTGCCACTCTTGTGGGCAACACAAAAGAAGTATCAGCACAGGGTTGAACAAAGGCCCTGAATATTGACGGGTGTTGTAATTACCTTCTCATTGTGGGCACAAAGCACTTGACCAAAATCAATGAATGGAAGGAAGGTTTTTATTGTGGTTTACATTCTTGAGGGGAAGTTTCATGATGGCAGGGGACAGCATGACATGAGCAGAGGCTGGTCATCACCACTGCCACAGCAGGTGAAAAAAAGCAGCAGAAACGTGAGCCAGTTAGCACTGGCAAACTGGTAGCTTTTGTCTCAAGGTCTGCCCCACCTCCTCCTGCAAGACTCTACCTCCCAAATTGCTACCAGCTGGGGAGCAAGCATTCAGAACAAGAGTCTATGGTGGGTATCTGATTCAAACCACCCCAGAAGATAAGAGGGCAGGGCTCATGGTGCATATGTAATCCCAGCACTTTGGAGGTGGAGGCAGAAGGATCATTCACCAAGTTCAATGCCAGCATAGGCTACATGAGGCCCTGTCTCAAAAAGAAAATACAGAATAGGAAACAAAAGCAGTAAGGTCCACCAAAGTTACCTTCACAGTTTTTCTTCATATTGATCCTTACATATTTTTTTTGTGTGTATTATGTATGGTGGTGATGGTGGTGGTGGTGGTGGTGTGTGTGTGTGCATGCATGCATGCACATATATGTGCTGTATGGATGTATATGCATATGTGTGTGCACAGATGCATGCACCCCATGTGTATGTGTGTGGAAGCCAGAGGAGGTGGTGTCTTCTGTCACTTTTCTGCCTTATTTCTTTCAGACAGGGTCTTTCACTGAACCTGAAGCATGCCATGGGGACCTTAATATATGAACATACTGCAAATTGGTCATATTTCCATCAGGTTACCCCCCTTTGTCTCCTCTCCCCCACTGCATTCCACCGAAGGCCCTCTTCAGTGAGTTCATTAGCAATCACTGTGGGATTGTGAATACCTATGAGGATGCCTCTCTCATTATGCCTTCACATCCCGTGTCTCTTATGTTCTTTCCACCTCCTTCCACAATGTTCTTCAGCCGAGGAGGGTGTGGTAGAAATCTCCTTTAGTGCTGAGCTCTTGGAAGCCTCCTATTTTCTGCTTCGATGAGTTTTTAGTCTCCTCAGCCTGTCACTGTTTCCACAATGAAGGTTCTCTGGCTAGCCTCGAGAGCAGCACTGCTTCCTGGCCCTGTGGCGCGATAGAGATGACTCATCCATGATAGACACTTGTCACTTTGATGCCACCTGCTGCAAAAGCAGGTTCTCTACCCAAGAGGGAGAACAGCATTGTCCAACAGGGGTAAACATAGACATTTTAGAAGTTTTTTTTTGATGGGTATAAGTATTTGAAAATTTTAACAAAAACATCAGGTTTGCCAGTTTTATACCTTAAGGAAAAGCTTCTGAATTAATCTTTAGTACCTTCCACTTGGACCACACATCCTGTCAGTGAGATCTTTTGTCACCAGGGCTATGCTGAGCAATCAGAAGTCAATATCAGCAGCCATAGAAGTGCCTCTGGTACATACACGCCACCCTATCTAGTCTGTGATTATGCAGGATTCCTGTTATCAAAGGCCACAGAAGGAAGATGTATTTTTCATAACTTTTAAAGGTAATGGCCCTTTTCACATATAAGTCAGGTGTGGTCATTTGCAAATACAGAACCACGCAGGTGGCATTTGAGCATGCATTGCTTCAGGGGTGTCCCTGGAGCAGTCCAGGCCTGGTCTGCCTGGTCTAGCTGCTGCTATGGGTCCAAACTTCCTAACCTAACTATATACTTCAGGTCCTGCAATAAGCATATAACTGTTAGAAGAATTAACTGGGTCAATTTACATATATATATGTATATATATATATGTATATATATATATATGGAGAGAGAGAGAGAGAAAGATATTATACTCTCTTTTCTGCCCTTCTCCTGGTCTTCTTTCCCTGGGACTCTCCTCTGGGGGGTTATGGGATTCACTGTGGGGTTATGAAGGCCTCAGTAAGTCCCTATAGAATAGTGGGGGGACTGAGCCTCAGGGTATTCCTATCCACTCTATGGCTCTTATAATCTTTCCTCCCCCTCTTCTGCAATGTTCTCTGAGCTACAGCAGGCCTGTTGACAGTGTGATTTAGTGTTGAGTTCTTATAGCCTCGGAATTTATGCTTTGATAGGATTTGATTGGTCATTGTCTGCCACCATCACCCTGGAGCTGGTTGTCAGGCTAGCAGTAAGAGCAGAGCAGTGTTCATGGAACTGCAGTTTCTTCGAGGTCCTGAAGATGTAGAAGAGGTGGCAAGTCTCATGGTGGACTGTTGGTTATTTTTTGTCTTATTGATGGATCTTGGCTCTCCTCCGTTTTTTCTGCCCTCTGTAAAATAAAGCAGATTCTCCAGCCAAGAGTGAGAGCACCTTGGGTTAAAGGGGCATGCAAAGTTATTTGAGGGATTTTTAGTGTGCAAGCACACTCTTCCTCTCCAGAGAGCAGTGGGGGCTTCTCTCCGAGGTCTGAGTTTCCTGACTCTGGAATTCTGACTTAGTTTCCAGTACCAGATATAAGATCTCTCCCACTGAGCAGGTCTCATGTCCAATCAGAGAATAGTTGTTACCCGCAGAGGTTGTGCGCCACTATTGCACAAATGTGTACTTCTTCTCCAGCTGATTGATTTTATAGTCTGCAAGGTTATTTCCTTATTCATATTGTTGGTGACCATTTTCTTCTAGCAGCTCCCATAGGGCTTTCTAGAACTATGAGGGCTAGCTAGGAGAGGACTATTTCCCTTTTTGTTCCAGCATGGTATTCTGATGACCTGTGACCTTCAATCAAGAACTAAAACCACATCTCAAATTATTTCACACAATTTAAATAGAGGGAATGTTTCCAAACTCCTTTGATAAAGCCAACATAACTCTAATATCTAAACCAGACAGATATCCAACACAAACAAAATTATAGACAGATATCCCTAATGAAATAGAAAACTATAGACAGATATCCCTAATGATGTTTGATACCAAAAAGCACACATTTTTGGCAAAATGACTGCTCAGGGATCTCTAGTGGTCATACAATCTCTGTCTCCTTCAGCATTGGAGTTACAGGCATGCATGACCCTGGTTGATTATGTTTTTATGTGTGAGAGCGCACGTGCACGAGAGAGAGGGAGAGAGATTGACAGAGAGAATTGGTACACCAAGGCCCTAGCACACTCCAGAAGCGTGTGCAACCTAGTGCACATGTGCAATCTTGTGTGCTTGCATCACCTTTTGTGTTTGGTTTATGTGGGATATGGAGAGTCAAATATGGGTCCTTAGGATTTGCAGGCAAGCACTTTAACTGCTAAGCCATCTCTCCAGCCCCCTGGTTGATTTTTTTACATGGGAGCTGGGCATCTGAACTCAGGTTCACATGCTTGCACAGAAAATGCTCTTATACACTGAACCATCTTCCCAACTCCTTAGCCAAAATCTATACGAGTTTCTCCCCATCCATTTTGCAAGTTTTATTCATTTTTTAAATTCTATTGCTTTTCAGAGCCAGTGTTGAATGGGTGAAAAGACTAATGGGATCAAAAGAGTCAAAAACCTACTCTGAACATTTATTTTCTCAGTAGAATGGAATAAATTCAGAATTATTGCACAGATCCGTTAAGAGTATGGAGCTGAAGTATTTTGAGAAGTGCCCAGTTGGGTTACTTTGGAGAGCAATCTTCTTTGCACTGTCAACACTCTAACCTTTTGAGAATTAGCCAAAGATTTCATAAGATTTTGAGGTAACCAGAAACGTTTTTTTGGATTTTGCAAAGTCCACTGTGAAGAATGATTTCACCAGGCCTGGAGGCAGCATGGTATTTTCTCTTGGACTCACTGAGGGAGCTGTTCAAAGTGCCCCCTGCTGGCGGTGGCAAAGCAGAGGGTAAGTGGCCAGAGGAGGCAACTGACTTCATGGCCCTTCAAACATGTGCTTCCGGAGACCTTTTGTTTGGTGCTTTTTCAGCCTCCACAAAGAGCCTTTCCCAATTTGTGGCTTTTGCGGTGGCAGGTATTGTTGGACAGGCACTCTGCAAATGTCAAATCCATTATCAGGCTGGGCAGAGCGGAGTTTTAATTGAGCTTTCTCTCCAACCTTCTGCCCTCCGCAGCCCTAACAGGACTGATTGTACTGTTGTGGCCTTTTTGCAAGGCCTGGACAGGAAAAATCAAATTATTTTCAAAGACATGTTTGTACAGGAATAAACCTAAACTTTTGAAGTATTTGTGTGTGCGCATGTTTTTGGTCCTAGTATCCTCTTGCTGCTAGCAGCTATTGCTCCTGGGTTAAGGCCATCATCTGTTACATCAGGTCTTCATGTGAGTAAAAACAACAACAAAAAAAAAATAAGAGCAAAATAGGCAGAAAGAATTAGATGGGTATCAAAGGCTATGTCTTTCTTTCCTTGTAGCTCTAGAGTTCTTCTCTTGTGTGCATGTGAATGTTCTAACACCTCTGATATCCTATAAACTCTTCTTTAACTTGATTTTCTTCCCTTCTCTGTCAGGGCAAGCTTGAAATCTCTGCTTGCTGCTCTGCCTCTGCATTTCCTGTTACCTGCCCATCCGCTCAGGTCGCCTTTTGCCATGACTGTTCGCTGGCCTTGCCCTTGTATTATGACAAGTGGCCTCTCAGCTGTAATCCGTTTGTCTCCCCAGTCCCACTTCTGTTACTTTATTTCAGGCCACGTCAGCTCTTGGCTGGATTACTTCAACAGCTTCCTAACTGGTCCTCATGCCTCTTATCTAACCCCTTTCTAATCCATTCTCTTTAGTGCTGCCAAAAGGATCCTCAGAGCCATTTCAGGGCCCTCAGGATGTTCCACCCCCACCAGCCTGGTTTACTAAGCTATTTGAAGTAGCCACTGCCCACTCCGCTGCCTCAGGGACTGCCAGTCCCTTCTCACCTCTGCCCTCGAGGCATATTGATTTATTCATAACTTTCCTAACCAGCTCTGCTATTTCTCTTCTCAGAGTCTTTGCTTCAACCCATTGCTTCCTCTGTCAGAAATGTTCTTCTCTTTGCTAGGCTTAGTCCTACATAAACTTCATTGCTCAGAAGCCCTCTTTGTTCCCAGAAGTTCTAATTCTGGGCCTTTCCCATATACTTTCCCCAGAACCATGCATTTCTGCAATTTTGCCCACTGTGTTGGCCTGTTTATGTGGTCCTTTTGCTTTCCCAGAAGGATACCTTGAAGATCTCAGAGCTGGGCTCTAGCATTAGGCTTTATATGTAAGTGTGCTATTAGGAAGGCTTCCCTGGGAGTCCGGACAAGACTGGGGTAAGCAGCAAGTGAAAGAGAGTAGATCTGGCCAGAGCATGTCCCGGCCAGCATCCTGGGTGGTAGGGAGCTCGGGTGGAAGTTATGCCTCAGGATTATCAATGCAGACATGGGACTGGAGGTTTGGTTACTATGGTGACCAATAGCTATGGTCAGTCCTCAAAGGCCACAACAGAGGAACCAAATTCCTAGTATTCCAACTTTTGTATGTGTGTGTGTGAAGCAAGTTCCCACCCCCCCTCTCTTTCAGTGACCTGGAGGCTGGCCTCACTGAAGAGGGTTGTTGAATAAAAATGGCATCACATGATCCGAGGTGTGATAGTTTGAATGGATGTCCCCCCAATACATTCAGGAGTTTACTAAAGACTAACAGATCTCCAGCCACCTGGCTGGAGGAAGTGTCATGGAGGGCAGATCCTAGCATCTAGTCCTAAGGGGTGTTTGGGGAATTCCACTCTAAAGATATGCAAAGTGCTTGAGCTTTGCCTGGAGTTCCTGGAGTTGGCTTGCTTGCTGTTAGTGGTGGTTGCTTTTCTTTCTCTCTGCATGGACCTGTGAAAGCGGGCAAGCTTCTTCTGCCATTATGGAACTTCCCCTGGATCTGTAAGCTTCAAATTAATTTCCTTCCTCCCGTAACTTGTGATTGGTTTGGAAGTTCCTCCCAGTGATGTCAGGCTGTTGAGTGCTTGGTGTGGTTTGTTCTAGTGCCCACACTATCTGGTATAGAGAGGGTGTGTAGCAACGCGGCTTTTGCGTGAATAGATGTTGTACAGGAGTCCACAAACCTGAAGGGCTCCTGCGTTCTTCTTACTCCTACCCCCAGGCGGCACTTAGTGGTCCCCCTCACATCACCAGTATGCACCAAATACCACTTTTGTACTTCAGACCGAGAAGAGGTGCACTTTTCTGGTTACACTTGAATCCTCAACAGTGTGGACTCACTACAAGTTTTACAGCGGAAAACTCTTGTGCTTCTTGCTGGAAAGTCTAGTCTCTCTCTTTCTGCCTCTCTCTGTCATTGCTGTTCTCAATGGAATTTTGTTTTTGTCGCTGTCACCACCAATGGAGGCAAAAATATCATCTCACTGCTGATGAGCTTTTTTCCTCTGCTTTAGTGCTGGAGACCCTTTAATGCCTAAGGAGGCACTTGTGGCCTGAGAAAGATGGTTCTCCTTTGTGTGTGTGTGAATGTGGTTGTGTGGGTGCATGTTGCACAGGTGCAAGTATATGTGTATGTGTGTCTTCAGTTTCCCTCTACTTTATTCTGTGAGACAGGTTTCTTGCTGAACCTGGAACTCACTGATTTGGCTAGACAAGCTAGCCAGTGACCCTCAGGTATCCTCCGTCTGCCTCCTCAGTGGCAGGATTACAGGGCTATATGACCATGTCCAGCATTTTCCATGGGTTCTGGGACTCTGGGTTCTGGGAATCTGACTGAACCATCTCTCTGGCCCCCACTTTTTTTCTCAGAGGTATTCAATAGAGATGTTCCTTGGACCCTCAATATTTCAGTGACACAATATTTTAGGGTCTGGAAAGATGGCTCAGAAGTTAAAGAAAGTCACTTGCTTGCAAAGCTGCTGGCTTGGGTTCAGTTCCAAAGTTTTCCATTACCAAACTACCCACGTAAGCTGGACACAAACAGTGGCTCAGTGTTTGGCATTCATTTTTAGCAGCAAGAGGCCTTGGCTTGCATGCAAACATGCACATACACATGTGCAAATAAATGGATAAAAATTTTAAGAAAGAATAAGTATTTCAAATTTTTAATGCCACTTCATGCATAGATTATCATATGCAAAACATCTAAGCAGTATTAAAGATAAAATGGTAAAAAGCCAATGTCTAATCCTATTTCACTGAAACAAGCTTCCACAGAACCTTTTGCATACTTTTATAGATAGAATTGAGCTATAGACATCGCTGGGGCTGAACTGGTGGCCTGAGGTATGGTAGGACTAGGAATAGCTACCCACCATGGCTGGATGAGCCCCATTCCACTCGCATGTCCAGGCTCTGATGATTAGGTTGGCCACCCTCTTCCTTTCCTGATAGAAACATCATTATTCATCTCTTATTATATCTGTTACCTGCTGATGTTATTTCAGACATGTTTGCACATGTTCAAGCACCAGTAGTGGCAAAGGTTCAAGTATTTCCTTAGGATGTATGTGAGCCCCTGTGAGGGAGTGAGAAGTCAAAGATTTCTGTCTTTTGAGCAAGTTCCAGGGAAGCCAGAACATTTGCATACATGTCTCTTTGATTCCTCATGTAAGCCTTGGGTGTTTGTTTCTCATCTTGCATCCACACCTTGTCTCAGCCCTAACACTGCTCTGTGATTCCTGCAGCCCAGAGTTTCATACTTCAGTGCCTTTGACAAAAATAACTCCCTTCCTTCCTTCCTTCCTTCCTTCCTTCTTCCTTCCTTCCTTCCTTCCTTCCTTCCTTCCTTCCTCTCTCTCTCTCTCTCTCTTTTTCTCTGTTCAATTTAGAAAGTTTTGTTTTCCATCAAGACTAATTTTAATTGTCATCTTTTCTGTGATTGTCAATTTTATTTCATTTTTTTTTTAGGGCTGGGACTCAAAACAGAGCCTTGCATATGCTAGGCAAACACACTCACTCCTGAGCTATAGCCCCAGCCCTTCTATGACTGTTTTCCATGGCTAACTTTCTCTCTTGACCCCTGAGTGGAAGTCATCATGTGACATTGGTCAGTGCTATCTTTAGCCCTTCTAGTACTCAAGCTCATTCACTGTGCTGTAGTGTCATCTTAGTTTTAGAATTTGCTTATGATTTCCTTCACGAGCAACTCAAGACTAAGAACTCGATATTAAAATGTATTCATGTCACACAGGTGGCGTTCAACAAACATTTCTTAAATGAGCTCCTACATATAATATATAATCTTTGTACTTGGGAAGATCTGGGGCCATGGAAAACATTTTGAATTTGGAATCAATTGAAAAAAGTCAGGAACTGCTGCCTTACAGGCTAAAGCACAAAGTCCTTTGCATGCAAGTGGGTGTCCTCTGAATCAGGAGATCTGGCTCTAAATCTTTAATCACTTAGCGGCTGCAACATTGAGCAGTTAATCTCACTGAGCACTAGTTTTTATCTGAACTTTGAGTGTTCTGAAAATTAAGCATGACTAGGAGATGCTTCCTAGGAGAGTGCTGGGCAAACACTGGGTGCCTAATACCTGTTAACTGAAGGACTAAATGAATGAATATATTAGTGACACTCGACTTATACAACAGCTGCAGAAGGAAAACTTAGAGACCAACTGGAACATCATTCCCATTTAAAAACATTTGTTGTGTAGCATATTCCCCAGAATTGAATTACTCCCCTCTGAAGAGAGGTAGGCGGCTCTGGGCATTCAGAAAGTCAAGTCTGTGAGTCCTGAAACTTAAAAGATCACAGGACCACTCCTCAAGGTTATAGGCATGATTAAGGGCAGACTTCGACCAATGTTAATTAGGAATTAAAATCTTGTGTTCCGGGGCAAGGAAGGAAGCTCAGGAGACTCATGTAGTCAGTCAGTCTAGGAAAAGGTTGCAAGATCCTGCCTTAAGGCTATTATATAAGACGAAAACAATAGCTTGGGGATGAGACTTTCCACTGAGCTTCCTGCAAGTGCTGTAGTGTGCTGGGGACTGACTGAGCTGCCTGCAGGTTGTGCAGTGAGCTCCAGAGTTGCACCTGCTGTGAATTATTACCTAGGCTGGAGTGGGCTTTTGGTGAAGCCTTTGAGTCATCCAATGCTCCTGTAAGCAACTCCTCACCCTGCTCTGTAAGCAAACCTAATGAACTCATTGCTGTACCAAAATTGGCTTGGGTAATCTTCCTTTGGTTTGTCACCTGTGCCCTATCTGAGGAGAAGACACGTGTTTGTGTCTCCCCAGGGAAAACATTCTCGTGCCACATATTTAAGTGCTTCTACATTTCATTTTGTGTGTATGCCTTAGGTACTTTCCTATCACTGTGCCAGGCAGCCTAACATAAACAACCGAATGGAGGAAAGATTCTTCTGTTCAGGGTTTTAGATGGTTCAGTCTGGTTACTTGGTCCTGTGTTTGAGCGGAAGATAATTGCCATGGGCTAGTGTGGTGGAAGAGAATCTTCACCTCATGGCAGACTGGAAAGGACCAAGGAGAGATACACCCTTCAGAAACACACCCTCAGTGACTCACTTCCTCTAGTTAGAGTCATACTTAGGTAAGAGAATAAGAAATAGGTTTGAGGGAGAGATTCCAGAGGCATCAAGATTAATATTCACATACTATATATGAGAATATATATGAATATGTCGGGAACCATTGGGCACTAGGTAACCAAAAGTGCCTACATCTTGAGTAGTGACTCCATTGATCTGTTCTGGGAAGTCGCAAGGTTTGCAGTTATCTATTAACCCATGCACAGACAAAGAACAATGACCCACAGAGATTGAGGAAGTCGTTATCTTGTGGTTTTAGGGCTGGATCCTTATCCTGTGAAACATCTTCTGGCTTTGGGGTCTTTGACCTGTGGTATTTGGAACTGTAGCAATACTAAAACTGTTGACAAACTTCCCTGTTCTGCTGTATAAAAGGCACCCTGGGATTAATAAAACTCACAGCTTGATCAGAACTTTGTCTTGCTGTCGGTTCCTTGTGTCTCTTGTCCCTTTCATTTCAGGTTCTCTAGGGTCCTTGCTCCCGTTGAAGCCCCGCTGGCCGGGGCATGAATACATACCATATATGAACATATACCATATATAATATATACAAGAGGCCTGTTAGAAGAGAACTGAAAACCCTTCCCTTCCAGGGCTACATGTAACAAGATAGAGCTTGTGCTGAAACAGCCCTGAAATCTTTGAATGATGAAGTTGATACTATGTAAATGTCCTACAAAGAGACAGGGCTCCCTTCAGAAGACGCTATTGAGTCTTGGTCCTATCTCAGTTCACTAGCTCACTTCAATTCTCATGAATGCCTTTGTCTTTCTTAATAAACTGTTTCTCTTTAAATCACTGGATGAATCCTTTTGTTCCAGGACACAAAAGCCTGGAGATCTCAGCCAGTGTCATCCAGACTCAGATCTGTACCTTTAACACCTCCTCAAAGCTCCCACTATTACCCCTAATAGCAGCACTAGATGGAGACCAAGCATTTATTACTTGAACCTGTGGAAGACATTTCATATCATTAGTTTTAAAAACGAAGTGGGTTTCCATATGGCTCATTCATAACATCTTACATTTAAAAATATTTATAAGTAGAGAGGGAACACACAGAGAGAGAATATGAATGGGTGCACCAGGGCCTCTAGCCAGTGAAAATAAACTTCCGATGAATGTGTCATCTTGTGCATCTGGTTTTGAGTGGATACTGGGGGAACTGAACCAGGTCATTAGGCTTTACAGGCAAGTGTCTTAACTGCTAAGTTATCTCTCTCCAGCCCTGACATTACATTTTTAAAAAAAAAATCTTTTTAAATTTTATTTATTTGAGAGAGCAAGAAAAAGAGAGGAACACACACACAGAGCGAGAGAGAGTGCATATGCGTGTGAGAGAGAATATGAGCATGCCAGGGCCTCCAGCCACTGCAAATGAACTCCAGATGTATATGCCACCTTGTACATCTGGATTACATGGGTTATGGGGAATCAAACCGAGGTCCTTTGGCTTTGCAGTCAAATTCCTTAACCATTAAGCCATCTCTCCAGCCCCTGACATTATGTATTAAAACCTTATCAACACATGTGCATGCCCTCCTCAACCACAGAGTTTTTCTTCTCTTGTACCAACAAGCCCAGTTCTTTTCTTTATCTTTTTGTTTACAAAACCAGCTTCCAGAAAGAAGTCTTGCAGGTAACAGAGAACTTGAGGCAGCTGTAGCTATAGTTTTGACATTGCACCCTAGTGAAGTCTCATCTTCATGTCTGTTTTTCTTTCACTGGAGGCTGTCATGCACTTTTCCTTTATGTACACAGTTAGTATGTGCCACTTACCAGGGTTTTGTCAGCCACTTTGATGGCTGGCTGTCAGCATTAGAATTCTATGGGCCAGGGATTTCTTGTCTTCCTGGAGAGCCATGATATCTTATCATGTGGGTGCAGGAAGTTTTCGTTTTCTTTCTAGTGATTACTTTGCTTCCATTTTTTTTAAGGGTGTGATTGAATTCTGTAAAAGTTTCTCAGTGAAAGAATGTCTTTTGATAAGCATTTGAAAACCTCCCTTTGTTAGATTCAGATTTCTCTTCTAGCTGCTGTTTGGGCTACTTTATACCACCTAAGTGCCATTGGGTGTATTCTTTCTCTCTGTTTCTTTCTCTTTTTCCCTTGGGCCTGAATCCCTTTCCATGGTTCAGCACAATTAGAGAGAAGTTATACTTCTTTCATATCTGCTCCAGTGATGGTTACTTTTATATGTCAAGTTGACAGGAATAAGGGATGGCTAGATGATGAACATCAGATGGAAAAACATTATTTCTGGTGTGTTTTTGAGACTAAGTCCAGAAGAGATCATTGAATCAGTGGACTGAGGAAAGATCACCCTCACAAGTGTGGGTGAACAGCATCCAATAAGTTGAGGGCAGGAACAGAACAAAAATGAGGAAGGGTGCAGTTTCTCTCTGTATCCATCCATCCATCCATCCATGTCATTATCTTGTTAGCTGTGTTCCCCAGAGTCTGGCCTAACATAGCTCTGAAATGGATCCATAATTAGCTCATATCATAGTTCACTTTGGTCTGGTATAGCAGAATATTTGAAAGTGGGTAAATAGTAATCAATAGAAACTATGGATAGAAACTATTTGGCTCATGGTTCTTGAGGTTGAGAAGTCTGTGAGCGTGGTGTCTGTACCTGCTGAGGGCTTTCCTGCTGCATTGTAACAAGGCAGAAGGGTGAACGAGCACACATGTGCCAGGACGTGTCCAGAGAGGAGGGTCAGCATGTAACAAACTCATTCTCACCATCACTGACCTCCTAAGATAATGACAATATCAATGCCATCACACTTCCCCCAGCAGTTTTCCACCTTTCAAAGGCTCTACCAGCTGGAGATTGAGGGTTAATCACAAACACATGAGGCTGTGGGGACATTGCATATGCAAACCACAATGGCTGTTCAAACCCTATTCTTAGGACTCACTGTGGTTTATCCTCTTTCTTTGTTTTTTATTATTTATTTGAGAGGTAGGGAGGGAAAGGGGAAGAGAGAGAATGGACATACCAGGGCCTCTAGCTGCTGCAAACTAACTCCAGACACCTTGTGTATCTGACTTATGTGGGTTGGGAATTGAACCTGGGTCCTTTGGATTTGCAGGTAAGCACCTTAACCGCTAAACTATCTCTCCATTTTCTTTCTGTGTCCACTCTTTTCAGCACAACATGACACTCACTTTCACTGCCAAAATGCCCACCAAGGTGTCTTGTTAAGACAGAAGGCCTCACTCCTGCTTGCTTCAATTTCACCACTTTCTTCAGAACATGTAAGGGTTTATAGTTCCCACATCTAAAATAAGTAGCATTTTTCACTCACTTATGGCACTTACTCTCTCAAACACACAAGTTTTATATTTCAAATACTCTTTTTGTGGAGACCTATTAAAAAAGAAACATTAAACCCACTAATCCATGGGTACTTCAGCTATAATTATCCTACTGGCCCCTAGTTAGTATAATAATTATGATTATTATTATTGTCAAGGAAAATTACTAAAGTATTATTTCTTGAAATATGTCTGTTATAAATTTCTGTGACAATGCATAATGAATAATCAGCATTCAAAAGGACTTTCCTCAGAGTCCATACCCAGGGTGGTATTTAACTAGCTGGATGTACCACAGCAGGGTACCAACCAGCACTCATTTTGATTGGTTTATGGTGACCTCCATGATTGATAGATGCTTGCTTAATATTACATTATTATTGCCCTTGTTTATGCATATATAGCATCAAAACAATTGGAAGTAAAATCAGTCAGGCTTCTAACTACTTCAAATACAAAAGCCCTAGCATTTAATTTCTTTTAATTGCTAAATTGGTGTAATGGAACAGACACGTGAGTATCAGAATCCTATCCTAAGTATTGGGACTGTGCAGTCAGAGAAGTGGAAATGGAGTTGAGTAGACAGGTCCACGCTGCATAATGAGCACTGGTTGCTTCTGTGTGCTGGTCCTGCTTGGCAGGCTCTTTCCTAGTCTTGCATGGTCCAGGCCTTGGCCTTGAGGACAATAGGTTTCCACTCTGATTAATCCAATCTGATTCTTAGGATTCTTATATCTGGCTTGGATTTCTGATGGTTCACACTTTTCTTAGTTGTACTCATTTCCTGTCCCAGTGCTTTTTCCCCTGTCTGGATGGCCCTCCTGGGTTCACAGTGGCTTAGTTATCCAGCTTGGCTTGAGGGCTAGAGCTGGGTGGAGCAAAGAAAAACTGAAGGAAATGTTCCAGTTAAAGTGCCCAGTAAGGTGAAAAGTATTATGGACTGTGTAGGAAGCAAATCCATAGCTTACTAAGGAGATCAAGAGGAGAATGAACTGTGGATATGCCTGAGGTGAGACCCTGTGGAGGGTGGGGGCTCTCATAGAGGACTGGCTGCTTTGTGCATAGGCATTGCTAGCTATTAGTGGCATTTCACAATTTGCTCCACCATTTTGGGCATCTTCTTCACCAAAGAACTCTGTTCATCCCCTTAGAATGTCACTGCTTCTCAAGATGGAGAGGACCCCCCCTAGGGAACTTCATGTTCCCAACAGGACATGATCTGATTTTTAAGTGATGATGGGTCTCAGCTCATTTCCTTTATTATCCTTTCGCTGAAGAAGTTTTCTAAGGAAATTGTCAAGGTGAGAGTATGTTGTTTTGTTGGCCCATTCAGCTCTCTTCTCTTTCTAACATGGTCTATGCATCTCTCAGACCTTATTTTAATCGAATCCTGGGTGGCCATCACTTTCCTTTTTGTCTGGAAGTCATTATCCAAATTTCCTAAGGCCAGAATTGTAAGCTGAGTCCTTGAAGGCCTGGCAGCACTCTTAAGATACTGTTCAGGTACTTTCTCCCGGAAGCTGACAGAAGATGCGAACCTGGAGCTTGACTCTGACATCCTAGACATTCCACAGTTGGGAAGGCAAGAGAGTATGTAGTGACCAGTGATTCCGAGGCTTTTTGTGGCCAGAATGTCAACAAAACTGGGGCCTCGGTCCTAGGGTTGTGGTTCTTTCTACTTTCATATACCTGTCTTCTGCCCCTTCATCCCTCCCTTATGCTCTAGCTCTGGCTTCTTGGCCTGATGAAGCGCTCTCAACATTAACTGTCTACTGCCCTTAAGGACTCCCTGTACCTCTTGTACATGTCATCCTTTCTACTGCCCTTGAGGACTCTGCATACCTGTCATACATGTCACCCTCTCTACTGCCCTTGAGGACTCCCTGTACCTCTTGTACATGTCATCCTTTCTACTGCCCTTGAGGACTCTGCATACCTCTCATACATGTCACCCTCTCTACTGCCCTTGAGGATTCCCTGTACCTCTTGTACATGTCACCCTCTCTACTGCTCTTGAGGACTCCCTGTACCTTTCATACATGTGAATGTTTCTCTCAGCAGGAGCAGGGTGAAGATTTCTCAGCAAGTGGTTCTCATTGTGCACTGAAGGCTGCTGCACTGCCAGCCGAGCTGGACAAAGGGTCTCTGTACAATGTGCAAGCCTGTCAGCTGCTGTCAGTTATAGGCAGTGCACTTTAGGGTCCTATGACACTCTAGCAAAGAAGTCTTATAGGGTTTTTTTTCATTTTTGAAAAATCATAAGATTTAGGTTATCTTTGGTAGTAAGGTTGACTCTGCCTTTTTAAAAATGTTTAAGTTTTTATTTATTTATGAGAGAGAGAGAGAGAGAGAGAGAGAGAATTGGCACACCAGAACCTCCAGCTACTGCAAATGAACTCCAAACATGTGTGTCCCCTTGTGCATCTGGCTAACGTGGGTCCTGGGAATTGAACCTGGGTCCTTTGGCTTTGCAGGCAAACGCCTTAACTGCTAAGCCATCCCTCCAGGCCAGACTCTGCCTTTTTGGTAGGAAGTACATATTTCCACACTCCTGCAATCATTGAAGTCACAACTGGGAGAAAAGGAAATGAATCAGTTGAGATTCTTAACCCCAGGCCGACAAATGCTGAGAGTGTGATCCAGGAGTCTGAGTCATATGCTTAGAGCAATCAGTACACAGCAAGAAGCATTGAATTGTGACCAGTTGTGACAAGTCACAAACTCTGTTCTGTGAAGAAGCAAAAGGTCTAATATCACCTCTGACATTTATAATGGTTACTCTTCATGGTCAACTTGACTGGATGTGAAATTACCATACAAACATACTTCTGACTGCGTCTATGAACATGTCTTCAAAGAGGTTTAACTGAGGAGGAAGACCCACTGTGATTGTAAGCAGCACTAGCCTATGGGCTGGGGTCCTGGACTGAATAAAGAGAAATCAAGGTGGATACCAGTGTTCAACTCTCTCTGCTTCCTGACTGTGTATGCAACGTGAGCAGCTGCTTCAAGGTCTTGCCTTCCCTGTCATGAAGTGCCCGGTCCTCCGGCAGGTAGGGCTGAAGAAGGAGCCGGTCCAGCCGGTCCCTTCTTGGGGCTGAGTGGGATGGTGAATGTTGGCGATCCAGATCCCCTCCTCCAAGGTACCGGAGAGAAAAACACACTGCGTCGGGAGTCTTGTCAAAGCAGGATCTTGTTTTATTGTAGTAGGAAGGTGTTTATATAGCATTGAGAAAGAGGGTGGGGGTCTCAGGATGGGATAAAGGTGTAGGGGCCAATAGTATTTCACCACGTTAGCAGTAGCTGGGCGGAGGCAGTTTTGGCTTAGGTCTTGCTGAGTCACTCCTAAGCGGGAGTAATAGGCCAAAGACAGGTGGCTAAACTCTAGCCAGGCTCAGGAAGTTCCACTGGGGCTCGCGCCCGGACCTCTTAGGGCCCAACAATGAAGAACTGTATTCTCAAACTGTGAACACAAACAACCCCTTCTTTCCCTAAGTTGCTTTGGTCAGGTATTTATCAAAGTAAGGAGAAAAGAAACTGATACCTTCATGTAACGTTCTGCTAACTATGTTCACATTCCATTTTTCCTGTGGCAAAGTGAAAGAATTGCTTAATTTCTCAACTCCTTTTCAGCTGAAGGCACTTGTAGAATTACCTTACTTGGGAATGGAGGGATGGCACAGTGGTTTAAAGGCACTTGCTTGCAAGGCCTGATGTCCTGGGTTTGCTAACCTAGTACTCAGATAAAGCCAGATGCGCTAAGTGGCGTAGGTGTCTGGAGTTTGTTTGCAGTGACAGGAGGCTGTGACGTGCCCATACTCACTCTCTTTCCCAGTCTGATTTTCTCTCTCTCTCTGCCTGTCTCTCACTGTAATAAATAAATAAAAACATTAAAAATAAATGCTTTCCTTAATTATATATTTTTGGAATTCAACAAAACATATAAAGATATTTTTATATACTTTTGAGCAAAATGTCAATATATCGAATGTGATTTTCAACATTCTTTGGGATTTTTGGATGCCAGAGTAGTAAACAAATGAACACATAATAACATAAGGAAGATATACTTGCTATCTGTCAGCAAGTAGGGGCCTCATTATGTAATATCATGCCCTGGACTATGATAAAAAGTTATTTTCAATACAAATTGAGCTAGAAAAAATGTGTATAGATTTTGTGGATGCTTGGAGGTGGGGAGAAATGTTAAAAAGAATAAGGATTAAGTATGTCAACCTTAATTATCCTGGTAACTCCCAATGCCCAACTCTCCTAGCTACTCAAACTCCTAAAAATAGTAAACTTGTACAGCTATTATGGAAATCAGTATGGAAATTTCTCAAAAAACTACAACTGGAACTACCATATAAGCTACCACTTCTGGATATATATAATGTGTGTGTGTGTGTGTGTGTGTGTGTGTATGTATGTATTTCTCAGAGATACTTGCACTTTCACATGGACTGCTGCACTATGCCCAATAAGTAGGAAATGGAACCAGTTTAGATGTCTATCAACTGACAAAGAAAATGTGGTACATATACACTGTGGAACTTTATTCAGCTATAAAGAAAAATGAAATCATTAACTTTGAAAGAAAATGGATAGAACTGGAATCATTATGCTAGTGAAATAAGGACTCACACAGACAACTTCCACATGTTTTCTCTTATACACATAACTTAGATTTAAACTTACATATATGTGTGTATGTGTATGTACATGTGTGTGAGACAGGAAGATGGGGTGATGGAATCATGTGACATGAAAGCAGAAAAGTATTGCAGAGGAAGTGAACTAGCCCCTGGTGCAATAGGCAGGACAGTGGAGCAAAAAAGACATAATTTATACTTTCTTGGGTCATTGGTCCCCTTGAATGGAAATTGACTCATACACAAGGTATTCAGATAAGCACACAAGTACATTTTATTTATTTAATTTTAATTTTATTTTTATTTTTATTTTTTGGTTTTTCGAGGTAGGGTCTCACTCTAGCTCAGGCTAACCTGGAATTCACTATGTAGTCTCAGGGTGGCCTAGAACTCACAAAATCCTCCTACCTCTGCCTCCCAAGTGCTGGGATTAAAGGCGTGCGCCACCACGCCCGGCTCACAAATATATTTTTGTACACCATGTTCAGAATGTTCATATGTCATTGAAGTCAACCCACTCAACTTTAAGAATGCTTGACAGTTCAACCAATAGCATGATGTCACCATAAATTTCATAGAATGAGTGGATGAGATTACTGGAAGTTGAATTTTCAGTGAGAATCCACCGTTCTGTTCTGTTCATAACAGCTGACACAGTTGGTATTCTGGTCTCAAATGATTCATTTAAAAGATGTAGACAATGCCAAATATTTCGAGGAGAGTGGTCTAGAAATCTTTTGTATTAATCAGCTTTCCATTACTATAACAAAACACCCGAGATAATGTGATGATTAACCTTGTCAACTCAATGGGATTTAGAATAACATAGGAATCAAAGCTCTGAGCTTGTTTGTGAGAGAGTTCCCGGATAAGCTTAATTTAGGTAGGAAGACCCACCTTAATTGTGGAAGACACTATTCCATGGGCTGGGCTGTACAAAAGAATGGGAGCTAAGCGCCAGCATTCATATCTCTCTGCTTCCTGACTTCAGTTGCCATGTGATGACTAGCCTGCCATGCTGGACTGACTGTACTCTCAAAGTACAAGCCAAACAAACCCTTCCTTTTCTGAATTGCTTTTGTTAGCTGTTTTGTTGCCACAGTGAGAAAAGTGACTCATACAGACAACAAAGAGAGGAAAGGTTTATTTTAATTTATAGTTTGAAGATTTAAGTCTGTGACTGATCCATTGTGTGTAGGCCTGTGGTGAGGCAGCATATCATGGTGAGTGTGAGTGATGCAGAAAGCCACTTACTTCTTAATAAGGACAGAAAGAGCAGGAGAGGAAAAGGCTGGGATTCTACTAATTCCCTCAATAGCATGTTCCAAATGACTGGAACCCCTATCATTAGCTTTGACCTCTTAAAAGTTCTATCACAACCAAATGACACCAACAGGCTGGGGACCAAGCCTTTGACACATGAGCCTTTGTGCAGACACTTATCTATACCATAGAACCTATCATCCACAGAGAAGCTCAGGAGTCTCAGAGTCATCATGACAAAGAAAGAAGAAACAATGAGGAGACTTAGACTCCTGACCCCAAAGGCTTGAAGGAAATAGAATACTCAGGACACATCACAATAGGTATTAGTTAATTTTATGAGGAACTTTGATTGCACTAGTACTTCAGTGAGTTGGGGGTTTATTGGGCTGAATGAAGCTAATATTTCATGCTCTATTTTAAATCTGAGGATTGTAACTAAGAAATTCAATAGTCTGCAAACAAAAGGTTATGACCTTAAAGTTTCCCCTTCAGTTTCAAAATTTATTTAGAAACTCAAAAGCAAAGTGAGTCTTCTATTTTAGGAAAATTTTCCCAGGAAGTAATACCTTCCATGAATTTAGGCCATGTGGATAAAAATTCTGATATGAAAATATAGAGGTGGGAGCTGGTAAGAATGGTTAGAATTATCCATAGTACAACTGGATATTTATTCAATTCCACATTTCTTGGATTGAACACAGGGATTCCATGAAACAAAACAGAGAATTCATTACTAGTTTGTACTAACAACTTGGTATAAATTTCTCTTCTTTGCATAGGCCTAGTTCTGAGAAGAGGCTGGATACACAGAATGGAGAGCAAGACTTGGAGCAAGAGCAGTAGAAACGATAGGTGTGGTGGAAGGAAGGGCAGGCGAGGAGCATTGGATAGGCAATGAAGGCCTGGAAAGGAGGGCTTGGGCTTGAGAGGGGAAACAGGGAGTAATGTTGGGGCCACCAAAGATAAGCCTTATACATTTCACAATTATGCCAGAGCTGAGAAATGTGAGGTTTATACATTCATGCAGAAGATGAAAAAATAATGTGCTCAGAGTTAGGGCCCCAAACTGACTTAACAGTTTGTAAAAGTGTATAGAAAACACAGTTTTTACATTGGTAGGTAGTTCAAAGTGCCCCACAATAGCAAAAGAATAATGAACATGTTTGGAAGTATCCAGTTCCAGTGGGGAGATAAGCTACTGGGCATAAAGGAGGCAAGAGCAACATTGGCATGCTATAGCCCATTATGGGGCAGAGAGTTCTAGGTAAGAGGATGAACAGCTTGGGGGATGGACAAGAGTGTATCACTAAATTAGAGCTCCTCCATCCAAAGTGAGGCAAAGGAGTATTCCTTTATGACCATGTCTGAGAGTGACAGTGTACAGTATTGTGTTCTTTTCAGTATTCTCCAGTTCTGCCTCCCTGCCCTGTTACTCCATGGACATAGAATGTGTCTTTAGCTTTAATCAAGAGTTAACAGGAAGTGTGACATTGCTTGAACATTGGGGGACAAAACGGCAGAGCTTTTCTCTTGAAAGCTCTTGTGTTCCGAGTTTTTGACTCTCTCTATAGGATATCTTCACTAAAAACCATTCTATCACATGGTGGCAGTAGAGATATAATCTAAATTTATAAGCTATGATGCATGGATGCATCCCACTGGGGAGGCTCTAATTTATGTTTTTCCATATATTTTTTGGTTGGTGTTTGTGTTCTAAGTTTTTGGAGGCATCAAACATAGAAAAGCTCTGTAATTCCACAGGGGATTAATGCAGACAATATTTCATTCAGGAAGTGCAGCCATAAATAAGAAGAGGTACTTTTAAATGGCCTCTAAATTTTTTGAGATACCACTCAAGTGCCTGTAAAACCCAAATCAACTTTCTACTTGCATTCTTAATTTCCTCTGTACCTCATTTTTCTCCCAGATTGGAACAATTTTTCAGGCTGGCCGGGAAAGGAAGAGTGCTTATAAATGACAGACTTTCCCATTTCCCCTTACCTCCATCCCAAAGCTGGATTCCTTCTGCTTTCTTCAAGGAACAAGTTTCATGGGCTCTGCAGTGATAAAGCTATAAAGAGGCATGAGCTCCATCACAATGGAAGACTTTTATCTGGGAAGTTTTTTAAAAAAATATTTTATATTTATTTATTGAGAGCAGGAAAGAGGCTGAGAGAGATAATGGATGCACCAGGGCTTCTAGCAACTGTAAATGAACTCCAGATGCATGTACCACCTTGTGCATCTGGCTTACATGGGTCCTGGGGAATTAAACTGAGGTCCTTTGCCTTTGCAGGCAAGCACCTTAACTGCTAAGCCATCTCTCCAGCTCAAGTTTTTTTTTTTTTTTTCTATTTCCTCTGGACATGCCTTGCTCAAACCCCTCCCCTCTCTCTCTCTCTCTGTATGTCTTCCATACTTGTGTGTGTGTGCATGTTAATATGTGTGTGGACACACAGTGTGTGCAAGTGTGGTGAGGTCAGAGTTTGACAATGGATGTTTTCCTTAATTTGACTAGAGTAAGTAGCCATTCAGCCCCAGGCATCCTCCTATGTCTGCCCCCTGCATGCTGGGATTACAGGTGCATGCCACCATACCCAGCACTCTATATGGGTACTGTGGAATCTGAACTCAAGTATTCATGCCTTTTCAGCCAGCACTGTACCCACTGAGCCATTTCTCAGTCCTCGGAATCCTTCTGAGAGAGCAAGGCCAAATGCCCCCCCCCCCCAGTTCCATTCATTTATCTAATACTTACCAGCTAAGTAAGTAAGCTACCAGTAAGTGGTCACGCACTTTATGCTGCTCAGAGTTCTTTATACAAAGTGTCTTGTTGGAACCTCTCTGCCTTGAAATATCCTCATTTACTTTATAGACAAGAAAACAGGCATTGAGAGGTTAAGCAGCAGCAGCAGCAACAAGAACAAAAACATAGAACAAGTCAGGGACAGACTCATGACTAGCAACCAAGTAATCTACTTCAGAGCACATTCTATTCACCACTGGGCAGCGGGGGACAGAGGTTCTGTCTGCAGGAATTTTATAATGTAGCAGCATGCTCCATCTAAGGGAGGTGTCATTTTGGTGGTATGCTGTTTGTAACTGTGAGCAAGGGTTATCCCGGAACATGGATCAAGTCACTAAAACTTTAAGCGCTCTGCAGGAAAAAAGGAAGGAGATAGCAAATCATTTTATATAGGAGTTAGATGGACCATCTCGTTCCCCCTCTTTCTCACCTCAACAGTGTGAGGTTTTATATGAGATCTTTGGCAGGAGATTAAAGAAAATAAGTTAGAGAGATCTGAATGAATGGGAAATTGGCTATGAGGATGGGGTGGTGACTATTGGTCTGTGTTTTGGAAGGACTTTGGGATTCTTTCCTCCATGCACAGAATTTTCTTTCTTCAGACACTTTCCTCCTTGGAGGACCCTTTGTCTCTGGAAAGTGCAGAGAGGATGATAAGCAGACAAGCTTCCTAAAGTGATCTTGAATTCAAAGTGAGAAGTAACTCATTGCATCAATTCAGCTTCTTTGGGATGGAAAAGGGTCAGGGATGAGGGTAGAAGCTCAGCCAAGGAATACAGACTATGCATTTGTCGCAAAGGTCTTTTGTGCTTTAATTCTCAGGAACCAGGGTGAGACTAATGGAGTACATAAACCCAGTGCTAACTCTCCACATCACAATTAAATCCATGTAATTGCAAAAGTTTTACTAAATTATTTTCTTGAGCCAGGCATGGTGGTGCACACCTTTAATCCCAACACTTGGGAGGCAGAGGTAGGATTGCTGTGAGTTCAAGGCCAGCCTGAGACTACATAATGAATTCCAGGTCAGCATGGGCCAGAGCAAGACCCTACCTCAAAGAATATACACACACACACACACACACACACACACACAAAATGTGTATGGTTTTTTTTGTGCATCCAACATTCTGTCTACTTTGCATTTTACAGCTAAGTTTCATGGTAAGAAGAATTTGGTTTAATTTCTATGCCAGGAATCACAGATTTTGGAACCCTTTTCATCCTTCCTGTTTTTGCTTTTCTACATTTTGAAATTGCATGTATGAGTTACAAATTAAATAATTAAAAATCCTATTTTCCCCCATGGACTAAAGGGAGGATTAAGCTATATTCTACCTCATCTTTCTGTTAGACTTTTAAATGTCTGGGGCTTGCAAATATTATCTTCAGAAGATAGATAATGGAATGAGACCATTCTTAGGGATCATGACATTAATGGGGCTAAAGGTACTCAAAATGACAAAAATCCAAGGAATAAAAGTAATGCTTGACTTCCATTTTACTGTTCCACCATTGAACTAATAAAAGTGAGAAAATTTATTATAGTGCAACAGTTTATGTTTTCCCATTTCTAAAGAGATAAATAAATAGAGAAATGGGGCCATATTTTTCCAAAGATGAATGGCTTAAGACAACAGAGAGACTATTCACTAAGAGCTGTAATGAGTAGGGGTGAAAAATATAGCCACTTTATGATCTCCACAGTCTCTCTTCAGCTATCTGCATTTTATAGGGTGCAAGAGAAAGTGTCTTCACTTGCCCTGACTTACCCTCTATTCAGAGCAGTTTCTCCCTCTCTCTCTCTTCTCTCTCTCTCTCTCTCAACACTAGTTGTTGGCATCGCAGTATTTTCATTTATTTTTACAATAGAAGGCCAGCCTAAAAGTGAGATGGGGGGAGGGAGGTGAGATTTAATGTTAGAATTTTAACCAAAGTGGGATATCTCTTAGGTTGCATGTAGTCAGTTAAATATTCTTTCAATGCGGCTTTATCTGTTATCTTCTAGAAAGAAAAAATGTCCATGTTTAATCCAGTCTCTACCCGTGCTTTAAAGACTCTTGCAGGGACCAAACAATAAACAAACCTCCTATGAACTGGGAAGTTCCTGATGTTCAGTTTTGTTAGCTTAGGAAGCAAAGGGTCTTCTAATTACTGCTGACTTGTCAAAATTCTAAGGCAACAGAAACAACTTATCTCCTTTCTCTGTGCAAATTCCGCTATTGATTGGCTTTACATGAATCTTTATAAAGTGACAAACTTAGTCAAGACAAACTTAGTCTGGAGTATTAGACACTTTCATTGCAATGGGCCTGCCCAGCTCGTGAGCCAATGAGAAGTGTATTTAGAGAACTGCTATCCTTTCCCTGTCCACCCAAGAGAGTCTTTAGGTCTGTGTTGAAATGCAAACTGGAGCTCATTTCATTTTCTTCTCTGTGATTTCTCATAGGGAAGAAGTGGGGACAAAGGAAAAGGGAAGGGAGGGAGGACGAGAAACAGAATGAAAGAATGAATGACAATAGTGGCCTGGGCACAGCAATAGCATGAATCATCACAAGTTGCAGCAAAGGCATATTTTCCTATAATCAGAGGAAATGAGGCTGCTGAGAAAGTTGGTCTGCAGTGAAAGTAAGAAAAGAAAAAAAAAAGCGGAAACATTTTTTGCCTTTTTTTTTTTTGCTTGGCTTTTGTGATAACCCTTAGTATGTAAATAAATTGCCCTAATTTATTTTATTTAGATCAAATTGTTTGTAAGTTAGACTCAGAGGATCCTAACTAAAGATGAAGCAAGACACTATTTTGCTTGAAGATTTGTTTCCAATAATTTATGTTATAAATTGAAAAATGACTTGTATCCAACTTAGTATGACTTTAGAATAGGAAAGTCAGGGAGAGATTAAATGTGGTTGCTATCTCTGAGAAAGTGTAATATTCTTTAACCTCTATGAGGACCCTTAGTTTCCTTAACTTTTAGGTGGAAATCAGGTTTATTTCATAGGATTGTTGTAGCCCTATGAACTACAATAAATAAAGTAGTTAGTTAGCAATGCACACATTTCTTACTGGGTAAGAGGAATTTATATTGAGGAAAAGGCTTTTATTACTTTCCACCCTTTTTTCTTGGTTCTGTTCAAAATTGGTTCAGGAGCTGGACAGCCCTAGGTTTAGACATGGATGAGCCAGTGTCTCTCACGGAGACTGAGAGGTTGGAAGGGGTGGATAGGCTGAGGGCCTTGAAAGAGAGAAGAGAGGAGAAGGAGGGAGAGAGAGAGAGAATGTAGAAGAGTAGAATGGGGCAAATATAAGCCTCGCTTACCTGAGGGCTTTGATGCTGACCTTCCCAGGCTGACAGATGCCCAAGAAACTGGTGGAAAAGTTGCAGTAATCCTACTGCAGGGTGCTTTTCTGTCTTTCCAGTTTGAGGTTCTGATGTATTTATATGTGATGCTTCACTTATTTATATTGTGTCCATGTATGATGTTTAATCTTGATTGTCAACTTGATTGCATCTGAAACCAATAAACAGAAGTCAAGTCTTTGCACGTGTCTGTGAGGGCATTTCCAGAAAGGAGCCACTGAGTGGTAAAGCCCCTTCCCCCCTTTCAGAGTCAACAGCACCTTTTGTAACAGCTCAGATATAAAGAGGTCTGAGGGAATACAGTGCTGTTTGCTTGCTTGCCTGCCTTCACTTCTGACTGGTGAACATATCTATTCCATTCTCTTCAGCTCTCCAGTGACAGCTCTCCAGGAATCCTCCAGGTCATCAGTGCTATGTTGGGACTGCTGAGGCATTTAGCATTGTGAGCTGAGCAGTACTGAGTTCTTAGCCTCTCCAGCATGATTGCTGGATTAGGATCAGCCAATCCAATCATCTTTGATATGCATATTTATTATTGGTTCTGTCACACTGGAGAGCTCTAATGCACTATTTTTCACTAAGTCTCTTAATTAATTAATTAATTTATTTATTTATGTTTTATTTTCAGGTAGGGTTTCACTCTAGCCTAGGCTGACCTGGTATTTACTATGTAGTCTCAGGGTGGCCTCAAACTCACAGCAATCCTCATACCTCTGCCTCCCAAGTGCTGGGATTAAAGGCGTGTACCACCATGCCCAGCCACTAAGCCTCTTAAACAGAGTTTCTCAAGTTCCACTCTGTTAAAATTTGGACCCACAATAGTTTGCCTTGAGGATTGTCTGTTGTGGAATGCTTAGCAGCATTTCTTTCCTTTAGGCACCAGTGACAAGTGTGTATTGCCAAGTGGGCTGTGATTGGGTGGCAGTACACAGAAACACCCATTCCTTGTTGAGAAGCATTGAGAAGATTTGTAACTTGGCTTTAATAATGGTCTTAATCATTTAAAAAAAAAATCAGAAGGAAGGGACTGTGTTGGTTTCACTGTAAAACATCCCTTGTAGTGTCATGTGTTTGTGATTAAGGCTGATATTGATCCTTAGCTTGTAAAGCCTTTGGAAGGTGGAGCTTTGCCGGGGTTTTTTCCCTCCACCACCGGCAGGTAGAGCGGAAGAGAGAGAGAACCGAGCCAGCCGCTTCTCTTGAGGCTGAGCGGGAAGGCGGGTGTCAACCACTCAAAAAACCTCCCCAAACCACCGGGGAAAAGAAAACCACATTGAGCCGGGAGAAACTTCTAAGGCGGAAATCTCTCCGTTTATTGTCAGGGGAGGTATTTATATATTTTGAGGAAGGGGGCAGGAAGAGGGGATGAGAGAAAGGTATAAGGGTCAATAGTATTTCATCACATCAGCAGCATCTGGGTGGAGGCAGTTTCAGCTTAGGTGCTGAGTCACTTCAAGGGCAGGTCACGAAACTCTACTCAGGCTCTGGAAACTCGACTAGGCCTCACCGGGAGTAGGCCAAGACTGGCTGGGCTAAC
Organism: Orientallactaga sibirica; assembly: GCA_036365145.1. Taxonomy (NCBI): domain Eukaryota; kingdom Metazoa; phylum Chordata; class Mammalia; order Rodentia; family Dipodidae; genus Orientallactaga; species Orientallactaga sibirica. The sequence goes on along the minus strand of JAEOAD010000029.1, from coordinate 26,143,468 downwards.
CACTCGGCTTCACACCGGGCAGGGCCCAACAGAGCTTTGCTAGAGGAAGTGTGTCACAGGGTGGGATTTCATAATCAAGCTCCTCTTGCTAGAGCTAGCTAACTCACTCTGCTTCCTTCCTGCTGCTGTTGATATGTGATGCCCACCTGGCTGTCTGCTCTTGCCATGATTTCCCTGCCAGGAAGTTTCCTCTTGAAACTGTATGCCAAAATAAACCCTTTCCTTCCATAAGCTGCTTTTGGTTGGGTGTTTTGTCCTAGCAGCCCACATGGTGACTGTTACAGGATCATTTTGTTTCTTTATCCCCCTCTCCCCAACACTCCCACATCTTCTTCTTCAGCTGACTTGGTACCGGTGGTCTCATGTGATGAATGACTTGTGAGAGAACTGGCTCTGGAACAAGAAGACCTGAGTTAGGTATCCATTGCTGCCCCTTAGCCAGTGAAAGACTTTGATGACCTGGGTTGAAGGGACCTCTCTGGATTCTGTTTGGTAACACAGGCACACAAGCATGAGGATCACTAGCCAGATGGTGATTAAAGTCTTGAGCTCATATCTGGACAACTGTAAAATTACTCCTATCCCCATCCAGCTATAGTTACCCCACTTACTCTCAAATCACTTTAGGACACACAAAGAAATCAGAAGGCCTTTCCCACAAGATGAAGTATCTACTTATTTGCTCTATGGAAACTTAGACCAAGGCATCTGATGGAAGTTATACGCTTACAGTTAGCAGCTAGAACCAGCGTTTGAGAAGCCACAGTGAGCTTATGCATTGAACCATACCCTGACCTTACTCTTGGGTGTTGTGGACCAATCAATGACAAATCTCTGTAGTCCAAGGATCTCTCCCTTGGGAGGTGGGACTAAGATGGAGAGTGATTAGGATTCCATTCTCTTCCACTTCTGAGTTTTAGGGAGTGGATGGTGATTCTTTTTCATGGGAACATAAACGCAAGCAAAGGACACAGGGCAACTGCCTGCCCCAAGAGATGTATCCTTCTCTTGCTTTAGAATCCAGACATTTTGAGGACAAGGAGAAAGGAGATGGAGGTATGGAGGAAGAGAGAGAGAGAGAGAGAGACTATTAGTAGTTCTGATTGCTGTTTTACAGAGGCGTTTGGAGGTATGTTCAGTTGAGTACAGCCACTAGAGTTCATGAAGGTCCATTCTTCCATGTGCCCCTCTCATTCTCACTTGTGGAGGAGGTTGTGGTGATTTGGCATTGATAGAGTAGAACAAACAGGAGTTGGGAGGCTAAATGTTCAAGGTCCAGAGTGATTAGGATGGGTGAGTTCTGAGGAGCAGGGAGGTTATAGATAAAGCTTATTCCTTTAAACAGTATTTAACCAAAAGGTTGTAGATGGAGAGAGTTAAATGTTCATATTGAGGAATCAGATATTCCAAAGAAAGAGTACTCTTTTTGTAAAAGTAGGCCATTTCATGTCCCTATTAAAATGAGCATCCCTTTTGGAACACAGGCACCCTCGAAATGTATTTGGCCTATTAGAACACCCTCTTTCTGTTATTTTTATTTCTCCCTAGTGACTTTTCCACTTATTGTTTGGGGTTTCCTGGGAAGACATCTTCCAAGATGGTTGGATTGGGACAAAGAACTCCTAGTATAGGGTTCTCTGGATCCAAATGCTGCTCAAACCTTGTCATCTGTGTGACCTTGGGTGGTATTTTCAGGACATAATACATTTAAAAGGTCAGCACAGGGCTGGAGAGATGGCTTAGTGGTTAAGCGCTTGCCTGTGAAGCCTAAGGACCCTGGTTCGAGGCTTGATTCTCCAGGACCCATATAAGCCAGATGCACAAGGTGGCACACGCATCTGGAGTTCGTTTGCAGTGGCTGGAGGCCCTGGCATGCCTGTTTTCTCTCTCTTTCTCTACCTGCCTATTTCTGTATCTCTCTCTCTCTCAAATAAATAATAAAATATAAAAAAAGGTCAGCACAGTAATTGACATATGGTAAATGCTCAATAAACTATGTGATGTTTTATAATATTTTTGTGTGTATTTTTGCATATGTGATGTGTATATGCATGTTCATTTGTGTATGTGTGCATGTATTTGCATGTGTGTGTAAAGGTCAGAGGTCAATGTTAAGTGTTGTAGCAGACAGTTTCAAGTTTGTGAGATGAATTTCCAGACAAGACAAAGTTTTGGAGGAAGGGATTTATTGAAGCTTAGAGATCCAGGGTAAATTCCATAATGGCCAAAGAAGTTGGTCTGCCTTCACAGGACCAAACACAGAGAGCAAAGCCAAAAGCCAAAAGCCACACAGCACAGCATACCTCAGGATTCCTGCTGGGCACACTTTGCATATCTTTAGATTGAAATCCTAAACCCACTACCACACCTTAAGATCTGCCCAGTGACACTGCTTCCAGCCAGGTGGCCTGCAGATCCAAACTACAGTCTAATCAAACACTGAATATATTAGGGGCCATCTCTTCAAACTACCACAAGTGTCTTCCTCAGTTGATTTCCACCTTAGTCTTTAACTCACCAATCTGGTTTGACTGGCTATCTAGTGAGCCTCAAGGATTCCCTGTGCCTACCTCCCAGAGTGGAGATTACAGGCATGTACCACCATGCTTAGTATTTATATGGGTTCTGGGGATCTGAATTCAGGTCTTCATGCTTGTGTGGCAATAACTTCACCACTGAGTCATCTGCCAGACCTGTGTTTCATAATTTAACAATTATAATTGCAACCTTTAAAATTTTTAATGATTCATTAAAAATAATTACTATTTCATTGTCTTCCCTGTGCTCGGTGTATGGAGGTGGGGTTTGCTATGGTTGCTGGCCCTTTTGAAGCTTCCCCAACCTTCATCCCTACCCCAGAATGCAAACTCATCCAAAACACATGAGAAATGTATTAGATTGACCCAATGCGATGATGACCGACTTATCTGTATTTTTATCAGTATCTTATGATGGTGACCCGGTTGGTACCAACATGCATCAGTGGGACTGAAAAATCTTTTAGTTCCCAAAACATCTCCTCACTTAGTCTCTGTGTCTGCAGTTCCTTCCATCACCACCCTGGTCCCAGGCTTTTTGATTCATATGTCACTCTCCTCTTTAGCTGTGGAAGCAGCAGGTGGAGTGAAAGGGCCTGTTCAGCACAGCCAGATTTTGTTTTGGTTATCAGCTAGAACAGAAAGCCCATCACTCTGTACTTGGCAGCTCATTAGCAGGAAAGCCATTGGGAAGCTCTCTGTTGTAATTTAGTGCACAAACTTATTCCCTGATCCAGCTGCACAGCAGCAGGTGGTTGTGACTTAAGCAAACAGCAGCTTTGAAAATAATGGAATAAGGAAATAGAAGAACTTTTTATTATTAATTTTGCACATGCCTATTGGCTGAGGATATGAGATTTTGATTTCTTGTTCCTCTGGATTCTCTTATTAGCTTGCTTCCATATATATATATATATATATAATGAAAGTTTCTCATTTCAGTTCAGTTCAATAAATACTGAGCACTGACTATGTGACAGAGATTTGGGGACCTTCATTGCCTGCTTCAGGTTTTGATGGGAAGCAAGTATGTATAGAACTTTAACATAAAGAAACAAAGACATTCTTCCAGAGTGTTGGACAAGGAGTGATTCAGATCATGGTATGAAAGAAGCCTCCTAGGAGGAATAGATAAGTGCTGAAGGGATACATATAGCAGACATTACTGGAAGGAGAGGGTTCTAGGTAGCGGAAATTTTCAGAGAAACATCTGAAAGTTTTCAGTTGAGGGTGGAAGGAAAAAAGTAGAGTTGCTCATTATCTGTCTGATGGATGCATTCATGTTCCAAAAGGTCCTTCCATTAAAACCATCTTCCCTGAGCACTACACTACAGACCACAGATACCCCCAAAGTCACCAAGGCAGGCAGCAGTCTTTTCTTGTTTTTTTGTAGTATGGGGAGAACAGATGTAAGAATCATTGACAGGGCATGGAGAAACTGAAAAAAGAAGTAGAGAAATAAGAGAATAAGTGTAAAAGGCAAGTGGATCTAAAATTAAGATAGAGAATTTAATTATTTTTGTATATATCTCATTGCTTCAAAGATGTAAGGGAAGATGTTACCCATGTGAGCAGTACAAATGCAAAATAGCTGTGACTTACACTAATGAGAAATGTGATGTAAAGCCTGGATGAAGAAAACTATAAAATGCTATTGGAACTCTTTTTAAGAGGTTAAGATGATTTCACTAAATGAATAAATTTGCAATGTTCATAAATGGGAACCCTCAATTTGTATAGAAATTTATTCGTTCCTACATTCTTATATGTTTAATATGATTCCAATTAAATTCCAACAGGATTTTTTTTTTGATATTTGTAATAAATGCTAACTCATTAGATAGCAAATGTATTTTAAGGCTAAACTAAGATTTTATGATATTTAAATAAAAATATAGATAAATCAGTTCAATAGAGAATACCCCATAAAACCATGAAATAATCACATGCAAATGTCTAAGAAGTGGTTTCTAATTAATGATCAGAGAATTAGCTTATTGTCACCCTCAACTGAAATCTTATTGTCTTCTGGGAAAATGAATTAAGTATATGGAGAAAGGTCTCATTTTACAGCACACAATTTATTAAAATACATGAACACTAGGTTAAAGAATTAAAATTAGAAAAAAATCCTGTGTAAGGAAAATGCCTTTTCACCATTAAAAATAAAGATGGAAAAATAAAAATAGATTGATGAATATAATAGGTTAAATAAAATATATTGTTCAGTGGTTATAACCTTGATACTTGAAAAGTGCATGAAGAGGGGCTAGGAAAATGGTTCAGATAGTAAAGTGCTTGCTGTGCAAGCATGCAAACATGTTCATATTCCTGTTACCCATGAAAAGCCACACATGGCAGTGTTCCCTTGTAATCTCAGTACTGGGGAGGCAGAGAAAGGGGGATCCTGGGACTTACTAGCTAGGTAGTCTAGTTAAATTGGTGAGGTCTACATTCAGTGAGAGACCCACCCTTCAAAACATGAGATGGAGAGCCACTGAGGAAGACAATTAATATTGACCACTGGCATTCACACACACACACACTTGTGAGCTCACATACATACAAACACATACACACACACACACTTGTGAGCTCACATACATACAAACACATACACACACATGCACAGCATGTATACACACACACAAAGTGAAAACAGACTACAATAAAAAAGTACAGCAGGAACATATACAAAACACATGATTGAAAAGTTGGCAGAAGGTAATAAAACAATAATGTATTATGGTATATATTTGTTGATTGTCAAATTTGAATAAAGTTTTCTAACATAATATTTAGTATTCATGAGGGTGGGGAAAAGGGGAATTCTCTTCTAGTATTGGTGGTAATTGGGTATTCACACACTATGGAGATTGACTTAATGAAAGCCACCACTAGCTATGAAACTGCTTAATCTCACCCAGAAAGTCCTTTATTAGGAATTTATCTTAAAGAAACAATCAAAATTGTGTGCTGGGACTTATAAATCAAAGTTTTTATCCAAAGGGATTTTTATAATTATAGAGAATAATTAGAAGTTACTCAATTCTCCAAAGAGATTGGCTAAATAAATTTATATGTTAGAATTTGTATAGCCTATAAAATCTTGGTGCATAAGACAATAAACATTGGAAAATATTCCTCACTTACTCTACATTGCAGATGGGGAAGAAAGAATAGGAAGAAGAAGAGGAGGAGATGACACTATATGACATTTTCCTTTTGAAGAAAATTAATGGTTATGTAAATAGTTACAAATTTAATGATGGATGCACATAGATCTCCTTAATAAGTGGTAGGATTAAAGGTTACTTTGATTTTATTCTTGCAGTTTTTGAAATCTAAGTAAAGCTGAAATTGACTCCCCCATCTCATTTTCAACATCCCAGTTTCAATGCTTGGGACAAAGCATTCTTTCAGGAAGAGTGGCATAATTCAACCATCGGAGTAGACATTTGGGAAACAGGTATGCCTACGGGCAGTGACCATGGCATTAAGTGCTTCCAAATTCATGGCACACAAGAAGAGCTGGAAGCCCCATAGGACAGAGTGCCTGGGGAATTGGAAAATACCTGAGAAGTGGCCCTCCCTGTTTTCAGCTCTCCCTGCAGCTCCCTGTGCACAGAACTACCTTATTCAGTTGAGGAACTAAAGGGCTGGTGACCCAATGGGACTGAACTCCAGTGCTGTTTGCAGATCAACACCTTGTACTCTTCATGTGCTCCCTGGATGCTGCAGTGACTGTGAGAAGTGCCTTTATGCAAAATAGAAGAAAAATGCTTTATTTTTCAAGAATACAATATACTGGAGAATCAGGACAGCTAACATGGACAGAGGATCTCTGTCTGTGAGGTCAAGATTCCTTTCTCAAAAGGGATCAGGAACAAGAATTCCCAGTGCCCCAGGTGAAAATGAAAGGGATTTACTGCAAGTGGAACAGAACTTAGAGTCATGCCTGGGTAAAAGAGCAGATGAAAATGAACACAGAATCAAGGTTGGCTGACCTCTACTCATTTTTCCTCATTCCCTTCTTTTCTTTCTCTCCATTTTCATATTCATTGAGCACCTTCTGAATACTAGTAAACCCTGGTATCAGTATTCTGAATACTAGTAAAACCCTGCTTTAAGACTTTATGACCATTTAGATATTAAAAAACTGCCCATGATGGCTAATCTTGATTTCCAACGTGATTGGGTTGAGAAGTGCTAGGGGATTAGTAAATCACACCTCTGGTGTGTCTTTGGAGGAGTTACCAGGGAGGATTAACTAAAAATAGATTCATAAATCATATCTCTGGGTGTGTCTGTGAAGGGATTACCAGGGAGGATTAACTGAAAATACATTCATAAATCACATCTCTGGGTGTGTCTGTGGAGGGGTTACCAAGGAGAATTGACTAAAAATACATTCATAAATCATATCTCTGTGTGTATCTGTGAAGGGATTACCAGGGAGGATTAACTAAAAGATAAATTCATAAATCACACCTCTGGATGTATCTGTGGAGGGGTTACCAGAGAGGATTAACTAAAAGATAGATTAGTAAATCACACCACTGCATGTGTCTGTGGAGGGTTAACTAAGAGAACCCACTACAGGCTAGGGTACCAGTACCAGATATAATAAAAGTAGGAAAAGAAGGAAGGAAGCTAATGTAGGTCTTCTTCCCTATAGTAGTTTGAACTTATGTCCCCCATAGACTCAGGTGACTTTTAATTTTTAAATTTTTATTATTTATTTTATTTTTTGTTTGAGGTCTTATTCATTTATTTTTTATCAGATATGGACATATTTAGTATGTAAACAATACATGTTGGTACCATCCTTTCCCTCCTCCCTGCTCCTTTTTCTGAAAAGGCCTTTCTTGTTGGGGATGCAACCCCAGAGGGATTGTGGGACATGCCTTACGGGGGGGGGGGAGGCAATGTCTCTGTGCAAAACAACCCAACTTGTGGCTCTAACAATGTTTCTGCCCCTATTCTGAAAAATTCCCTTTGCCATGCTGGGAACATTTTAAGTGTACTTCAGTGATGGGCACTTAAGAGCCTCTGGATCTCTGTTTTGGCAGGTGTTGAGTGTCCTCAGTGTCTGTCTCCATAACCCTTGTGCTGATATCAGATTCACTAAGAGAGCAGCACTCTTTCTCATTCCCCCAGTTCCTATGTGGTTTCAGCTGGGGTCAAGGTAGAGTGCACTGGGTTAATCTCCTGAGGCTCAATTCCCATATGAAAAAGAGAAGCAGATTTTCCAACAGAGAATGAATTCAGCACCAGTTAAATGGGATAACCATTATTAATTTAGAGAGAATTTAAAGTGTATATTCCCTCTTATAGCCCAAGATTGGTGGGAGCTTGACAATGGAAAGCAGAATCATTATCTGGATATGATTATGACTTGTTTCCCACTTCCAGGTATGGTTTCCTTTCCACTAAACAGATCTGTTAGCCAATTCAAGAGCAGTTGGTTACCCACCATGGCTGTGTGCCACTATTGCACTTGTGTGAGCATCACATCAGGTTGTTTGCTTCTAAGTTGCTTAGACTTTGAGTTACTTGGATAGATGTTGGTCACTTTCCCCAGTTAGCTCATGTAGTGCTTTCCAGCACTAGGTGGGCTAATTGTCTGGGGACTGGCTCCCCTCCAGATTCCAACCAGGTATCTTCATGGTCCATGCCAACAGCTTATGGTGTCTTCAGCAGTAGGGTCTTATCATTAACCTCTGGTGGGTAATCATGTGCTCTGACAGAAGTCTGTCTTGTTTGTTTTGGGAGATCTAGTAGGTCTCCCTGATCAATAGCTCACTGTGGGTGTAGACCACATCCTGGTGCTTTTTCATTCTGGGAATTACAGGCTAGACCAAGGGAAAAGAAAGAGAAAAGTAACAGTAGAAATTTAAGGTTAGGTTTGGTCTCACTCTCTCCAGGGCCCTTCGGTTCAGGTATTCCCTCTAATGTTCTCTTGAGGGTTCCACTTTTCAGTCTGACTTCAAGGCTATAGGATTGTATGGTATCAGTTCAATTTGGGTTCAGTTTTGTGTCCTCTCTTTCCCTTCCCCCAAGCCTACCCTCCCTGTTGTCCAAGCCTCAAGATGCTATTCAGGTATATTAGCAACTTGGGCTGATCCAGGTTAGGAAGCACAGATGAGTGAGACCATGTGATGATTTCTTTCTGTGATTGTGTGAGTTCACCTAGCATGTTCTGTTCTAAGTTCAACCATTTTTCTACAAATTTCATTGTGTCATTTTTTTCCTACTGCTGAGTACAATTCCATTGTATAGATATACCACATCTTGGTTATCCATTCATCCAATGATGGGCACCTTGATTCCAGAGTTTCAGGTTATATTCAGGTTTTTAATGCATGTGGACTTGATTTTTGTGTATGGCAAAATGAGTGAGTCTAATTTCATCTTTCTAATATGGTCATCCAATTTGTCCAAAACCATTTGTTGAAAATGTTATCTTTTCTTCAGTCTTCATTATTATTTGTTAAAGATCAAGCAACTGTAGTTGTTACTTGACCTAAGGTCTGGGTCTTCAATTCTTTCACCATCTATTATGAGGAATATTTTTGCTGAATAGAATAGCTTGGGTTTGAAGCCATAGTTTTTCAGTCTTTGAAGTATTCCATTCCAGACCCTTTTGGCTTTCAGGGTCCCCACTGAGAAATCTGATGTAATTCTGATTGGATTGCCTTTGTATATTGTGAATTGTTTCTCTTTTGCTGCTTTTAACACTCTCTTTTTGTTTTCATTGTTAAGCGTTTCAACTATGATGTGTCTTGAAGAGTTTCTTCTTTCGTCCTGTCCCTTTGGTGTTACATGGGCTTCTTGTATTTGGATGGGACTCTCCTTTGAGAAATTCAGAATATTTCTTCCATAATTTTATTGAATATATTCTCTGTGCCTCTGGCCTGGATTTCCTCTCCTTCTGGTATACCCATGTTCTGGATGTTTGGTCATTTTAGGGTGTCCCACAGTTCCTTCCTATTCTGTTCAGTTGATTTTTTGAACTTAGCAAAGTTTTTGGCCTCCTTATCAGTTTCTTCTATTTTGTCTTCCAGGTCACAGGGTCTGTCTTTCACATGAGTAACTGTTGGTGAGGGGTTCTAGAGAGGCTTTTATAATTTCTATTTGATTTTTGGTTTTTGTTGTGATATTTTGCATCATGTACATCTCTTTTTTGAGGTACGATTTCAATTCTAGTTCTGATTTTTTGACACTTCCTGGAGTTCATTCTTGCATTTGATCAAGTCTTCATTAAGCTTAATCAACTTCAATTGATTCATATCTCTTCTGAGGGTTCTAACATTTTCTTCAATCAAGTTAAGCCTACTGTCTGTCCAAAAAGCTGAACACTCTAGGAGATTATTCTGTTCAATTTCATTGATATGATTGTTGCTTCTTTGATGGTTTGTTTTCAGTTCAGCAATTTTTTTGATCAGGGTCTCATTGTTTGTTGTGTTTTCATTTTGGGAATGAATTTCTGTTGATTTCTCCATGATTTCATTGGAGGCTTCCATTGTAGGACTAGTCATCCTTGGTGGAGATCTCCCAGTTTTCTGACTTTCATTGCCTTTTTTGCATTGTTGTCTACCCATTTTAGGAAGACTCTTTATTGAGGAGGAAGCAAGTTTTTATCCTTTGGCCTGTGCTCCCTCTGAGCCTGGTCACCAGGGATGTTGGTACCCAGTGGCCAGTCAGGATACCCAAGCAAAAGGCCTGATTCTACATCTCACACAGGGACCAGGCCTCCCCAAGCAAGGGACAATAGGACCTACCAAGGCCAGGGGACTGGATGGAGCAAGGGAATAGGGATCTGGCCTACTTACTTACTCTGTGCTGTGCCCTCCAGCACACAGACCAGCTCAGGGAACTTGGACCAGGGAACTGGGAGAAGCCAGGAAGGAGAGGTCTGACCTACTCACTCCACACCACTGCCCCCCACCCCAAACAATGTTGGCATGGGGAACCCAGGCTGGGAAGTGGGAGGAACAAGGAAACAGGGGTCAGGCCTACTCACTCCAAACCGCCGTGCCACCTGCACACTGTCTGTGCAGGGAACTCAGACTAGGGAGCTGTTTTGTTTTCTCTTTTCTTTTCTTTCTTTTCTTTTCTTTTCCTTTCTTTTCTCTTTCTTTCTCTCCCTTCCTTCCTTTCTTTCTTTCTTTCTTTCTTTCTTTCTTTCTTTCTTCTTTCATTCATTCATTTTTTTTTTTTTCAGTAGGGTTTCACTCTAGCCCAGGCTGACCTGGAATTCACCATATAGTCTCATGCTGGCCTCGAACTCATGGTGATCCTCCTACCTCTGCTTCCCAAGTGCTGGGATGAAAATCTCAGGTGTTTTATTACAGCTTGTAATTGAGTCTCCAGCTACCTGGCTGGAGGAGATGTCATTGGGGGTGGATGCTGGGGTCCAACCCAAAGGTGTGTTTGGGGGCAGATCCGATTCTAGTCCAAAGGTGTGCAGAGCAGTCTAGGCTCTTGTGCATTTGTGTGTTTTGCTTTTTGGGGCTTTATTGGTTGTTGGTGGTTTTTTTCTCTGCTTGGATTTATGAATGGGAGTTGGCTTCTTCCACCATTGATGGAACTTCCCCTGGATCTGTGAGCTTGAAATACATCCCTTCCTCCCATAAACTGTGTCTGAGTAGATATTTGTCCCAGCAACATGAAGCTATCTATAACACTCCCCACTTTGATTCTTGGCCACCATAATGTTTACTACAGGTTCAGAAACATGAAGATAATTGGTGTTGATTAAAACCCTGGAAGCTACAATCCCAAGTCAATCTTGCCTCTGTCGCCATGTTTTTCTCAGGTACTACCTTTGTGGTTTAGAGATGCTGGGATTGGATGGCACCCCCTTCCAGGATTGCTGGTTTTCTTCTTTTTTATTCTTTCCCAAGAGCTAAACTGGGTCCTACTATGAATCTGTTCTCAGAATATCTGGATATAGGCCTACAACTCTGCATTTTAAACAATTCCTTATTTTTCTGGTTCTGTTCCCTTGGAGAAATGTTGAAATTTAGATTCTTCATGCCCCTTGCCTCTTTAAGTTTCAAGTTTCATGGGTGAAAGAGTGCACCTATGACCTCCAGAAATTTCTGTGAACAACCTTGTAATTTCTGAGCAGGCCACAGGTCAGTTCCATGCCTGTTCCCATTTCCCCTTCCTGTTGAGCTCTTTTCCCTTGAGCCCTCAATGCCATTGTACATGTTTGTAAAGCAACAGATCCATTTTATTTTATTTTATTTTATTTTATTTATTTTATTTTTAAACAGGGTCTCATGTCTATTCCTACATATCCACTATTCCACTTTGCAAGTGCTAGGATTAAAGGTGTCCAGTTTTATGTAGTGTTAGGGATGGATCCCAGTGCTTTGTTTGTGCTAGGCAAATCCTCTATTAACATCTTCAGTCCCCAATAAAGAGGACTTTTTGAAGGGACTTTTCTTGCCTCCTGTAGGTTTAAAAGAATATCCTATTTCTGTTTCCTCAGTGGAATTCCAGAGGACTTGTCTCTGGGCAAATAAGAAGGAAAACAATAGCACAATAGTTATTTTTAGTTTTGAATATGGGCATTTGAATATGTAACATTTGTATACTTCTCAGGTAGTCTGTGGCAACATGTCCAAACTACTTGTCTTTCTTTCTGTTTATATGCCAGGTTGAGGCTGGGGACTTGGTTTGTTCCATCTTTAAGCCTGGCTTTGATTCCAGAGATTCCCTGATCCATATGTCCTCTTCTGGTCCTGGTGTTTGGCTGAAGGCCCGAGAATGATAATGAAATGTGATCTGCAGTGTTCTGGTTTGCTAAGAGAACAGACTACTTTCAGATTTCTCTATCCGAAAGCATGAGTGCTAGGAGCTCATGCTGAGCATTCCCAAAGGAACCTTCACTAGCTTGATGGACACAGTCAAGGCTTCGTCATGATGGAAGGGCTAGAGTCCTGCCTCTGGACCTTTTATCAATAAGTTACAAAATATGACCTTTCACTAACTTGCTACTTCTATGGGTTTTATTAAAACAAACAACAAAGGGTTCATTCTCTGCTGGGATTGGAGACAGCAGAAGGTCCTAGTCACTGCATCTCAGAGTTGAAAATTATTTAACCAAGGTCAGAGAAGCAGTGATCAAAGGCATTTCATTTTGAACTTATAGAGAGGCTCATGCAGAGAGAATGGAAGGGCAGCTGATCTCGGAGATGGGCAAACAGAACCAGCTTGATTCTTTTCTTGGTAGGACATGTAAAGCCAGATAGATTTTTTTTTTTTTTTCCTGTGGAGGGAATGATGAAAGGCTATGCTTGCACGGATTGGCAAGAACACTTTTTCTTTGTCCTGATCTGACCTAAAGTTTATGATTCACTTCTGAGTGACTTCCGCCAAAGGTCCCTTTCTTTTTAGTGATCTTCCTACATTATTTGACCTGATGTTTTTGATTTCTCCTTTCTCTATATGTTACATTATGCATTGCCTATTGGATATGTCTCATCTTTTTCTGTTTCTGATCTCTAATTTTGGTTTATTCATTTCCCATTAGATATTTGTCATCCTTTATTGTTTGTGACTCTGCAGTTTGGCCCTGTTTCTGATCTTTGCCTTTTACCTATTGTTCTTTCTATTGTAGAACAAATTTTCTATTTTTCTCTTTTTCTTCCCCTGTATACTTCCCTTTCTCATTTTCTCCGTCCTTTATTTTTTTAATCAAGAGTGTTCACAAGACAGATGCTAATTATTTGGCATTTTTGTTACTGTACTTTGAATGTCCACATTGCCTGCAGAACTGACTTTAGTGCTTCTCGCCCCTGTGTCCTATGTACACTGACAGACTCCTTTCTCCTTTTTCTACAAATTAATATTTTTGGACCTTTCTCAGTGGAGCCCTAAGCATCTCCATTTGGTGTTGGGAGCTGTTGATGGAGTTGCTTAGGTTAGAGGTACATGTGTGTGCACATGCACAGGCATGAAGGGAGAAACAATATGCAATCCCAAACCATGGCCTTTGTGTCAGCTATAATCAAAGAGACAAGAATGGACCTTGAGTTTAACACTATCATAACAGTATTTTAAAAGAAGATATTTATTTGCAGGAGAGAGAGAGAGAGAGAAGAGAGAAAATGAGTGAATGAGAATGGTCATGTTAGGGCCTCTTTCAGATGCAAACGAACCCCAGATTCATGAGCTACTTTGTGCATCTGGAGAATAGAACCCAGGTCATCAGGCTTTGCAAGCATGCACCTTAGTCAATGAGCCATCTCTCCAGCCCACATAATATATAGTCAAAACACAAAACATTTTCCATTACCTTTTCTCATCATGCAGAACTGAGTGAATGAGCAAAGTAATGAATGAAATGAATGAATGAATGAAAGTAAAGAAAGATACAAGGTGATCATTAGAGTTGCGTCTTAGAAAGTGATTTTAATGTTTGATAGGAATAGAAGAAGACATCTTCCTATGTGTGTTGGAAGGGCTGGCCTGAGGCACATTTGTCAAGTTGTTAGCCTGGCTGTCAGGGTCCATATTTCTTGCATAGTCATCTAGTTTCCTAATCCTGCTTTCAGGCTGTCCAGAGTCTTCATGTTGTTTTTATTCTGTTAAAGTTCAGGATCAGCCCCACAGACATGTTCTGTGTCTACAACCCAAGTAAGTTCAATGCTTGAACAAGTGTTGTACTTTGAGGCATGTACTTAACACCCATTTGAGAGCACTATGATTTTGGGGAGCTGAAGTACAAGATCCTTTTGGGACTGTGGGTCTGTGGTGGTGGGGGATGGAAATGATTTCATGGATAATGGGAGTTTCAGATATGTTTAATTTCTTTTTAAAAATTTTTTTAAAATTACTTTTTATTTATTTTTGGAGAGAGACACAGAGAGAGGGACAGACAGAGAGGGAGAGGGAGACAGATAGAGATGGGTGCGCCAGCAGTCTCTCAGCTGCTGTGAATGAAATCCAGATGTGTGCGCACCCTTGAGGGCAAGTGCGGCATTGTGCCCCTTTGCATCTGGCTAAACGTGGGACCTGGAGACTGGAACCGTTGGAGATTGGAACCAGCGTTCTTAGGCTTAGCAGGAAGGCGCCTTAACCGCTAAGCCATCTCTCCAGCCCAGATATGTTCAATTTCTATTTAATAGAGAGAGAAGGTTTCCAGGGTCTGATGTGGAATCAATAAAGTGACTATGTTCCTGTCATGGACAATGACTTATGCAAAGATCCATGAACTCCTCTGAAATAGCTGTGAGGTCAGAGGTCAGGAAATGAAGTGGCTGTCCATATGGAATAATGTTTTATTGAAAATCACTTCTCTGTTGGCCTCCATTAGAGCTGGAAATGCCCATAGTTCTTCTCTCTGTGTATTTAGTTATATTTTTCTAAGACTTTTCTCAAAAAAAAATCATCAGAAGAACTGTGAGAGAACATATGGATAAAAACCCTAAGTACAAATTAGAATATATACAGCCATGAGTACACAGGAAACACAGGCAAGAGTCACTTGATGAGGCAGGGGTACCTGTGGTTGGTCTTAGGGAATGAAACAGAGTTCTAGTCAGTTTACGGAGACCAGTGGTTAGTGTGTAGATGATGTAAAGATTCTGAACATATGGAGGGAATGTGAAGTTTAGAGTATTTGTGGAAGAAGAAAAGTAGAAAAGCCCAAAGGAGGATTTCTCAATAGAAATGGGCATAGAAAACAATCTTTTTTAAAAGAAAGAGTCTCTTAAGCACATACTTCCCAGTTATAAATTTTGTAACAATTTTCCCTTTCTTATTTATTTGATAGAGAGGGAGAGAGAAAGATAGAAAGAGAGAGAGAGAGAGAGACATGCAGATAGATAGATAGAGAAAGAATGAGTGCACCATAGCCTCCAGCCCCAGCAAATTAACTCCAGATGCATTTGTCACCTTGTGCATCTGACTTACCTTGGTCCTGGGGAATCAAACCTGGGTCCTTTGGTTTTGCAGACAAGTGCCTTAACCACCAAGGACTCTTTCCAGCCCAAAAGGTAATCTTTTATAACTTTAGAACATTCCCAGCATTTACTTTATCTGTGGCTATTTTTATCTGGATTTAAATATTTGATGAGAGGATCAACAGCTCATCCTAAAGGGAATTTTTGTCTCTCTTTATTATCATTATTTATTGCTTTTTAATAAAATGGTTGTACTCTTAGACCCCCTCTTTCCTACCCCAGTTTTTCTAAGGGTCTTCTTCAGTGGGGTTATTGGTATTTGTTGTGGGGACAAAGAGGCCGAAGTCAGTCTCTGCAGGGATGGAGGAAAGATGGTGCCTCGGGCTATTCTCACCAGCCCTGAGGCCTTTGTAATCTTTCCATCTGCTCTTCTGAAATGTTCCCTGAGCCTTGGCAGGTAAGATAGGGCTTTGATTAAGTGTTGCATTCTCTGTAGACTCTATATTGCTGTTTTGGTGAGGTTTGAGTGCCCACAGTGTCTGTCGCCATTTCCCTGGAACTGGTTTGGAGGCTAGCCATGATGGCAATGTTTGTGTCACTGCTTCTTCTGTAATGACTTCTGGGCCAGGGCAGATGAGGTGGAGAGACATATCTCATGGTGGACAGTTGGCACACATGCTCTCTCTTTTTTGATGTCCTGATACATCCTGGTTCTCTCCAGTATTCTCCTCCATCTGTAAGATAGAACAGATTCACTGACCAAAAGTGAGAACAGTTTGAATAAAAAGGATAAGCCTAGTCATTAGAGAGATACATTGATGTGTATATCCACTCTGGATTTTCTTTCTGGGCCTATTGGTTTCCTGTTTTAGGGACTCTGGCTTGGTTCCCAGAGCCAAGTAAAGTTCACATCCACTGAGTGGGCCTCATGCCAATCCGTGAACAGTTGGTTACCCATATTGGCTGTGTGCCACTACTGCACAAGTGTGTGCTTCTTGTTCTACTGGCTGATTTTGTAACTGGCAGGATTTCCTGCTTGTTTAGTCTGTTGGCAACTGTTATTGTCCGGCCAGTCTCAAAACACTGTCCAGCACTATGAGGGGTAGCTGGGAGGGAACTGGATTCCCTCTCAGTACCAGCACGGTCACTTGATGTCCTGTGGCCACAGGCTATGGTGTCTTCAGCAGTAGGGTCTTACCTTTTAGCTCTTTCAGATAACCAAGTGTTTTGGCAATGGCCTATATTATTTTGGGGACCTTGTGTCTCCCTGATTAACAGCTCACTGTGATGGGGAACCCAACTCTGGCCCTTGGAATTATAAGCCAGATCCCATGGTTTTAGGGTTATGATTTCTCTACCTCTGCATTACTTTCTAAATTATAGTTGCAGAAGAACAATCCAGTGTACACCAGACTGTGCCAAGAAATGAACTTATATTATGTTGATGCAGTGAAATACAGGCTTTGTTTGGCACCTCAGTTTAGACTGAGCCAGGCTGACTTGTTGGTTTTGAGTTCCACACACCAACTCATTCCCTGAAAATGCAAATGACTTTGAGGAGAATTAAGTGATGTAGCATTTAAAAGGTTTTAGTTCAGTACCTGACTCAGAGCAGATACATAACAAATGCTATTTCCCTTCACTTCTCACACGTGACTGCATTAGATGCTATGAGGTATACACAATGAGACCAGCTTTATAACCCAACTTTCACATCCTCATTAGATCTTTTTTTTTTGGGGGGGTAGAGGATAAAAGATGGAATTTTCAAAGTTTCAGGTTCATCTGTTTAGTTCTGTCCTTTAGTTTACCTGTAGCCTTAGCTTTTGCCAATGTAAATGGAGTATCTCTACTACCAGAGTGCTGATCTTGAGATATAAACATATTTCCTCTTTCTAATTAATCTGGCTACTCCTTAGAGCAATGTTAGCAAGCAGAGAGATGAAACATTCCAATTATTTTTCTACAATGCATAATTCTTTTATAAGTGCTTTCCTGTGATCTCTGATACCATCAATCAGACACTAAAGAGAAAAACTCCAGCTCTGACTTGTTCTCCTGGGATAGGGGAGAAGCAACCCACCCAAATCTCGATTCTCTGAACAGCTGTGAGAGGAGGAGGACTCCTGTGTTGGGTGTTTCCTGCAAGGGCCACAACTCATCATGATGTTTGGAGCCAGCGACTGCTTTCTTTCTGATGAGAGAGCAAGTTGTGAAGTGTCTGAAGTCAGGCCCGGGTGGGGAAGGAGTGATGGTGAAAGATGAAAATAGGTGGAAACACAGAAACAGTACCAAAAAATAAAAATACAAAAGCGAATGAGAGGGAGAAGAGACACCTGGCAAGCAGTGAGCCTCAGTTGCATGGGCTCACAAAAAGATACAACACAATACATCTGTGGGGGAGGAGGGGAACATCTGGAGATAAAAATGGAAGCCTCAGGGCTGGAGAGATGGCTTAGCGGTTAAGGCGCCTGCCTGCTAAGCCTAAGAACCCGGTTCCAATCTCCAGGTCCCACGTTTAGCCAGATGCAAAGTGACGCGAGGGCGCAATGCCGCACTTGCCCACAAGGGGGCGCACACATGTGGATTTCTTTCACAGCATCTGAGAGACTGCTGGTGTGCCCATCTCTGTCTCCCTCTCCCTCTCTCTCTGTCTGTCTCTCTCCAAAAATTAAAAAAAAAAATGGAAGCCTCAGCATTTGGTTTGGTGGGATATGAGAGTTGGTGCAAACACAAACTTTCACTTCCATGTGAGGTCTGCTGGTTGGTGCAAACACCCCTCCTGTGGCTGTATATAAGCAGGCTGTTCAGGTTCACTTCCTGAGTAGGCTAGGGCACATTCTCCTATGCTGCCTGCCACGGTGTACAGCACTAGGCGCAATATAAGACTTCTCTCAAGTGAGCTTTTCTTGCTGACTTGTAGTGTAGGTTAAGATGGTAACATGAATTAAAAAGCAACAGAGCCAGCAGAGAAGCAGTGACAGCAAAGGCAATAGAGTGGCACTAACAGTGACAGCTGAGTCATTGGCAGCCGGAGCTGCAAAAGCAGCAAGATGGCTGGTGCTTGAGGGCTGAAGAAGAGTTGGCTGAGTATTTTGAGAGACTGTCATGAATGGGGATGGCAGATGTAGAGAGGATGACAAGCTGAGGATGAGCAAGGAGAGAAGGCTGCAAAGAGACAAGAGAAACTGCAATCCTGGAAGGGTCGTGATACAGGGCTGTTATGGCTCGAGAGCCAAAGGTCTCTGACTCTGCAAGCCTGGGAGCTGTAACACTGGTTGCTGTCAGGAGCTGAGGGCTCCAAACACTTAGGCATGCCTGAAAATTGCAATGCCAGCTGCTACCAAGCGCTAAGGAATCCTGACTTCCTAGATGTGCACAAGAGCTGTGAGAACTTTAACACTGGAGGTACCACCTGCTGTTGCTCCCACCTGGCTGCTGCCACTACATCATTGCTGTCAAATACCTAGTTACAAAAAAGTACTTGAAGGGCTTTCTTTGCTCCCCACACTTTCTGTGTGGGTGAAGCAAAAGGACTCCAGCCGACTGGCTGGGAACACTCATGTGGTCTGAATCATATCTTGTTCATAATGACCTCTAAGTTTTCTTTTATTCCCCTTTAAAAAATTTTTTTTCATATACTGAGACACATCTATTTTGCATCTGTGCAGTTAAATTTTGGATCCAGGAATAGGATTTTGCATTTGTAAACTCTAAATTTCATATGCTTATTTTTTTCATAAATATTTTCTTAATTATTACATGAAACACTCAACCTGCCCATTTCATACATTTTTATTTTTTTATTTTTATTTTTTTGGTTTTGCGAGGTAGGGTCTCACTCTGGTCCTCCAGGCTGACCTGGAATTAACTATGTAATCTCAGGGTGGCCTCGAACTCTCGGTGATCCTCCTACCTCTGCCTCCCGAGTGCTGGGATTAAAGGCGTGCGCCACCACTCCCGGCCTATACATTTTTAAATAAAAGTCATTCTTCAGAGTAGCTGATGGCTAAGCCCCACATTGCCAGCTATACTAGAGCCAGTCACTGCTTTCTGATATAATTGTGATCTTTCATGTTTCCCCAGTGCCCTTGTGATTAGGACGGCTATGTGAGTAGTTCTGGCTACTGAGGTGACGCAGGATTCCCTGTGCTTTCCTTATCCTTTCTCAACCATCACCTATCATTGACAGATCTTCCATATGACCATGAAGCCAAAAGTTTGTGGAGCCACAAGCTGGACACTGCATTATTTTCTAATTTATAGTTGCAGAAGAACAATCCAGTGTACACCAGACTATGCCAAGAAATGAACATATATTATGTTAATATATGTTTGGGTTTGGTTTGTTTGTTACCTCAGTTTAGACTGACCCAGGCTGACTTAAAGAGCAGTCATGACACTGACAATTTCAACTGTGAAATGTAAATGAGGGACTGCTTAGTGCTCATGGCAATATGGCCATTAGCATTGGTGAGTCAGGGGTTTCACCTTAGTGGTGGTAAGTGTTCCAGATATCTTGATTTTGTATGTTTTCTAGAGAATCTAAATAATCTCTTATTTCTACTTAAAATGCTTTTGAGACATGGCTCTTCAAAATGCAAATACTGAAGCAATTTCTGCTCGTAAGATTGTCTCTGATTTTAGGTTTAGCCAACTTTCAGAAAAAAAAAAATTGAGAAAAACCATTTTCCTTTTCCAGGGCTGTACCAAAACCCTATTGGTACAGAGTCTCTCCCACTAGCTCAGCAATGTTATGATTTAGTTCAGAATGCTGGAGGCTTCTATTTAGATCTGTGGCCAAATGTACCCAACAGCTGCCGTCCCTAAACTGGACTTTAGCAGCGGAAAATCTGCCCAGAGAAGAGCCAGGCAGATTTTTGGCTTCCGGACCTGGGGCAGCTCACTCACAACTTTGCTTCCCACATGTCTGCAGCAGGAGGAGAGTGAAATCAGCAGTCAGGGGCTGCTGCTAAGGTGATTTTGTGCTGTCTGGACTATGATGTGAGAGTGATAGCCTTTTGTGATGCTTCAAAGTTGTTCTTCCTTTCTTGCAATCATAGGTAAGGGATATCCCTAGAGGATGGAGGACCAAGGCCTATGGTTTGGTTTCTGTTATTGCTATTGAGAGATATGGCTGATATAGCTACTTTGGAACCTTGAGATCTAATCCAGGAAGGCATTGTACCTTCTGCCTTGAGAGCCAGCCCCTCCCCCCAACACATCTGTTCTTAGAACCATCGAAAACTTAACAATAACTGTGTCAAAACTTTCAGGACAAATAGACTGTTCAGATAAAATGATGCTTTATCCTTTCTTATTAAAGAAGGGAGATGCACAATTCTGAAAATTGTACATTCCTGTTGTTGGCATCAAGATTGGTCTCTTTTTAAAACTGCAATAATCATTTCTTAGGCAGGGATTCAGTACCAGGAATGGCTTTCAGCAGCCTCTTCCCTTTGATCATTATAATTGAATAATTATCATATATACTTGGATGTTCTATTTATGCTAATGCATTGGTTATAGAGAATGACACAACAGTGTTTCGATTATACTAGCTGCATTAAGAATGGAGAAAAGAGGCCATATTGAAGTAATTTCATTTCATTATTTTGTAATTATTTCCTCTTCGTCAATGCTCCTTGAGATAGTCATATTCAAAGCTGGTGTTTATTGAACAAAATTGCTCTTCTTGGGCTAGATCATTATTCATAAAGCCCTCAAGGCTGGAAAACATTTAGTACCAACCGCCCAATATCTGTTAGGAAGTTTCATCTCTTAGTAAAAGAAATTTAAACTAAGTAAGTTAGAAGTTTATTTCTCTGTGACTTTGGAATGTGGAGCTAGGCTGGCTGTCCATGGCTGGTGTTGTGCCTATGTTGTACAAATTATTAGAAATGCAGGCTTCTTCTAGTTTATTGAAATGTTTTTGTGCCTGTTTATTCCTAAATTTTATATGATGTAGAGTCTCCTGTAGCCTAGCCTGGCCACAAAGTCACAGTGTAGCCAAGGTTCACCTTGAGCTCCTGATATTCCTTCCTCTACCTCCCAAGTATTGAGATTATAAGCATGCCCTATGAGGATCAGCTTCTATTCCTAATGTTAACTAGTAGCCCAAGATAGCCTCACCAGCTCTAACTATTAGGTTTATATTGCAGTCTGCAGAAGGAGGTGCTGTGGTAAGAAGTGCATACCTGTGACTTTTAATTTTCATTTTAATTCTTTGAGATAGGGTCTTGCTGTGTAGTCCAGGCTGGTCTTAAACTCATGATTCTCAGACCCCCAAATTCCAGGATTATGGGATTGTACTACCATGCTCAGTTGCCAAATGGCTTTTAAAGATGGCCTCTGAGGCAAATAAAATAAAATAATAAAATAGAAAATGTTGGGGCAAGGAGGATAGAAAACTGTGCCCAATTAATGTATATATGTTAACAAAAACTATGGGCCAGGGAGATGACTCAGCAAGCTGGAGTGCTTGCTACAAGCATGAGGGCCTGAAAGGCCTTATATTGTCTGAGTTCAATTCCCCAGGATCCATCAAAAGCAAGGCATGGACATGTATGCCTGTCACCCCAGTCCTGTAGGGAGCAGAGACCAGATAATCAGTGGGGCTCATGAAAACTGCAGCTCGACATTCAGAGAGACTATACCTCAAGGAAATGTGTAGATGAGTGACAGAGGAAGGACATAAATATTCTCCTCTGGACTGTGTACACCCAAGAGCACATTTGTGTACACACACACACACACACACACACACTCTCTCTTCACATACTACACATACAAACAAAACCACTAAAAAAGATAGTCCCTGAAGGTGCATTCATCATGCATATTTAGAGCTTATCCAGTCATCAGTCTGAGCTTAGTCATCTGCATTGCAAAGGGGTCCGAGAAACTCAGTCTTCCACTGGAGCAGGCATGCACTGAGCTAAGAATGACAAGGGTTCTTTCAGGGGAGAACATGTATTGACAGTCATCCAGCAGTTTCAGCCCACTGTCCTCAAAGACTTGAATTAACCAGAATTGCATTGCTTGGAACTTCCTTGAGGAACAAGCTGAGTTAATCTATGTTTATTCAGGTTCTGCCCCAAATGCTGGCCTTGGGGGTGGGTGTTTATCTTAGTTTTCTAGGGAAGGACATTTCCTCTTTTCTGTTAGCATGGTTTCTGTGGCCCATTCATGTTATTCAAAGCTTTACACACATGAAAGTGTCCTTTAGGAATATTGGTGATACAAGAGCACACATGTTTGAACTCATGTTGAACAAGAGCCACATTTAATTCTGTCTCTGTCACTTAGAACATGAACAAGGATGGGAATAAATATGAATTTCTTGGGTGAGTATTCCAGCCTCAGTTTTAGCATGCTTACAGAAGCTGTAATGAAGCCTTATGTGTTTTCGATATGTGCATTATATTGTCTGACATTTGCAAAGGACAAAGTTGGTGACTGAAAGTAATCCTCTGGTTTTCACTAGTAGCCATGTACACAAGAGCTCATGAGATTCCTTTTCCTTTGTATTTGTGAGTATGTGGTACATGCATGTTTATGCATGTGTTTGAGTGCATGCATGTGTATGGTATAGGTGCACATGTGTACATGCGTGTGGAGCCCAGAGGAAAACCACAGCTGTTGCTTCTCAGCCACCCTCTTCATTTACAGATAGGTGTCTCATTGGCCTGGAGCTCACCAATTAAGCTAGACTAGCTGGCCAGCAAGCTCCATAGATCTGCTTATCCTTGTCCTCCCAGCTCTGGGATTACGAGTGATCACTATCATGCCTGTCAGTTTTACATGGGCATGGGTGAATGAGCTAAGGTTTTCATGCTTGCAAGGTGTTGCAGTTACCTTTGTGTTGCTGGACAAACATTTGACCAGAAGCAGCTTGTGGGAGAAAGGGTTTAGAATCCAGGGGAAACACCATCAATGGAAGAAGAATCTGACTTACTCAGCTTGAGCCAGAGTTCAAACTGCTCTGAACACACCTTAGGGCTGGGCTATAAGATCCACCCCCCTCTCCCCGTGACATACCTCTTCCCCAGCAAGGCTCCACCCACTGGAACTCAAGTTGCAAGCTCAATCACAATCAGAAACATCTGAGTCTATGGGGCCATCCATTCAAACCACCACACCAGGCAGGCCCTTTACTGATAATGACCGAGTTGCCCCTGTAACCTCCCTATTTAGAATCTCATTAGCAGTTAGACTCTTAGAGCATTGAACCTCATGTGGATGTGACTAATAACGGGTAAATTTTAGAGGATAGTCAAAATAATCCCTGGGGAATATAAGGTGATTTTTTTTTTTTTTTGAAAAGACTGTTTATATTGATGTGAACTAAGTCCTGGTTGGCATGGGGCAGGATTAGAACTCCCAACTGTATGCAACAATGCATTTGTTTTGACATGTTGCTGTGGTGGTTGCAATTAGGTCATTTTAGTGTGGAACATTTTGCTATACTCAAATCCAAGCCACAAAATTCCCCTTGTGAGTGTAGGAGACAGACCCTCCTACCAAAGCAGGCATCCAGATGTTCCTAAGAACTCATCACTGAAGAAGACTTAAAACTTACCCACTGTGGCTCAGGGAATTTTGCAGAAGAGGGGGCAGAAGGATTGCAAGAGCCACAGGTTGAGACATCATGCCCAGAGGCATTCCCTCTCCCCCTAAAATAACTGACTGCTGCTTCCACAATGCATAAATCACAACTCCATAGGGAATACCTGCAACCCCTCCAAGGAATGTCCCCAGTGGAATGGGGGCAGGGATGAAGGAACAGAGGTCACTAACACATGATGTATCCATATGAAATATGGTGTTAATAATAATAATAACAACATTAAAAAAGAGAAAAAAATCTCCTTGTGAAAATTTTCCATGAATGATTAAAGCCAGCATTTCTTTGGGCAAACCTCAACATAACTTTTGATGTCAAGAATGTCAAGAACGAGGGTACAAACCAATGATGGAATAGTAGTTGCATGCTATATTTTTGTGTGTGTGTGTGTGTGTGTGTGTGTGTGTGCATGTGCACGTGCTTGTATAGGTCAGAGGTTGATGTCAGGTGTCTTCCTCATTTGTTCTCTTTATTTTCCTGAGGCAGCGTTTCTCACTTGTTCTCAGGACCCCCTGATTCAGCTAGTCCAGGTCACCATCTTTCCCTGGGGATTGCTGTCTGTACCGCTCACACTGGGATTATAGGTGGACATGACACCTATTTGGCATTTAGATAGGTGCGGGTGTCTGACGACCACTTTATCCACAGAGACATTTCTCCAGCTTCATACTTTTTGTAGTATTTTGAATATTTTTAAGTGTCAATCAATCCAATCTCATCATGTCAGAACATCCCACTTTCTGCTGAACAGGCATTGCACAACCCTGCCTTGGCAAAAGACTTAACCATGCATGAAGATGTGGTCTTTAGACCCTCAGGAAATCAAGAGTGTTCACAGAGATAGCACCTAAAGTTCCCTTCCTGGGAATGTGGCACTGTCAGCATGGCATGCTGTTGTACATGGGTGTGTGTGTCAACATCACATGCATTGGCAGAGTTCTGTGCTTTTGAACTTGCACAGCAGCTGAGATTTAGTACGAAGCTGGCCTTGAGCAGTTATTTCCCCATAAAGGGCTGTTGCTGAAGGATTGCTCCCTTCTCCCTGTTTTACTGCAGCCATCTCACTGCTGTGTGCACGCAGCCAAGCACAGAAGCATTTGCTAACCATGCCTTTCAGAGCTGTGTAAATCCTCTGTTTGATAAAGTAGGAGCATGTGGACAAGATAGACACCCTGGAAGGAGGCAGCTATCCAAAATCCTGAAAGAAAAGCACCCTGACATACATCATTGTTGGCATGCAGAGAAATTCTGCTTTGAAGAGTATTTTCTAGACCTTAGAATTTTGAATCACATTATGTTTTGGTGTTGAAAAGCCTAAAAAATTAAGAGCAAAGCAAATCAAAAAAAGGAAGAGAGAATGAGAGAGAGAGAGAGAGAGAGAGAGAGAGAGAGAGAGGTATTATGTTGCTGTATACCTTGTGTTTGCCAACATGCAAGGGGGCTACTATTTGTGGCAGTGTTGCTATCTCCAAATAGGGGTTTAAGATTTAAGGAGTACAGTAAGATAGCCATTGCAAGAAGAAGTATGGTACTGTCTTAAAATTACTGATACTTGACACTGGACTTATGGGACTATGACTGAGAAAGTGGTGGAGTGAGGGTTTTTGTAAAGAAATAAGTTAAACTGTCAGCTCCTACCTACATGTGTTACAAACAGTTCTTGGATAAGAGATATCAATCCTAGTGTTGTGTATCATAATTGTGGTGTGTAAATAAAACATTATGGTAACAAAAGTCATGCGGCTTTTATGTGCAGAAATAAAAATGACCTATAGGGTACTATAAATTGGGATGCAGTGCTCATGGGAAGCAAATGTTAGGCCAAGAAATAAAACATGCATAATATATGGTCACAATTTTCCAAGCTTAAATCTTTTGTGGAGGTTGACTTTAAATGAAAACATGGATTTAGTCCAGATGAAACTAACTTTATTAATTTGGAGAATATATAAATAAAATCAATGTACATACATTTTCTAATGCCACAGGAATAAAATCTGCATGTTTTCCTTTATTTTCAGTCTTAGGTAGGGAACCAAATTCAACCTGAATTTAAGTATACTAAAAATACAAAGACATAAAACACCAAAAACATGTCCTGAATCAACTGAAAATTTCATGTAGTCATCTCTTGAGAAAGTGAAAGAATCAAAATAATTCTTGTGAACAGATTTCATTACTGGATAGAGAACAGGAACAAATTGTTCACCCCCAGATCTGACCTTTTAAAAACTTATTTTTAAACCAGAAGTGCTTTTCTTTTCAACTCATCTGTCTCTGCAGCACCTTCGAGCATTTAGCTTTGCATTTATTATCACATGGTGCATTTTGCATGGTAAATATTAGCTTAATTCCCGACAGATTTCTTAGTTCTTTCTAGTATTTGATTTCATCTTGGGTTTTCTTGTTGGTTTTTAATTGAAGGCTTCATGGAGTAAATATGCTGGACCCTCCAGTCTGCATTCATCAATTCATGGAGGGCACAGCTCTCTTGTGCCCTGGGATGCCATGTTTATTGATTGCTTTGTAGGCGATTTAGACAGGTGCTCTCACAGAGTAAGGATGGAGGAAATACTTAGAGAGGAAGGGGGAGAAACTTGGAGTTGTTGACATGCCTCTTGTTAGAAATGTTTGCATGTATCAGAAAAGTCAGGAAGCTTAGATTTTTTTTTTTTTTTAACATGACAGGTCCTTGTTTTGGTTTGGATGGTAGAGCCATGTACTATATTTTTTTCAAAACCTAGGCAAGTTGGGTAATCACCTCATTTATAAAAATAAAATGAAAACAAGTCTCTGAGAAATTATTAGGGCTGGGAGAACAAAAGCATGAGAGAGGCTTGCATGACTTCAAAACAACTTTCCAAGATGGAGCTTTCATCAGTGTTTCTCAGGGTGACATTTCTCAATGTCCCCATTCTCCCCAGACTCACATTCCCACATGTATTTATAGGCTACCAGGGGCTTACATAGGTGTGCTTCCAGGCTTAGTATCCAATGCTGCATTAATTTTGCTTTATGTTCATCCCCAAAGTGTGGAACTGGTTCATAAAACACTGCCATTAGAATGCAGGCAATCCCAAGAAAGGAAGGAGTAAGCCTGGCAGTATGTAGCAGGACTGGAAATTGTTCTGAGTTGCAACTGGACATTCACCTGAGGGGTGGGAAAAGAACTTGAAGCACACCTGGAGTAAAGGCAGTCAGCATTTTCTTTAATTTTTTATTTTTTGTAGTGTAGCTTGGTTTTATTTATGTCCACAAATATTTCAAAAAATTACCAAATACTCAAATAGAGAACACAGAAGTCATGATTTCTGGTTGCCTACTGTTTACACTGTGTTATCTCATGTCTGATAAGCTTTCCCAGTTCATGCTCTCTTTTGTTAAAAGAAGACTTTTCATACCTTTTATTGCTACTTCATACATTTAAAAAGGTTATTCAAATGTTAAATAGATTAACCATTATTTATATTTATATATTTTTTTATTATGAACTTTATTGTATGAATAAATCATCATGTATTGGTCCCATTCCTGTCATGCTATCCTCTTATACCCCCTCTATCCCACCCCCATTCCCCTGAGGGCCCTTCTCATGGAAGGTTTTTCTTTCGCCATCTATTATGAGAGATACTTTTGCTGGGTAGAGTAGTTGGGGCCTGAAATCATGGGTTCTTAGAGTTTGCAGTGTTGAAATCCAGGCCCTTCTGGCTTTTAGGGTTTCCACTGAGAAGTCTGGGGTAATTTTGATGGGGTTCCCTTTATATGTAATGTGTTGTTTTTCCCTGGCTGCTTTTAGGATTTTCTCTTTGTGTTTGATATTTAGAGTCTTAAAGATAATGTGTCTTGGAGAATTTCTTCTTTGGTCCAGTCTGTTTGGAGTTCTACTAGCTTCTTGTAATTGAATGGAGTTTTCTTTTGAGAGAGCGGGAAAGTTTTCTCCAATTATTTTGTTGAATAGGCTTTCCATTCCTTTGGTCTGTGTTTCTTCCCCCTCTGGTATACCCATGATCCTGATGTTTGGGTGCTTAAGGGTGTCCCACATTTCCCTCATGTTCTGTTCACAGAAGTTTTTGAACTTGTTGAAATTTTTGGACTCACGGACTGTTTCTTCTGTTCTGTCTTGTTCTGAGTTTCTATCTTCCACCTGACTTACTCTGTTCTTAAGGGCTTCTATAGAGTTTTGGGCCTGTTCAATTTGGTTCATATTTTCTACGTTTTTTTAAATGTATAGTTTCCATCCCTCTGTCTAGTTCCCTTTTTGTGTCATTTTCCAATTTTCTTAATGCTTCTTGGAGTTCATCTCTGCATTTCTTTATGTCTTCATTGAACTTAGCCAGCTGGTTATTGAGGACCTCTCTTTTTCATTCTCCTTCAGTTCATTTAACTGTCTTTGGAGCCCTTCCTGGTTCTTTTCTATTAGGTCCAATCTAGCAAGGATAACATTCATACAATTGTTGGCTCTTTGTTGAGTTTCTGTGAGTTGTGCTATTTGCTTGGCCAGGGTTGCATAGCTAGTCACTTCATTTTGGGGTTCTGAATCTATTGTCTCTTCTATGCTTTGATTTGAAACATCCATTATAGGACTGGATAGTCTAGGTGGATTTACTTGTGCCTGGTTTTTCATGCTATTCCTTTTTCACTGTAGTTTGCCCATTGCAATGATTCAGGTGCCTTGTGTATGGAATGTTAGCCTGCTGTCCTGGGGTGGGGTGGGGTGCAGTGGTAATTGTCAGGACAATGGTCCCTGGAGTTCTGGTAGGCTGGGGTGGGGGATACTGGCCTGCTGGCCTGTGTTCTTTATGTAGGTGGGAGGGATGGGGACCACAATCACCCTAGTTGGGCTGAGGCAGGGTAGAGCAGGGAGCACTGGCCTACCTCCCTGGATCCCTGCTTTGCCCTGGGAGGGGAGAGTGATGGTACGTGATTGCTGATAAGGCTCAGGAAGGCTAGGGGGGCACCTGGCCAGTGATGGGGATGTGGCCAGTGAGGGAGGGATCTGAGCAGCTAATGGTGGCTTCCACCGGTCAATGGGACCGGCAGGGTACCCTGCAGTCCCAGATCGGGCCGCACCTGGTGCTATCAGCTAATGGTGGATATCCGCCAGTCACTCAGACCAGCAGGGTCCACGGCAGTCCCGGGTCAGGTCACGCCTGGCGCTAGCTGCTAATGGCGGACTTCCACCAGTCACTCAGACTGGCAGGGTCCGCAGCGGCCCGGGTCAGGTCGCGCCAGGCGCTAGCAGCTAATGGCCCCGGATCGGGCCACACCAGGTGCTAGCAGCTAATGGCGGACTTCCGCCGGTCACTTGGACCAGCAGGGTCCGCGGCAGTCCCGGGTCAGGTCGCGCTGGGCACTAGCAGCTAATGGCGGACTTCCGCCAGTCACTCGGACTGGCAGGGTCCGCAGCGGTCCCGGTCAGGTCTCACCGGGCGCTAGCAGCTAATGGCCCCGGATTGGGCCGTGCCAGGCACTAGCAGCTAATGGCGGACTTCCTCTGGTCACTTGGACTGGCAGGGTCCACGGCAGTCCCAGGTCAGGTCGCGCTGGGTGCTAGTGGCTAATGGTGGACTTCTGCTGGTCATTTGGACCAACAGGGTCCACGGTGTCAGGTGGTCCCTATCCTAGAGCATGGGAATCAGTGGATTCCCTATTTTTTCATCCACCCCCTCCCTCTAGCTGGATGCAAGGGCCAGCAAACCCTTTAAGAAATCTTTTAAAAGTCTAAATATCTTGGTTTTACTTCCCTGTAAGGTGAGGCAAGGTTAGGCTGACACCATCTTGACTGGAAGTCCCCATGTATGTCTTAGGACGTGGTGTGTGTTAGTGAGCCCAGGAAGAAGACTTGGGCCATTGCTGATGTACACCTGTGATCCCTGAGGGCCCTTCTCAGTGGGTTTGTTGATTATGAATGCATTAGTTGTCAGTCTCTGTGGGTATGAGAGTGGACACAATGTCTTAGGATACTCCTTCCCACCCTGTAGCTCTTACAATTTTTCTTCCCACTCTTCTGTAATGCCCCCTGAGCCCTGGTGAGTATGTTATAAGTCTATTTTAGTGTTGAGCTCGCTGCAACCCCGGATTTCTGCTTTGGTGAGTTATGAGTGTCCTCAATGTCTACCCTCATCTCCCTGGATCAGGTGTCAGGATAGCAGTGAGAGCAGCACTCATGTTAAATTGTCACTTCCTCTGTGATGTCTCCTGGGTCCTGGAAGATGTGCTAGAGGTGGCTCTTCTCATGCTAGGAATGAATCTAGGTTCTCCCCAGTTTGCACTGCTATCTGTAAAACAAAACAACAACAATGAGAACAAAATCCAAAACAAAAATTTTCTAACCAAGAGTGAAAGCAGTTTGGATTAAAGAGCATAAGACTAGTTAATTGAAAGACTTTTTAATGGGTATGGCCACTCTTCTTGGCCCATGACTAATGGGGAGCTTCTCTGTGGAGTGTATAACCATCATATTTTTCTGACATAGTTATCAGTACCAGATATCAGTTCTCTCCCACTGAGTGGGTCTCTTATCCAATCATAGAGCCATTGATTATCCACATAGGTATGTGCCACTGTTGCATAGGTGTGTACATCTTGTCTGGCCAGTTGATTTCGTAGCTTGCAGGATCCCCTGCTTGTTCACACTATTGGTAGCTGTTATCCCCCAGCAGCTCAAATAGCACTTTCCAACACTATGAGGGCTGGCCAGCAGGAAGCTGGTTTCATTCTAACTTGCAGTGTGGTCCTGTGCCTGTAGACTATGGTGTCTTCAGCAACAGGGTCTTACCATTTAGCTCTGGTGGGTAACCAAGTGCTTTGGCAATAGCTTGCATTGTCTTGGTTACCTCACAGGTCTCCCGGACCAACAGTTCACTGTGGGGTGTAACCTGGTCTGGCACTGGAAATTACAAGCCAGAGTCCATGCTTTTAGGATTAGGCTTTTCCTTCCCTCTCTGGGACCCTTCTGCCGGGGCCATCCACTTCCTTCTTATGGGTTATATCTTTTAGTTTGATATATAGGAGGAAAGTATCTATAGTACTGATTGTTGTTTTATCAGTTTTGTGTAAGTTTTCCTCCACCCTTACTTTCCCATGGCCCTTCTACCTCCTGCATTCTGTCCTTTGAGTTTCTTGTGAAATAACCACTCCTCTGCTCCTTCCTCATTTCCATTTTCTCCTACCTTCATCTTTAGTTCATGTCAATACTCCTGATGCTTTACTTACACATGACCTCAAGCTGTTCCAGATTACAAACTGAGTATGAGGAAGAACATGTGGCATTTGTCCTCTTCTGCTTGTGTGAGTCCCTTTAGTATGGTTTTTCTCAAAGTTCATCCATTTTTCTTGCGAATTTCATTGTTTCATTTTTCCTAACCACTGAGTAGAATTCCATTGTGTGTATGTACCACATCTATATTAATCATTCATTAGTTGATCGTCATCTGGGCTGATTCCAGTTCCTGATTATTGTGAAAATAGCAGTGACAAAAATGGCTAAGCAAGTGTTTGTTGTATATAGTAGTCTTTAGGGCATATGCCCAGGAGTGGTATAGATGGATCAAATGGTAGGTCTATTTTCAGCTCCATATTGATTTCCATAGTGGTTGTACAAGTTTGCATTCCCACCAGCATGGAAGAGGGTTCCTTTTTCCCTACATCTCTACTGGCATTTGTTGTCATTTGATTTTTTTGATGATTGCCATTCCAACTGGAGTGAGATGGGATCTCAAAGTTGTTTTGATTTGCATTTGTCTGATTGCTAAAGATGTCGAACCACTTTTCATGTGTTCATTGGCCATTTGAATTTCTTCCTTTGAGAACTCTGCCCAATTTTTCTCATCATTTTTTTAATCTCTCTCTTTCTCTGTGTGTGTATGTGTAAGTACATGTATGCACACACATGTGGAAACCAGATGACAACCTCAAGTATGATTTCTCAGGTGCTGTCCACCTTTTTCTGAAGTAGAGTCTCTGTCTAACATGAAACTTGGTACATAGGTACTAGCCCCAGTATCATCCTGTTCCTCCTCTCCAGCCCAGGGATTACAAGCATATGCCACCATGCCCGACCTTTTAATATGGGTTCTATCAATCAAACTAAGGTCCTCATGCTTTCAAGCCAAGCATCTTACTAATTGAGCTATCTCCTCAGCTCCTGTTATTTTTGTCCTGTGCTTAGCATCAAAATTCCTATTCCACAGTGGACATAAATACAAACAAAGATGTTTACCCATAACCTTTTTCCTCTGGTTATGCTATGGGAATTTCCATGCTGGGTAGATGTAACCTTGGGACTTAGCCTAGATGTAAACTCTAATTGCCTCTGATTAGAGAGAAATTCATATTTCATTGTTTTCATGTTTTGCTAGAAGGAGTCATCTACTTTTCTACCTGTGGAATGAAGGTGGCACTGGAGTGATGTTTCTGCCTCTTCTGTAACCACTTTACTCAGTCATTTACTTCCTCAGGAAGAAGTATGACTCATTTTAGTGGTGAGATTGGTGAACAGCTAACTTCTGTTGGACATCATTACCCAGGCAACAAAGCTGTGTGTTGAAAAGTCAGCATTTATTTTCCCACCTCTTGTACTCTTGAAGTCTCTGCTTTGTTGAGTGGTCATGGAAATAGGCCTCACCCTGAACCTTGCTCCAAATCTCATCCTTAGCCCTCCCTGGGAGAAGAGGAGAGGAAGTGGTACTCCTGGGGGCCTAAAACCCAGCTGATAACCAAGGGATGCTCGAGGAGTAACTCCTGCTGGGACCCTTCCAAAATTAAGCTGCAGTTGTTTCTGAACCATGAAGTCATCAAAATCATGTGGGTGAATTGTTAAATGAATAAAAGAAGGGCAGGGGGAGGGTCAATCAAAATTCAAGATAGGGTGAATAAGACTTATGTAAACCTACTTTTTTGAATAATGGCACATCCAGAAGCTGTAGACTGTTAATAGAAAATTTTCAATGCCTGGGATGGGATACCTTCCAGTGAGTTGTTGACCAAGGAGGTCCCGGTAGCCACCAAAACATTAAAGGCTATTGCCAAAGCCCTTGGTTTCCCTTGAGAAACAGATGTTAAGACCCTATTGCTGAAGACATCTCTTGCCTGAGAGGCAAGGTCACTGAGAAAGCAAGCTGGTGCTGAGCAGAAAACCTCCCCTGTAGACCAGCCAACTGAAAGCTGGAAAAAGCTGCAGTGCATGCAGCCCTATGGGAGACAGAAGTCATCAGCAGTGAAAACAGTGGACACTGAAAATTCAAGTTTGGCCAGACAGGCCCAATGACTGAACGGGTGCAATAGTGGCCTATCTGCTCTTGGGATAACCAACTGCTCCATAATTGGACTGAATGGCCCTCTATGGGAGGGAATACATACCTGGTACTGAAAAACCTAAGCAAAAGTCTATGGCAGGGGAGGTCATGAGCCTTAGGGGTATAAAGCCTGTGCTTGTCTGGTTAAATGTATATATTATTCCCACCAAGCTACCCTGAAAGCACTATGCTTAATATTCATATTCACATATTAACGCTACTCTCACATCTGGTTAGAGAAGCTTCTTTTTCAGATGGCGATGACCACTGGGATGACCCAAAAGGCCACATAGTGCTGAGAAGAAGGAATGGAGGAGTGCCCAGCACTGAAACACCTCTGTCACACCCTCCAAGGCTCAGGGCCCATTGCGGAAGAGGGGGTGGATAGAATGGAAGAGCCAAAGGAAGGGTATGACTCCTTACAATGCAACTGCCCAGACAGAAATTGGCCTTGATAACCATGACCTTGCAGTGCCTAGCAATACCTTCACAATACCCTCATAATAGAAGAAAAAGATGATGACATCAAATTAAAAGAGAGACTAATGGAGAGAGGGAGGGGGATACGATGGAGATTGGAGTTCTAAAGGGGAATGGGGGAGGGGAGGGAAATATCGTAATTTTTTGTATGTTAGTATAGAAGTTGTCAATAAAAAAATTTTCATAAAAAATCATTCCAGAGCTAGTGAATAAGCATAGGAATGTGTTATAGGACATTGTAGTTTGAAAATGTCTTTCAGGTGACTATGATGATGAACTAAGCTGAAGCACCCTTTCCTGATATCTGCCCTACAGTTACAACATGCCTTCTTCTTGTTATCCTTTTCCAGGTCACTATTTAGGAATTTATCAGTGACTTACTTTTGTGGGGACTGTTATTTATATGACTGCTCAAAAAGAGGGTACCTGTATGTGTTATTTAAGACCTTCTGGACATCACATTTGAATTGAAAACAGGATGATATTCCACACAATGCACTAGCTTATGATGCACAAGGTGAATAGTGAAGCCTTTGAAGCATTATTCTTCCTACAGAGCTCACACAGGTCCTTGGAGTATATTTCAGGGTAACAGCATTTTCTGTCCATGCTTCTGGACTTAGAATGAGAGAGTAGATGAGATGTAAATTCAAACACACTTGAGACTCAGTACTTCCTGCTTTTGAATAGATTGGCATGGAGCAGAAGATACAGGTGACAGGCCAGAGGCTGGTGACATTCATAAATTATCAGATCCTAAAATTCACATTCTAACAGGATTATTTTAAAGAAGTCTTAGCTCTCTTTGGGTGCATAATGTCTTATTCTTTCATCTTAAGCATTCATGTTTGATAGAAACGATTCCTCATGTAAATTCATGTATTGTAATTCAATCCTTCCTAAACTCCCTTGATATAGAGATACAAAATGTTACTTTCCGTTTTCCTCTTGAGAAAGGTGCTAAAAATGCAATTCTGCCGTATGGTATATGAATTTATCCCAAACTCTTGGAACGTATTCTCCTGCATTTTAGAAGCTTAGCTTTTCTATAACTTGTCTTTCACTTGCCTAACAAATTATTGTTCACTTTTGAAATCTATGTACTGAAGTGAATCTCACCAAGTTACCTACCCTGCATCCTCCCTTCTGCTTCTCTGAGCAGTCTGCTCTTCACTGCCTCCGTGCCTTCCAGAAACCCTGCTCCCTTCCACCAGATGATTGTATCTTTAGAGCAGGCACCATCTCCTGATTACCCCAGGGTTCTGCCAGTCCAGAGTAATGGCACTGGTAGTGGTACCAGGAGATGACAGGCATGAAAGCTAGTCATGAACTTCCTCATACTGACCTCAGATTTTTAGGGCATCATATAGTTTATTTTCCCCTGGCAACTGCAAGATAAAATTAACAACAATATGCTAGTTACAGTGTATTAATCTTGTAAATATTTACCTTATAGAATGACGGTTTGATAAATGTCTTCTAGGCATTTGGAGAGAGCAGGAGAGGAAGAGTTCTGTGTGGTTTGCGTTGCTACAGATGAGAAAGCAGATGGACTTAGTTTGCATGCTAAGTGGCTCTTGCTGTTCATGTTGCTGATCAGTGCAGCTCAGTGCTTTACCCTGGAGATCTGGTCTATGCCTGGCAAATGGAGCCACTCAGCTTGGGAACCAGTGATGCTGTGTTTTGCCAGTGATATATCTGTTAGAGATGTGCCG
Organism: Orientallactaga sibirica; assembly: GCA_036365145.1. Classification (NCBI taxonomy): domain Eukaryota; kingdom Metazoa; phylum Chordata; class Mammalia; order Rodentia; family Dipodidae; genus Orientallactaga; species Orientallactaga sibirica. The sequence continues at coordinate 26,107,894 of JAEOAD010000029.1, read as the reverse complement.
AGGGCATCAGTAATTGTTATGGGGCAGTGAGTGAGGAATTCTGCTTCAGGAGGCAGAAGTAATGTCTAATCTTACTTGGAATGAAGAGAAAAATGCTTGGGTGTCCTAAAATCCTACACTTAGAAATTCACTTCCTTGAGATAATACACTATGCTTTAGGAACCCTGTGCTAAAACGTGAAAAGTTGAATGAACTAGGGATATAGCTCAGTGATAGAACACTAGCCTAGTATGCTGAAGGCCCTGGGTTTGATCTCCATAATCCCACACCCCAGGAATTTACACAAGTAAAGGGTTTACTTTCCTAATCATGTCATTATTCATTTGTTCAAATGAATGAAATATGATTAATCATCAGATATTAACAGCAATGATGAGGGTCATAGCAAAATATTGGTAAACTTGAGGTTAAATGTGGGATGGTCAATGTTTTTCCCACTAGGAAGCCTCTATTGACCCTTTGGTCTATTTGGAAGTAGGCTATAGTAGGCAGTATAAATGTGTCTAGCACAGAGAGCCAGTACTTAGAATAAGGTTTCTAAAGGTTCAGGATCTGAACAGGACAATGCTTACTTATAAGCAGGTCTCTTAGCTTTTGGGAAAATGAATTTCTAGATGCTTGGATTCATGTGTCCTCTTATGCAATTTTACTTAGGGAATTTTTTTTTTTTACAAGGGGTTGGATATCACAATAAATTTCCATCTGACAACCCTTTTGAATTTGATTTAATTTTTAAAATGTTCACTATGCTTCTTTTTAAAAATATATTTATTTTTATTTATTTATTTGAGAGAAAGAGGCAGCAAGAGACAGAGACAAAGAGAGAGAAAGAGAGAGAGAGAGAATGGGAGTGCCAGGGCATCCAGCCATTGCAAATGAACTCCAGATGCATGCACCCCTTGTGCAGCTAGCTTAAGTGGGTCCTGGAGAATCGAACAGGGGTCCTTTGGCTTTTCAGGCAAATACTTTAACCGCTAAGCCATCTCTACAACCCCATACTTTTTTGTACACTGAGCACAAATGTTTCTAAACTGCTTCTTAAATCATACTCATTTTTAAGCACAGGAGTAGTTTAGTTTAAGAGGTTTTTTTTTTTGCAAGATTCTTGTAGGATTTTTTGAGGAAAACTGTTCTAACACCTACACATTAACTCAAAGCATCATTTCAGTAAGTAATATATACCTTCACCTTCTCATTTGTGGAAAGAGGACCTAACTTTGCAGTTTGATATGTGAGACAATGCCAGGCTGGAGTCTATATCTATTCTTTTTTAAAATTTATTTTTATTAGATATGGACATATTTAATATGTAAACAACACATGCTGGTACCATCCTTTCCTTCCTGCCCACCCCTTTTCTGAAGAGGCCTTCCTTGTTGGGGATGCAGGTCAACCCCATGGGGATTGTGGGTCAAGCATTATGGAAGCAGCAGTCAGTTATGGGGAAGAGGCAGTGTCTCTGTGCAAAATGTCCCAACTTGTGGCTCTAACAATCTTTCTGCCTCCTCTTCCACAAAATTCCCTGAGCCATGTAGGGTGCATTTTAAATCTACTCCAGTGATGGGTAGTTAGGAACCTCTGGATCTCTGGTTTGGTAGGTACTGAGTGTCCTCATCCATCTATTCTTAACCCCAGATTTTCTATCCAAAGATCTTCCATCTTTTTGGTTAGTATACGTGTAGCCATTTGCTGAGTGTTTTATAAGTTAATCTTTAGGATTTGTATGAAAGGCAATCAATGATATTTTAAAAATATTTTTTATTTATTATCTATTTATTTATTTGAAAGAGATAGACAGAGAGAGAGAGAGAGAGAGAGAGAGAGAGAGAGTGAGAGAATGAGTGTGATGAGTGTGCTAGGGCCTCTAGCCACTGCAAATGAACTCCAGGTGCATATGCCACCATGTGCATCTGGCTTACATGGGTCCTGGGGAATTGAATCTGGGTCCTTTGGCTTTGTAGGCAAGTACCTTTATCATTAAGCAATCTCTCCAGCTCAGCAATCAATGATTTTATCTATTTTTTTCTCAAACTCCACTTTTCATAGAAGCAATGGACTTAACCTCAGGGGGAAAAACAGGACACAGATTTTTGGAGGGGGCAGGACTTAATTTTATGCAGTATAAAATAAGTATAAGAAATAAATGAAGTAACACATAGAGATTACATATGGACAGAGTCAGTTTTGATATGTTCTCAAGAAAGACAAAGGCTCTGAGAACGAAAATGTTTAAACTTCAGTACACTGTAAGCATTGTTTTCAGGGAAGCCGTTCTGCCTTCACAAAGCAACTTCTCCCAGGAAAAACAAATTTTACTGAAATTAACTCACCCATACTCTGTATATAAAATTTATAAAACATAGCTTGTGTAAACATAAAAATATGATCACCATTTGAATTGCATTGACATTTAAAATAAAACTTAATCCATTCAATTAACTTTAAACAAGCAAACCAACAACCTTAGATATTTTGAATATCATATTATTTCAGTAGAAATTGAGGATGATATTCATGTTCTACTTTTAGTCTGTCAACATGAGGTACTCACACACTCATTGCCCAGTGAAATAGCAAAGCTGGTGAAAGCTATATAAAACACTTAAGGACTCGAAATAATTCTACAGGGACTCTGCAAATGAAAAAACATTTCATTTAAGAAAACACACTTAAGGGTTGGAAATGCAACTAAAATAGTAGAGTGTGATGGATAATCTTTTCAACTTGAGGAATTTAGAGTCACAATAGAAATAACCTTCTGGGCATGTGTGTGAAGGAGCAGGGTAATTTATACAGCAAAGAATAAGAAATAATCAGACATTCCAGGGCCTACTAGATACTAGATCTAGATTGACATTGATTTCTGGATACCCCAAATAGCATTGTGATCCTCCAGTTGAAGCAGGGATTTATGGATTTTGGTGATAAATGAAGTTTCTGTTAAAGTCCAACTTATGGTGGGGCTAATAGGTCCCCAACCTCATCCTATGGTTATTTTACCATTCCCAAAATGCATAATTGGGATATAAATATGTAGAAGTTGGCAGCCTTGGCCATATGGAAGTCTTTTGGAAGCCTCAAAGATACAAGATTGAGAGGGTTGTAGAGTCTTTGCTCATGGATCTAGAAAGACTGAAGCCTGACAACGAAGCAGGGATGGAGTCCCTGCATGGAGCCCTGCTGAAGAAAGTGAAGTCTTGGAGTGGAGCTGCCTAGGGAAGCTATGAATGCTACAAGCAGCAAAGCTGGATGACTGGGGATATTTCAGCCCTGTGGAGCCTGAGTGATGTAATACACCCCACTTACTCCATTTGTAAGACACAGAGCTACAGGATTTGTTGTTGCCCTGCTGAATTTCAGTCTTGGTTTGGTCTGACTTTTCCTTGGTATGTCAGTATTTCTTCTTTTGGGAATGTAAGGTTTACTTTGTGTCACAGTATATTGTAAGTATGTAACTTATTTTAAAAAATATTTTATTTATTTGAGAGAGAGAAAGAGGCAGAAAGAGGGAGAGAGATAGGGCTCCCTCATCTCAGCTCCTGCTAAGAGGTCACTCTCTTACCTTTCTGAGAAGAACAAGGTGCCCACATTTCTCATTCTTTCCAGCTCCAGGTAGATGAGATTAAAGTTTTGGTGAATGTTACTGAAAGGTTGGGGAATTCTTTCCTCTGTGGAACACTTGCTATAACATAGACACTGTGTTGCTGGAATGGCCAGGACTACCTTCATCACACCTCACTTGTGAGACTTCTAGTCAAATAAACCTCAACTATTGAACTAAAAGGCTCTCTCTCCTCACATTTAATTGAAACAGGCAGTAGCACCCAGAGAATTATCAAAAATGATAGATCATCTGGTATTTAGTTGGGGGGGGGTCTCACAAGCAGGGTGCAATATCAGAGAAAGATTCAGCTTAGCAGAGATGGGCAATAGACAAAGCATCCTTACTCCAGGGTGGGCAGCACTCAGAGCTTTACTCTGGAGGAAACAGACTTTACCAAAATAGTTTAACAATTTTTTTTTTTTTTAATCACAACTAAACAAGCCTTGGAAAGAGAAACCCTTTTTCATCCATTCACTTGGTAAGGATGCAGTGTGGTGCAGCTACTATGGAAATCAGTGTAGTGCTTTCTTGAAAAAATAAAACCAGTTTTGGGTAAATGGCTCAGTGGTGGAAAGTGCTTGCTCAGCAAGCCTGGCAACTGGAGTTCAGATCCCCAGAACCAAGGTAAAGCCAAGCTGGATGCAGATAGCAAACATGTATAGAATCCGCAGTGCACTATAGTAATGGAAAGTAGAGTCGGGAGAACCCCAAAGCTTGTTGGCAGCAGTGTGATGATGAAACAAGAGACCCTGTGGTAGTTTGAATAGATGGCCCCCGATATATTCAGTGTTTTATTAGTTTTTAGTTTGGATCTGCAGCCATCTGGCTAGAGGAGGTGTCGCTGGGCAGATTTTTAAGGTGGGTTTGAAATTCCAATCTAAAGATATGCAAAGTGGGCCTAGCTAGAGCTCCCAAAGGGTGCTGTGTGGTGTGACTTTTGGCTTGTGGTTTTCTCTCTCTCTTCCTGAACCTGTGAAAGTAGGACAAGCTCTTCTGCCATTATGGAACTTCCCTTGGATCTGTAAACTTCAATAAAAATCCCTTCCTTCTCTAACTGTGCCTGGTCTGAAAGTTCATCTCAGCAAGCCTGAAGCTGTCTGCTATAGCAATTGGTACTGAGGAGTCAGGTGAGATGAATCTGACCATGTGGATCTTGGTCTTTTGGAACTTTTGTTTTGTTTTGGAGGAATGGGCATGGACTTGGTGCTTACAACTGAAGATGCCTTCTGGAGTGGTAAACCAAGTTTTATGGACTATTCTGGTGAGAGTTTGAGAATGCTAAGTGCAGCAAGAATTGTGTTTGGAGGCTCAGCTTATGAGCTTTCTAAGGGGAAGGAAAGGCTGCAGAGGACTTTGTTGGAACTAGGCTACTGGCATAAGGGCTGGCTGTGTGTGTGTGTATCCCCAGAGAGTTTGATCAAGGTTAAATTTGTAATGGACTGATGTGGTTGGCTAAAGATATTGGACTGAGAGACTTAAGATTTTAAGTTGGAAACCTCAAGCAAGTTAAAATTACAGGCACTGAGACTGGTTTTAGATTTCTGAAGCTGCTATTGTCAACACCTTAGCAATCTTAAGGAAGATGGTCCAACTGCTTTACATTAAAACAATGGAGAGGATGACTGAGAAAAGACTGATAGAAATGCAAACTCTTGGAAAGAGTAGACTGGAGAAAGAACCTGCTTTTCAAGGTTATGATTTATTTTGTCCTTGAATTAAAAATATGGCTGTGTCCTGCACACTTGGTATTAGTTTTGGAAGCATGAAAAATGTGTGGAGTGGTCATGAAGTGCACATGGTTCCAAGAGCTGCTGCTGAGATGCAGAATGAAGCAGGGCATGATGACCCTGATAGGCTGGAAAAGCCTTTAGAAGATGGACCATGGTTTACGTAGAGACCTGAGGATGTGTTGGCTATACCAGGACTGTGCAAGGGCTACCATGGAGGCTATTAGCTAGGAATGGAAGTTTTTCCTGGCTACTCAGCCCAGATGGAAGGCCAGAATTGGAAAATCCAGAGATCTCCAGTCACTAGACTTGAACTGCAGAAGATGGATGTTTGCTTGGTGGTAGTTGAGTTTGCATTGTTCTAGTCTCTCCTTGCTATGCCTTATATCAGTTGAAAATGTTTACTATTTGCCTCTATATGTTGAAATTATATAACTTGTTTGATTTTACAGAACTCACAGCTAAGAGACTTGGGACTTTGGAACTATCTTAAGTTGGTTAAGACTGTGGGGACCTTTGAAACTGGTCTGAATACAATGTACAATGTGTGATGGTTTTGAATCTGTTTGGGGACAGAGGTGGAATAACAGATGGCCCCCAATATGTTCAGTGTTTTATTAGTTTGTAGTTTGGATCTGCAGCTACCTGGCTGGAGGAGGTGTCACTGGGAGGATCTTAAGATTTGAAATTCCAATCTAAAGATATGCAGTGTGCCTAGCTCAAGTTCCTGAAGTATGCTATGTGGTGTGGCTTTTGGTTTATGGTTTTCTCTCTCTCTGCTTGGACCTGTGAAAACAGGGCCAGCTTCTTCTGCCATTAGGGAACTTCCCCTGGATCTATAAGCTTCAGTAAAAATCCCTTCATTCCGTAACTGTGCCTGGTCTGGAAGTTCATCTCAGAGAATCTATCTACTATAGACCCTGTTGTTAACAAGGTGGAAGGCAAAGACTGGCATCTCAAGATTATCCTCTGACCTTCACACATTCCTTAGCGTGTGTGTACCCATATACTCATATACACAACACATGTGCACATGCGCGCGCGCACACACACACACACACACACACATATCCACACCCATATACACCTACACACAATTAAGTTAGAGCTCTTGTATACTCACAGGACTCTATATGCTACCACAGAGATGCTTGCACATACATGTTTATTGCTATTTTAATCACTACATCAAGGAGATTGAATCAGCTCAGATGTCCATCAATGGATGAACAGATAATAAAAATGTAATACACATACACAATGGAGTTTTATGCAATTTGAAAGAAATGAAATTTTCAAGGAAATTGATAAATCTGGAAATTATATTAAATGAGAACCCAGATTCAGGGCACATACTGCATGTTATAACACATATGTGGATCCTAGTTTTTAATGTTTATTATCTGTCTGTCTATATATCTATCTGTCATCTATACACATTTGGGAAAGTGTGGTTACAGGCTATAAAACTAGAAAGGGGATCATGGGAGGAGAAAGGGAGGTGCTGAGGAAGGATGCAGGGTAATAGAATGCACGTGACATAAAAATGGAAAGGAGACTCCTGGGAGTGGAAGGGTACAAGGAGTAGCAGAAGCATGGACAGAAGAGAGGAGGAGGAGGATTCAAACATAAATTATGTTTGAAAATTCCATAATTAAACCTAATTCTTTGTACACTAATTAAAAAAATTAATGCAACAAGCACTATAATGAGGACAGGGAATCAATACACAGAGTTATTAAAACACATTACTTAAAACCCAGTATTTTCAACAAAATTGCAAGACATGAACTTAAAGGAGAACATACCCCAAACACAGGATAACAATAAAATAAGCAATGGAAATTTCTATGAGAAGAAATCATATCAGAGGTGTTAGGATCAGAGCCTGGGCCCTGGTAGCCCTGACAAACTAGGCTCTGCTGTCTGTACTCAATTTGCCAGTTAAGCAGTCAATAGTGCAAACCAGATAAAGAAGTTTAGTCAATGTGACCACATTGGGAAGAGGAACACAGATGCTCAGTGATTCCTCCCCCCACCCCCAAACTTCACGTTTGGGGTCCTGACATGAGGTTTAAGTTTAAATAGAGGGAAAGAGGCAGCATTCCTGGTTAAGCTGTGATCCTAACCCTGAGCATTACCATCTGTGATCTAGTCTCTCCTCCAAGGTGGTCTGAAAAGTTGTCAGAACTGGGGCTGGAGGGATGGCTTAGTGGTTAAGGTGTTTGCTTGCAAAGCCAAAGGACCCAGGTTCGATTCCCTAGGATCCATGTTAGCCAGATGCACAAGGGGGCGCATGCATCTGGAGTTCATTTACAGGGGCTAGAGGCCCTGGTGTGCCCATTCTCTCTCTCTCTCTGCCTCTTTCTCTGACAAATAAATAAATTAAAAGTAAAATTAAAAAAAACAACTTGTCAGAACTGTGTGGAACCTCTTTCCAGTACACAAGTTCCTCCTCTTGTTAGCAGCAGGCTTTAGCTTTTCCATCTCCCAGAATGAGACTCCTGGATAAATTCAAATTTCTTGAGGTGCATAGTTTTTTTTTTTTTTTTTTTTTTTTTTTGGGGGAGCATTTCACAGTAGGGTCTCACTGTAGCCCAGGTTGACCTGGAATTCACTATTCAGAGTGGCCTCAAACTCTCAACAATCCTCCTGCCTTTGCCTCCCAAGTGCTGGGATTAAAGGTGTGTGCCACTATGTCTGACTCTAGGGTGCAGTTTTAATAGTCTAATAGACAAAGGAAGGAATGTGAGGGTATCTGTAGAATATCTTCATTCCTGCCAGGACACAGGACAGAAGCAGAGGTTGAATTTAATGGGCTAAAAAGTAATATATATATTCAAAAGAGCAGAGGAAACCATGATTATAGATATAAGAAATCCATGAAGCATGGTGATGCACACTGGTAATTGCAGCACTTGGAAGCAGGAGGCAGTAGAATTAGATGGTCAAGGTTATCCTCAGCTATATATGAGATTGAAGCCAGCCTGGGCTACATGAGATCCTGTCTCAAACAAAACAAAATAAAACAAAACAAGAAATAAAAGAAGCTATGAATGCAATGTCTAAACAAGTAGAAAATATGTATATGAATATACTGTAGTAAAGATAAGATGAAAATGAAATCGCAGAACTGGAAAGTAACATAACTGAATTTAAAAATTCACTACAGGGTCACAGCAATATTTGAGGCAGCAAGAGAAAAGATCAGAGAACTTAATCTGAAGATATTGGAAATTAGAGAATATATATTGAAGAAAAGCAAGCAGAAAAATATAGGGTGACATTCAAACATAACATATATATGATAGGAATATCAGAAAGATGAAAGTGAAAGGGGCAGAAAAGAAACTATGTAAGGACATAATGGATGAAAACTTTCATTTTTACTAAAAACATTGCTACAGAATCCCAGGAGGATAAAGAACAAGTGAAATAAAATATTCATTCTAAGGCATATCATACATAGTGTGTCTCATTTACAAAAGAACCTTAGTAAGAATATGTATGTGTTGTGGAGGCCAGGGAACAATTTCAGTTGTCATTCCATAATTCCTCAGGCACCTTTGAACTTTCTTAAGCAAAGGTCTCTCATTGGCCTGGTGCTTACCAAGTAGGATAGACTGACTGATAAGGGAACCCTGGGATTCTCTTGTCTCTACCTCCCCAGAGCTAGGAATATAAGGCATATCACCTGAATGGCTTTTAAAATGTGGATTCTCAGGTTGTCATGTTTCAAGGTAAGCACTTTACCAGCTGAGCTATTTCCCCAGCCCTGAACTTCAGTAAGATTATACCTGATTTTCACCACAACAAAGATGTCAGAAGGCAGGAAGATGATTTATTTAAAGGTTAGAAAGAAGAAAGAAAAGATTGTCAACCAGGAATCCTGTATCTACAAAGTTATGTTTAAAAATGAAAACATATTAAAGATATTACAGAGATATAAAACCTAAATTTGTTCTAAGTTGGTCCAACTTGTAGGAAATACTAAAGAGAAAATACTAAATACTAAAGAGAAATTTAAGTTTAAGGAAGTAAACCCGTCAGAAAATTTGAATTTACATTTAAAAAGTAATACTATAAGATAATTATATAGTTAAAAACACTGTGATATATGTCTCAATAGAATTTAAACAGTACTAGTAGTATAATTAAAATATGGCATCAGCCTAGGTGTCTATCAGCAGATTAGTGGAATATATGTTGGCCACAAAGAAGAATAAAAGCTTTTATTTTACAATAAATTGGATGGCACTAAAGGATGTTAAGTGAAATAACCCAGACAGGGAGACAAGTACATGTTCTTACTCATGTGTGGAAGCCTGAAATATCAATCTTGGGCTGGAAATGAAGCTCAGTGATAGAGTATTTGCCTAGCACACTCAAGGCCCAGAGTTCTTTCCCCAGCACTAAAAAAATGTCAGCCTGCAATTAGGCTGATGATTGGTAGAGATTGAGAAAGTTGTGTGTGTGGCAAAGTGGAGGGAAGATAAAGACAGGCTGAGTTAGATCAGTGTTCACTATAAGTATGCATGGAAATAACACTCTGACCTCCATTACTTTCTGCAATTAATTCAGGTTAATTAAAAATAAATTTGGGCTGGAGAGATGGCTTAGTGGTTAAAGCACTTGCCTGCAAAGTCAAAGGACCTCGGTTCGATTCCCCAGGACCCACGTAAGCCAGATGCACAAGGAGGCACATGCATCTGGAGTTCGTTTGCAGTGGCTGGAAGCCCTGGTGCTCCCATTATCTTTCTCTCTCTGCCTCTTTCCCTCTCTCAAATAAATTAATTAAAAATTCAATATAAAAATAAATTTAGAGGTATAAGATAAATAAATGCATTATATTTGACAATACCAATAGAAAGGGTGTGATTATGGAGACTGGGGTAAGTATGTAACTCCAGAAGGTAACTCAAATCCAGAGAAACAGATTTTATACATAAAACAGTGATGCTTTAGCAGTGATCCAGCATAAGAACACGGTAATATAATAAACTATAAATTCATATTTTCTCTTTATTTTCACATCTATAACAGAAAGTAATAATTATCTGTAAGACATATAAATACAATGTGCATAATAAGACTGAATGTATATGATATGAATGTATAATGATTGTCTATAAGAAGGAATAAGAGGGAATATAGGTATATAGAGTTAACATTTTGTATAGATCTTGAGTAAATTCTGGCAATTCAAAATATACGTGACAAGCTTTGAGCAACCTCTAAGAAAATGACTAAAAATATCAAAATATCACTCAAGGAATTTTTCACTAGAAAATGCTCATTTAATGAAAAAAATCAGGAAAGGAGAAATAGAGGAACAGAAAGACACAGTATATTTGGGTTGGAGAGATGGCTTAGCAGTTAAGCTCTTGCCTGTGAAACCTAAGGACCCCAGTTCGAGGCTCAATTCCCCAGTACCCACATAAGCCAGATGCACAAGGTGGTGCATGCATCTGGAGTTTGTTTGCTGTATTTCTGGAGGCCCTGGTATGCCCCCCCTTCCCCTCCCCTCTGTTACTCTCAAATAAATAAAAATAAACAAAAATATTAAAAAAACAAAAGACACAGTATATGGAAAACAAAAATTGCAAATATAAATCCAATAACTATGTATATTTAATAATATACTAATAGCTATTTATATTAAACTTGAATAAATTAAATAATATGAAAACAGAAATTATTATACTGGATAAACATTGTTCAAATATATTCTGGATATTGAAGAAATACTATTTTCAGAGAAAGAAATATCTTGACAGTAAAGGAATGGAAAAAGATATGCCCTGCAAATTAGACCAAAAGAACGCTGAAGTGATTCTATTCACATCAGACACAGTAAACTTTCAGATAAAAGGGACATTTTATAATGTTCATGCTACCTGCCACAAGAGCCAATAAACAGAGATAAGAATTGAATCTTAAAACTGTACTGCATTCAGAGAATCAGCAGTCTGAGAAGACAGCCGATTAATATCCTGCAAGTCTGTCTGTATTTATTTATTGACAATTTCATACATATACATAATATATTTTTTAAAAAGCAAAAGGTTTATATAATCTGAAGCATACCGAGAAAATAAAAAATCTTTCTCTTTCCATATATATATACACTTTTTATCCCCCTTTTGTTCTGGATGAAACACTTCATCTTTCCAATTACTCACTTTCATACTCTTTTCTTTTCTTTTCTTTTCTTTTTTCTTTTCTTTTCTTTTCTTTTTTTTCTCTCTTTTTGAGGTAGGGTCTCGCTCTAGCCCAGACTGACCTGGAATTCACTATGTTGTCTCAGGCTGGCCTTGAACTCAGAGCCATTTTCCTACCTCTGCCTCCCGAGTGCTGGGATTAAAGGCGTGCACCACCGTGCCTGGAACTTTTTCTTTTTTCTTTTTGTAACCCATTGAATTTAGTTAGGGCTGTCTAGCAGACAGCTTCAGGTTTGCTGAGATGAACTTCCAGACCAGGCACAGTTATGGAGGAAGGGATATTTATTGAAGCTTACAGATCCAGGGGAAGTTCCATAATGGCAGAAGAAGTGGCCTGTCTTCCCAGGACCAGGCAAGAGAGCAAAGCCCCCAGCCACACAGCACACAGAGCAAAACTACAGCCAAAAGCCACAGACACTTCAGGAACTCCTATTAGGCACACTTTGTATATCTTTACAATGGAATCTCAAACCCACCACCACACCTTAAGAACCACCCAGTGACATTGCCTCTAGCAAGGTGACTGCAGATGCAAACTATAAACTAATAAAACATTGAATGTATTGGGGGCCATCTATTCAAACTACCACAGGCTGCTTGCATGAGCAGGCACACATGGTTATTTATTGGAACATGGGCAAAATACCAAAGCAAGTGACTTCCTCTCCCTGAGTAAACATTAACTGCCAGTAGTTCCCCATGGAGGGGTGTGGCCTCATGAGCCCCTCTCCCATTCACTCTGGCATGTGGATGGCCCGTCTTGCGCAGATAACCATAGCTACTCTGAACTCTTGACTGCAAAGGCCGTGCCATGTTCCCAAGCATGCTTTCCTATCCTCTAACTCTTACATTCTTTCTACCCTGGCTTCCCTGATATTTACTAAGCCTTCGAGGAGGTGGTATAAATGTCCTATTGAGGGCTGAGCACTCAATAATCACTTATTCTCAGAACTTTGACCAGTTATGAGCTACCACATTAGCCATCACCTACATAAAAAGAAGCTTCTCTGGCCAAAGGTTAGAAAATAAATATTTATAAGGCAAGGCAGTTTGGTAACATCCATTCAGCCAAAAAGTAGTAGCAAGTTCCCCACAAGGGTCTATGACCTCACCAGCCATGGGCTTTTGACCAGGTTTACAAATATCATGCATCAATTTTCTCCTGTGGAGTGGGCTTCATATTTAATCAGAAAGTGATTGAATTCGTCATAAGTCATACCATTATAGCACCAGTGGACTTATCTTGCCTGGCAGGTTGGTATTTAGCACCTAGTTCCATAGCTGGGATAGACTCCTGATGACTTTCCTCCTCTAGAAGCTTGCATAGCACTTTGCTCACTATGAAAGCTATGTAGCCCAAGGGAATTTCTTGTTTAATGCCCTAGAACTTTGTATTGCATGTCATGTGTAGATACTCAGCATTGTATATGGGCAGGGGAAAACAAAAAGAATCAGTAACCCTCAAATTTAGTCATGGCCCTCTATTGAGGTGATGGATCTTGTCAGATTTATTCTCTTGATGTTTTTCTTCTAATTACCTCCTCTCTCTACATAGAGGGGTTTCTCAATACATCAAGACTACTTCGGGCCGGGCGTGGTGGCCCACGCCTTTAATCCCAGCACTTGGGAGGCAGAGGTAGAAGGATCGCCGTGAGTTCGAGGCCACCCTGAGACTACATAGTTAATTCCAGGTCAGCCTAGGCCAGAGTGAGACCCTACCTCGGAAAAAAAAAAAAAAAAAAAAAAAAAAAAAAGACTACTGATTTAAGCATTTCCCAAGTCACAATTTGGATTACTTCTAGATTAATGTTTAACTCAGAACAATTAGCAGTGTGTATGCTACTTACAACGTGTACATGCAGATTCCTTTCTACAAAATGAAGCACAAATATGTTCCTACCTGTCCCTCATCATTTTGAGAGCTAAGACAATGTCAACAATGTCCCTCCCTATCTGGTCTCTGAATGAGATACACTTTCATGAAGTTCTTGTTTCTTCCTGAGAGCAACAGGTGGCACCTTCAGCCAGGGTCCTGCTCACTGCTTGCCCTACGTCACAGAGGACAGTACAGGAGGCTGTTGGGACTGTAGCCATGTCTGCTTGTGTGTGTTCCTACCTGTCCTTCATCCCTCACCCATTTATGTCCTCTTGTACAACCCTAGAAACCGAGAGCAACATTGATCATACCAAGTCAGAAAACACCTGTCCACAGGGCATGTAGTTTGCAACCCTGTGGATTTTTTTTTTTCACCGCGATAATGAAATGAGAAAATTTACCTATCTGGAAATAGTTCTCTTTTTAATGGATCTCTCCTGTATTTATACATGTTCTATTGGTTTGCATGTCGATTTTTATGAAGATTTTATATCTCAGGAATTCATGCTTGGACAGTGAGTTATTTAAATGCACTTACAATATAGCTCATGGTAACCAGTCATTTGAGGTTGTTCTGGGAAGAAAGTAAGAGAGGGGCTCTTTTTTGACAAGAAAGTAGGATCTGCAGTAAGAGATCATGGAGGAAGTCCTGCTGATGTACCCTTACACTGCTTCAAATCTCAGAGGAAACCCTGCTTATCTACAGACCTTGGTGGAAGACATGGGGATTTGACTTTGTCCTTCCACATACTAAAGCAACAGAAAAGAAAGGATCAATTTGAAAAATGTGACAAAATACATGGCTCCTTTTGCTGTTACTTATTTTTTTTTACTGCTTTCCTTATGATTGACTGTCAAGGTCAAGAGGTATCCCCTTTGTGTGCTCAGGCATCATGCATGTCCATCGAACATCCCTCTTTTGCTGGGCACCTGAGAGGTCTAATGCAATGCTTTTCTGTGCTAAAAGCTAAGCTTAATGTATTGTCTCAGTGACTATGAAGATTAGATGAGGGCTTTCTTGAATCTAATATAGTAAAATTTCTCCCCCTTGGAGCTATTAATCTGAACTTCATGTTTCCATGGGGTTCAGGATTTAGGAGGAGTTGAGGCAGATATTAGCAGGGATGGCAGGGAGAAGATTGAGTGATGGCTCTGTCATACAGTGGCCAAAAGCTGCCATTAATATTTCATCCTGATGCATTCTCTTACTGAGCACAAAGCCTTTGCATTCTTCCTGAGGGGCTGCTCCAGGCAGCCACTACCTGCTGAATGCAAGTGGCTGCTGAAAAGATCTCCTTTTGCCCTTTAGGTGCACTGAGCCATAGATGTCCTCCTAGTGTCCCTTCTTGATTATTTCTTTAGTGGTCACTTACATTTCTAAGATATATTTTCTTTGCCTTAAATAGATGGTACTTTTCCAAGTCTGAACTCAGTTGGCAGATTCTTTTGCTTCATATGCAGTTACCTTAACGCATTACTATTGATATCTTTCAGTGATTGCTCAGTGATTTCACTTTGCATTGGTTGGGTTTATTAATTCCGAATCTGGAAACAGACACGATTTACTTTCTTTCTTCCAGTACAGCCTGCACTGAAAAATGCTGCACTTACCCATCTAGAAGATTATCACCTCTTTGGATCACCTCTTTTTCCTTTCAACTATCTGCAAACCCCATGTCTTACTTGCTAGGGAGGTTCAATTTCCTCTGTTCTCCCTTCATTCCTCTCATTATCACAAACTTTGTGATTCTCGGTGCCTTCTGCAGGAAACCTGGAGGGTATGCTCAGTTGACCTCTCAGAGAGAAAGCATATAGCATTTTAACCTTCTTATCCTCAGGGATGCTGGGATAGTACCAAGCATATTGTGGGCCTCCAATAAATGCCTGTGGGGTGAGTATACATGTACAGAGATTTATAGCATATTAGGTTGATTTTCATGTACATTGTTTCCCTACAAACCTTCAAAATGTCCTTGTAAGGTAAGCATTTTTCCAGAAGAGGAACTCTGGAACTTAGAAGGTTCAGAATTTATTCATTCTGATATTCTGGGTTCACACTGTGTGTGTATGACTAAGGGCAAGGCAGACATGTTTTTCCTTTTCCTGCATCCCTTCACATATTGTTCTACTAGGCTGGCAATTATAAAAGTGAATATTCTGTATTATTTGATCACTGGTTGTCACAAATCAAAATTTAGTGTGAGATTATTTTTACTCCTTCTTTGCCAAAAAAACCTGATTTGTCTAACAAGGTTATTAAAGATAGGCATGAAATATATTCAAGACTATGGGATTTTATGCTGTTATGGCAGTATCTGAGATTGCCTGAGAATTTATAAAAAAACATTAAAGAAACTGAGATGCTTATTAAATCTTACACAAGTTTCCTTTCGTCATTGTAATTTAGAAGGCTTCAGTATAATATCTGCCAAGATTCACGGATGATCTAGGGGAAGAATCTGGTAAACCCTGTTCCTTGGAGAAGGCCTCTTCCCCCTTTTCTGAATAGGACTTTTCCTGATGGAAGAATAAGTTGCATAAACCTGCCATGCCCTCTTTAATTATGCCCCACTCACTATATTTAAATAAAGCTACTTGAGCCTTATACAACAATTTCCATGCTAACTGATGTAATTGGTTGTTTATCTTTTGGTGTGATGCTGCTTCATTTTGTTCTATGAATATATTGCTGTGAATCATCTTCTCATTCAATATAAGCCTAAAGGCAAAAACCACCTAATGGTAAGTCTTATAAAATCTTACCGTCAGCCAATGTATTATCCCCTATAACTCTCTCTATACATATATTTACATACATATTTTATACATATATATATATAAACATACATATTTCATTTTTAAATTTTATTTTTAATTGACACCCAAAGTTTTACATAATTCTGATATATCTTGTGATAGTCTGGCACTCATTTACATTACATAATGTTCAAAAAGGAGAAACATAGCTATTTCCTCATATATTTATCATTTTTGTAGTGAAAACATTTAGAAACATTTCTTCTAGCTATTTTGAAATATAAATACATTATCATAATTTATAGTTACCCCACTGTGCAATAGAGCACCAGAACGTATTTCTCCTATCTAACTATAACTTAGTACCCATTGATCACCCTTTTTCTATCCCTCCCTTTCCTATCTTCTCTGCCTCTGGCAAGCAGTATTCTACCAAATATTCTGAATTTTATTCTTTGAAGAAAGTTAAAGAAGCTCCATAAAATCTGTATTTGATTAACTTGAATGCAACTCGAGGAGCTTTCATGGTCACTGATGATGTTGAGGACATCAGGCTAGGGATGAAGCTGCGAGGCTGAGGAACACTGCTTTCAGGTAGTTAGATCTTAATATGCAGTTAAAGCAAATATGCTTTTGAAAGTAAATTTTGCAAAACACATTAAAACACAGGGATATGTCAGCAGAGGAGAGATGATGACCAGCTTAGACACTCAGAAGAGTGTTCATGAAAAAGGTAGAGTTCCAGGGACTAGTGCATGAGTAAATGGATTTTGAGAGGTCATAGCACACTCGAGGTGAAGCTATTCCTTAGGGATAGAGACAGTCCAGTTTTCTCAGCTCTCTTGGCAAGGGTAGAAAAGTAATACCAAATAACACTTGATGAGCTCATGATCACTGAGGAGTTGCAAACACGTTATGTAAGCTGTGAAATCTTCTACAGGAGCATATATACTTATTTTATTATAGTTATAAGTTATTACTTGTTGTCCTGGGAATTAAACCCAGGGCCTTGCACATGCTAGGCAAGGGCATGACCATCAAGCTACATCCACAAACATTCAGATTTTAAACTAAAGTGCTGCCAACTACTAGAAGTAAGATCACAGATGCTTGTCCAAGAGGGACAATTAGAGCATGATATATGAATAACATGATGTATGAATAAGTTTGTAATATGTACATATAGATTTTAAATACTGAAAGATAACTTTCATGTTTTGCCAGTGGGAAACTTTTGATTCTGGGATGGATATTTTCTGTTTGTTCTTTAACTCCAGACACTACCCACTTCTTCCTTGCCAGTCAGAAAGAGGAATGAAGCTTTGTGAGTTCTTCATTGCCCTTATGTTCTACTGACACTGCCATTCTATAAAGTTTCCTTTTTCCCCCTTATGAATCTTATGTTTCCTAAGGGGACTTTTTGTAGCAGTTTGATATATATATATATATATGGTGTGTGTGTGTGTGTGTGTGTGTGTGTGTTGCTGGGATCAAGTTCAGGGCCTCGTGCATGCTAGGCAAATGCTTTGTCACTGAGAAGTAGCCCTGGACCTATCTCAGTTTTGGTGACCAAACAATGCCAGTCTTCTGTTTATCCTGAAAATAAAAGGCTAGAATTATGCATAGGTCTTCAAAAACCAATTCAGAGGAGAATAAGGTCTGGGTCCCATAAGCCTTTACGCCAGGCTTCTATTAACACACAACTGGTTTTTAGAGAGCTGTTGTTTTCAACTATATTAAAATAGTGTTGTGTTTACAGTTAGTGAGCACTGGCCTATAAAAATAGCTTTGTTGGCAAAAAAAAAATCTCCCTTGATTATAATCAGTTTTTGCCAATTTGCCACAAAACTGAGCCCATCTTGGAAAAAATGAAGCCAGGTTTGAGATGTGCAATGCATGCAGAATGCAATCATTCCCTGAGAAAGTATGGCTGACTAGTCAGGATGACTAGAGACACTAGGGGTATGATGCCATGCATTTATAGAGGTGTTTGCCTTCCTTGTTACCAGCAACTTTTCAAGCCTACAGAAACTTTTTCTTTGTGGTATGGTTTTACTTATTTCAATCTTTCTATTTACATAGATAGAATAGAATGTTTCCATTTAAGATTTAAACTTTGTTTTTCCTTTCTTAATCTTGTTTTTTAAGCTCTAACATCTCTTTTCTTAAGTTGAAGCTGAGAATGTTCCTGTTTTGATGAATTTCTGTCATAGGTCTGAGGATAAGAAATATGTCTCTTGATGTTTCCATCACTTAGAATGGAATTGATCCTCAACTATTATTTCTAGACTGGTGACAGGATACCCAAGTAATTTCATGGCTAAAAACATCTTGTAGATGTGAGCCATGATGTGCATTGCACAGTAAAATTAAGAAGTACAATTATATCTTTTTGAAAACTGGGACTATTTCTGTACACACTTACGTATGTCACCACTAAACTCCAGCTCATCATTCAAAACTCACATTAAGGATAAGTTTCATCATGCTTCTCTCCCAACTGAAGCCAGATTTGGATGTTACTGCTTAGGATGTTTGAATCTTCTTGGCAAATTGTCTTTGATTCACTTTCATTCCTCTTCCTTTGTTTTCTGACTCCTTTGAGAGTCAGGCCTATCATGTTTAGTCTTGCATACTCAGAGCTAAACACAGCTATATACACACTAGGTTGAAATAGATTGAAAGAAGGAATGAAAATGAAAATCACATCCATGATGAGGTGACTTTGTGGTGGTGCAGGTGTTTTGGAGTCACCTATGCTCCTATAAGTAACCCCTCACCCATGCTCTGAAAGGAAAGCCAATTGGTACAAAAAAAAAAAAAAAGCAAATGTAAATCATACTACATATATGTCTACTTCATATTTTCAGTTTTAGCACATACAACAGTACTTGGAGGAACTTGCATAACAAATTCCGGTACTCTTTCTTTCTGGGTCTACTCTACAGAGGAGACTCCAATCCATCAAGGCTGGAGAAATGTCTAAGCATGTAAATGTTTGGAGCTACAGACTATGGGTTATGACAGAGATGAAGGGTAAGGCTTGTTAGTCTAGTTTCTCCAAGGATCAATAGAGATACCAATGCATTTTATCCCTGAATTGATAGACATGTATAGTGGTTTCAATCTCAGTTTGAAAGCAATCATTTAATGACAACTTGAAGGATCTGTTATTTGCTTGGTTTTTGTTTTCAAGCACACTGACAAAAATGACAATAAAAATTATAAGATTTATGTATATAAATGTTAATTTAAAAATCTTATAGAAGATGTCAGAAGCTAGCAGGTCAAGATCTATTTTTCTTGGCATAGATTAAAATCCCTCCTAACTGATCATTTTTAATGAAGTTTTACCCATGCAATAAATTTTCTTCTACAAGTATCCCCTCCTCCTGCATTATTGATCTTTTTACTTTCTGTTGATAATTTTCACAAAGAAAGATATATTCTCTTTTTTAAGTTACAGACTTCATCTTGTTGTCTGGCTAATACTTAATTTTTTTTCTTCCATTTATAGTTACACTCTACAATAGAAACCTGAAAATAGGATCTCAGTGTTCATTTGCCCTTAGATCAGGACTAAAAGTGATTGGTTTAGTGTTGAGACATAAACAAAATCTGCATTTCGGAAAAGGCTTAAAAAAGGATGCATGTTTTATATATGATAGCACAGTAATAATTCAAGAACACAAATTGATCATAGCATAGTGAATTTGTGTTATGGTTCAAGGCTGAAGTAGTCCCCATAACCTTATGTATTGGGAGTTTGGTGGCTAGCTGATAGGTTTTGTGAAGTGATTTGATTCTGAAGATTTTCACCTAATCAATGGGCTAACTCCTGATGGAGTCATACTATGGTGACATTGTTGGGATGTCGTGAAGAGTAGGAGATAGATCTGGCTGGAGGAAGTAGGTCAGTGACTGTGTTCTTGGAGTTAGACTTTGCTCTTGTGCCTTTCGGTATTTCTATCTTTCTCTGCTTTGTAGTTGCCATCATATAATTTTGGCCCTTCCACAATGATGGATTAACAGCTCTGAAACTGGGATCCCAAATAAATCTTTCCCTTCTTAAATTGTTTTCTTGGGCATTTTGGTTGCAGTGATGGGGAAAAGTATTTATACACCTTGTGATAAGTGGGAATGGTCCTATTGTTTTCTAAAGAGAGCCTTAGGCTACTTTTACTGCTATAATAAAGCATCTCAAGGCTTATTTTAATTTACAATTCTTGGAGTAAGTACCATCTTTAAGTCATCCCCCAAATGAAGTGTATATGAGAAACAAAACATTAAGTTGGTAAGCCTGGATAGTTTTCCAATAGCTTTTCTATAAAGGGGAGGAAAGAGATAGAAATATAGATAGAAGGGCAGGGGGATCAGTTTGAAAAATATAGGACATTTTGTTGATAATGAATGCCTGAAATAGTTGTACAAAGGTTGGATAATTAGGCCATTTGTAGAAAAAGAATAAAGTTAACTTAAAGTTGCCTGATGTGACTGTGTGAACTGCATTTCTATGTTATACTCATTAGATTGGCTTTCTGAGTTTATTGTCCAGTAGCTGGTGGTGGGCTCACATACATCACAGAGAATTTAAATTTCCTTTATAGTATCAGAATATACATAGTACTACTTCATTTGTTGACCTTGTGAAATCCAAGTGTATCGTCATGTGAAATATTGAGTTCAGTGAACAACTGTCATGGTTAATGAAATGACATTAAAAACATGCTACCTGACTCAGTGTCCAGCTCTCCCAGATGATGAGAGGATGTCTGTGCTTCAGGTCAAGGTGGCATCCATCTAAACATGTCTCACCTGGTAGGGAATGAAAGGCAAGATCTTTAGGCCCCAGCCATAGGTTCTTCCTGCACTAGCTAAGTGGACCCAGGCCACCAGGCTAGCATTCCGTCCACACTAGATTCTGCTCTGGAGCTCCACATGTCAGCTCTGCCCCCCTCACCACTCTAGGGAACTCCACTTGTGAATCCCTCCATCCCTCTCACCACTCCCCCACCCCAAACCTCCGTGGGTAGGAACTCCACTTGTGAACTCCTCCATCCCCCACCCACTGCCCACACTCCACCCCTGGGTGCAAGAATTCCATAGGAACTCCTCCGTTCCCCTTGCTGCTGCCCTACCCCCACCGTGGGAATGGGAACTCCACACATGAACTCAGTTCCCCTCGCTGCCGCCTGTCCCCACCCTACAGCCCAGAATGCCACACAGAGGTCCTTTCCCCTCGCTGCCACTCTGCCCCTCAGGCATAGGAACTCCACTTGTGAACTCCATTCCCCTCGCTGCCCCACCCTCACCCTCCATGCACAGGAAATCCACTTGTAAACTCTGTCCCCTTCGCCACCACCCTGCCCCCACCCTGGGCATGGGAACTACTCATGCAAACACCATGCCCCCCCCCCGCCACCCCACCCCCACAACCCTGTGAGTGACCCAGACACAGGCCAACAGGCTATTCTTCACTCCTCCCTTCCCTTTCCTGCCACCCCACCTGGGCCACCAACACCCCCTGCACTTCACCTGACCCATAGCAGTCCCATATCCCTGCCCTGCCATGTCACAGGACCCTTGGGTCCCAGCCACTCCCTGCAATATGGTCCCAACAGACCTGGTGTCCCATCCCCTCAACCCTAAGCATTGCAGAACCACCATGCATTTATATACTTCTCTGCTCTGCAGCCAAGCTGCAACACCAGTTTGCTTTGTCCCATTACTCTACACCCCTACCCCTCAGGCACCCTGACCACACACTCCCATACCCCAAACCACTGAAGAACAAGCCCCTTCATCAGACCCTTGTACCCTCACCAGACCCTCACAGGCTCCTGCCCTCTGAGCAGGCAGACCCTGCCATCAGAAGCCTAATTGAAACAAACATAAAAGGGAATAATCACTTTCTCCTAAATTTAACAAGATTCCTTCACTGTGATGGGCAGACCATAGCACAAAAAAAAAAAAATATGAAAAAACAAATGGTAGTAAATCCAATAAGATTGCCCAGTCCTACAATGCATGTCTCTAACCAAAACAAAGAGGAGACAATAGGATCAGAATCCCCATAAGCAATGCAACCCTGGCCAAGCAAATAGCAGAACTTACAGAAAATCAACAAAGGGCCAATAATTGTATGAATGCTATTCTCACTAGATTAGACCAAATAGAAAAGAACCAGGAAGGGCTCCAAAGACAGTTAAATGACCTGAAGGACAGTGAAAAAAGAGAGGACCTCAATAACCTGCTGGCTAGGCTCAATGAAGACATAAAAAAAATGCAAGGGTGAATTCCAAGAAGCACTAAGAAAATCAGAAAATGATGTGAAGAGGGAACTCAACAGAGGATTGTAAACTATACATAAAAAAGCAGTAGAAAATACAAACCAAATTGAACAAGCCCAAAACTCTACAGAAGCTCTCAAGAATAGAGTCAGCCATGTGGAGGATAGAAACTCAGAACTGGAAGACAAAATAGAAGAAACAGTTCATGAATCCAAAAGTTTCAATAAGTTCAAAAATTTTTGTGAACAGAACATGAAGGAACTGTGGGATACCCTTAAATTTTCCAATATTCGGATCATGGGGATACCAGAAGGGAAAGAAATTCAGACCAAAGGCATGGGGAACTTATTCAACAAAATTATCAAAGAAAACTTTCCCATTCTCTCAAAAGAAAGTCCCATAAAGTTACAAGAATCTAACAGAACTCCAAACAGACAGGAGCAAAGGAGAAATTCTCCAGTACATATTATTATTAAGACTCTAAATATTGATAACAAGGAGAAAGTCTTAAACACAGCTAGGGAGAAACAACACATTACATATAAAGGCAACCCCATCAGAATTCCATCAGACTTCTTCAATGAAAACACTGAAAGCCAGAAGGACCTGGAATGGAACACTGCAAAGTCTAAGAACTTAACGGCTTCCAACCCAAATTCCTCTACGCAGCAAAAGTATCCCTCATAATAGATGGTGAAAGGAAAACTTTCTATGATAACACTCAGCTTTACAACTATGTGAACACAAAGGAAAACCTACACAGAGTAGTGCATGGAATTTTCCACACAGAAGAATCAAATAACCAACCTCAAGGTCCTACAAGAAGCAGATCACAATAACCAAACTCAGAGAAGGCACAAAAACCTTCAAAGTACAAAAAACAAACAAACAAACAAAAAAACAAAAAAACACCAAACCACACAAACCACTGCAATATGGCAGGGATTAAATCAAAACTCACATTATTACTCTAAATATTAATGGCCTTAAGTCACCCATTAAGAGATATAAGCTAATGGGTGGATCAGAAAATTAGACCCTTCAATCTGCTGTCTTCAAGAAACCACCTCAACAATAAAGACAGACACCTTCTCAGGGTGAAAGGGTGGACAATAATATTCCAAGCAAATAGAAATAAGAAACAAGCAGGTGTTTCTATACTAATATCAGATAAAATAGACTTCAAACCAAAAGTAATCAAAAGAGACAAAGAAGGCCACATCTTACTTATCAAGGGAACCATCCAACAAGAGGATATCACAATCATCAATTTCTATGCACCAAACACAGTGGCACCACAATTCATAAAACAAAACCTACTTGACAACAAAACAGAAATAACCACCAACACCAGCATAGTTGGGGACTTCAATACTCCACCATGAGCAATAGATAGATCATCCAAACAGAAAATTAACAGGGAAGTAAGAGAGCTCAACAACACCATAGACCTAACACCAATTAGACCTAACAGACATCTTCAGAACATTCTACCCCAAATTCACAGATTACACATTCTTCTCAGCAGCCCATGGATCCTTCTCTAAAATAGATTATATACTGGGCCATAATGCCTGCCTCCATATTTTTAGGAAAATCGACATAATTTCCTGCATATTATCAGACCACAGTGCTGTAATGCTAGAAATGAACAAAAAAAGATGCACCAACTGACAGAGGCCTAATATCTAGAATCTACAAAGAACTCAAAAACCTAAACAATAAAAAGTCAAACAATTCACTCACAAAATGGGGCAGAGAACTGCACAGGGAGTTCTCAGAGGAAGAAATACAAGTGTCAAACACACACTAAAGAAAATGTCCAACATCCCCAATCATCAGGGAAATGCAAATTAAAACAACTATGAAATCCCATCTTACCCCAGTAAGGTAGCTAACATTAAAAAATCTAATGAAAACAAATGCTGGTGAGGTTGTGAAGAAATAGGAACCCTCGTTAATTGTTGGTGGGAATGTAAGATGGTACAATCATTATGGAAAGCAATATGGAGACTCCTAAAAAGGATGACTATAGAGTTACCAACAGATCCAGTTATTCCCTTACTGGGTATTTACCCTAAAAGCTCCAAGCCTCAGTTCAGAGATATTTCCTCAAACATGTTTATAGCTGCTCAGTTCATAATAGCTAAGAGCTGGAATCAACCCAGATGTCCATCATTAGACGAATGGATAACCAAGATGTGGTATATCTACATTATGGAATTCTACACAGCAGTAAGAAAAAATGAGACAATGAAATGTGAAAAAAAAAAAATCAAACTTAGAACAGACAATTCTCAGTGAATTCACCCAATCACAGAAAGATAATCATTGCATGGTCTCACTCATCTGTGGTTCCTAACCTGAATCTGCCTGAGATGCTGACATACTTAATAAGCATCTTGAGGACCAGACAATAGGGAGGGTGTGTCAGGAGGGGAGAGTGAAGTTGGGGGGGGACACAAAACGGGACCCACATGGAAATGGCACCATAAAATCCTATCTCCTGAAAGACAGACTAAAAGGTTGAACTTTCATCAGGTCCTTAGAGGGAACACCTGAATCAAAGGGCCCTGGAGAGGGTATGATAAAGAGTAACCTTAATCTTCCCCTGTTGCTCTCCCTCTTCTCTCTTACACATTACCTTTTTCTTCCTTCTTTTTCCTTGGTGCTGGCTCTGTAACTCTCAGTGCCAGTATGCAGTTAACTTCCACAATGAGCTGTTGATCACTGAGACCTACAAGGTTTCCCAAAAGAAGACAGATTTCTGTCAGAGTACTTGATGACCCACCAAAGGTTAATGGTAAGACCCTACTGCTGAAGACACCATATGCTGTTTAGACGGACCATGGAGAGACCTGGCAGGAATCTGGAAGAGAGTCAGTCCCCAGATAGTTAGCTTGTCTAGTGCCAGAAGATGCTACATAAGTGACTGGGGAAAAATGACCAACATATGTCTAAGCAACTTGTGGTCTAAGCTATTCAGCAGCAAACAACCTGAAGTGATGCTCACACAAGTGCAATAGCGGCACACAGCCATGGTGAGTAATCAACTGCTCTTGATTTGGCTAACAGATCTGCTCAGTGGAATGGAGCTCATAGCTGGAACTGGGAAACAAGTCAGAACCATATCCAAAAAATGAGCCCACTCTCCAATATCAAGCTCCCACCAATTGTGGGCTACAAGAGGGCTTACACCTATAAAATTCTCTCTAAAATAATAATGGGTTTCCCGTTTATCTGGTGCTGACTTCTCTCTCCACTGGAGAATTTGTTTCTCTTTTTCAGATGGATGCTGAACCTGAGGAGAGGATCAGCCTATCACACCTCACCAGGGACCCAGCTGAAACCAAAACCATAGAGTAATTGGGGGAAAAAGCAAGAGTGCTGCTTTCTTGATGAACCTCATACCAAATATAAGGGTGAAGGAGATAGATCCAGAGAACACTGACCTCCTACCAAACCAGATATCCAGAGACACAGAGGTTCCCAAGACCTCATCACTAAAGTAGACCTAAAACAAACCCAACATGGCTCAGGGAATTTTGTGGAAGAGGTAGAGGAAAGATTGTTAGAGCCACAAGTTGTGTCTTTATGCACAGAGACATTGCCTCTTCTCCATAACTGATGGCTACCCCCACAATGCATGACCCACATTCCTCAACAAGGAGTGTCCCTTCAGAGGGGGGAGGATAGGAAGGAGGCTATCAATGGCACCAATATGAATGTATTCATATTATGTGCATAACTCATAAAAAATAAATTAAAAAAGGAAAAAAAATGCTACCCTTAAGGTTCCATTCTACCTAATATATTATCCTAACAATATGATCTCATACTGGAAATGTAACGATCAAGAATGCTGATCTTTGCATTGTGTCTTTTGCTTCCATAATTTTTCTAGCAATGGCTTTAAAAGTCCCATGGCTCAGTGCTTAATAGAATGCCTGGCACACAGTAGACACTCAGGTAAATATTTCTTGACTAATTAGTATCTATTGGCAATGTGTCTACTATTTAAGAATAAGTACCTTAGGGAAACTTAAGGCATTGTGGCTTTGATTGCTGGTTTCATCACTTACTCATTGTTATTGTTACTGTATTTGCTTTTGGGTTCTTTTGCTGATATGGATTTACTAGTCACATGCATTTCTTCATCTATATAAATACATAATATATATAAATAGGATCTTTGTGTCCATTTTCCTCTCCGTCTTTCTACAGAAAGATATACTAGGCTTTATGGTAGACACACTCAAAATTTTCCCCAAGTATTAATTAGCTTCAACCTGAAGAACCAGGCACAGATAGGTCCAGCACCTTACTCATCTCGTAGGTGGCAAGTCAGGCAGCTAGTGCTTGAGCTCATTTTCCCAAGGTAATGAGTACAAACATGTAACATTGTGGTTAGCACAATTGTTCTTTTTTTTTTTTTTTCTACTGTTACTCTTATTTTAGCTTCTTATTAAGATTCTGAGTATCCTTAGAAAATTTAATGAAGTGAGGATTGCCAAATTTAGAGGCTAGTGTAGTGTACTTATGAAATTTTTGTTGCTGTACTGAAATGCCAGAGACAATAGAATTATAAGGAAAAGAGATTTATTTAGCTCACAGTTTGAAGGTTCAAAGTCCAAGATCCAGTTGTTTTGGTTGGTCCAGTGTCTGAAGATGGCATCACAAGAGCAGGGTATATGGTCAACAAAGATGATATCTAGAATCAGGCCAAAGAGATTAAGGGACTGTGTTTGTTCTTATAAAATGGATCTTGCAAGATCTTAAAGGTTCCATAGTGCTGCTTTATCTTTTCAATGTCTTCAGTGAACTAAGGATCTCCTTGTAGGTTCCACTTCTTAAAGACATCACCACTTCTATGCTGACAAACTCCAGACCAAGCTTCTGTCACATGAACATTTAGGGATCAACCCACATCCAAAGCACAGAGGGTAGGATAATCCCATACCAGAAACATAATGTTTTGGCAATAGCATGTTTTTCCAAGAAGCTTTCTAGCTTCTCTTTTAATTTTTTAAATTGTGGGGCACCTCTTGAGGAGGAACTAGTTTCTTTGGGGTTTTCAGTGAATCATGTCGGGTAATGTATCCACTTGATGGTTTACCTCCAAGGCAGTTATCACACTTGGATTAATCTGTTAGCAAATTATCCTCAAAGACTCACCTAGACTGGCCAATGCATGAATGTTATATTTCTCACTGTTGTCAATGGGTGTCTGAGATAGCTGATTAGGGTGAGGGTAGACTCATTTATTGGATTATTGAGTGGGTTCTCCATTGAGTTATATGGGGAATTCATTAGACAGTAGCTAGAAGCTGAATTTTTTCTGTCCACAGACCCAGAATGAGATATAAAGTCATTCATGTGGTAGCTAATAAAGTGTAATGTAGAAGATGTAACATTTTGGGTTATAAAGCAAAAACTTCTGTATTATAGTAGTAATTGATTAAATGTGTATAACCCCCTGTATCTTTCAATAAGACATGTATGATAGGGCTGGAGAGATGGCTTAGTGGTTAAGGTGCTTGTCTGCAAAGCCAAAGGGCCTCAGTTCAATTCTCCAGGACCCATGTAAGCCAGATGCACAAGGTGGCACATGCATCTGGAGTTTGCAGTGGCTGGAATCTCTGGTGCACCCATTCTCTCTCTCTCTCTCTCTCTCTCTCTCTCTCTCTCTCTCTCTCTCTGCCTCTTTCCCTCTCTCAACTAAATAAATAAATAATAAAATTTCAAAACATTAAAAAAGATATGTATGATATTCTACCAGTATTCTTTTTTAGTCTTTGTGTGTTTTCTCTATATTCATCCCAGCATTTCTGGAGAAAAAATACTTTGAGTAGATAATTTCTTTTTCATGGCACTATAATGTGAATGTCAGTTACTTGCAAATATCCCGGAGCCAATTATACTCTGTAAAATGACTTGATACTTCAGAAGGAGGAGAACATTGAGAGGGAAAATAGTCCAAATATAAAACCACAAGGATGAAGTGCAGGAGAGATACTGGTGGACAAGAATTGTAGACCTGTTCTGCTGCAGCTGCTGGTGGTGTGTGTGATATGCAGACATACATCTCAGGAGTTCTCTTATTACACTAATGCTTGAGAACTGACTTGGATAACTGTTGAAGGAGAGGACAGAAGAACCCTCTCTCTCTTGATCAGGATAGGAACGTCCACTCTGCAGTGACAAATAGTGCTTGGATATTACTGGCTTGTAATGTTACAGTATTTCTTGCTCACATGATTTGTGCACTTGAGGTGGGCTATGGCATCGTTTGGACCCCTGCTGCCACTTGGTGTTGCTGATTGTCATTTCAATGAGTTTCATCAAATGCTCACAGTTTCTTGGCCAGAGATAGTCATCCAGCTGTGAAGAATAAGAGATGGTCTGGAAGTGTAATTCCAGAGTCCTGAAGATAGAGAACTGGAAGTCACCTATGAGGAGAAAGACTTGAGTTTCTTTCTTTACAGCCAGGAGAAAGCAGTGAGAGAAGCAAATGAACCCAGGAAGGAATCAAAGGGCAGACAAGCACATTCAAGTGGCAAATCTGCAGCCTGACCAAAGGCAGGTCTCTGAGTCAATTTCCTTAGGAAGACCAAGTTAATAGGACTGGTCCTTCAAACATCGCTTCTATTTCTGACCTATGAATAGTGAGCATTCAATGGCCAGTTTTATGGAAGTCTTCTGAAAATGATATTAAAGTATTATGCATTATAAGAATGAGGAAATATGGCAAGGATCCTGTCAGATTTTCCTTTTTTCTCTTCTGTTTCCTCCTGTAGAGTTTTACCCTTGATTTCCCTGAGCAGTTGTTTTTTTCTCCCTGGCAAATGAATGGAAAAGCTGGAGAATTTGTCTCATAAAATGAGCAGGCTGAGTGTTTGGGGGGCAGGAAATAAGAGGTGTAGTGAGAGGCCAGTGGCTGTGGCTCTAATCCAGAGGCTTCTCCATCCCTGCTAGAAATGTTTGGACTTGTGTGGAGGCATTTTATCTGTCTGAGGTGGCTGGGGAACTCTCTTGGCATTTGGTAAATGTTAGGCAGGGATGCTAATTGTCTTGCAATGCCCAGGGCTGTCCTGCACGATAAAGAATCATACCATCCCAAACATCAGTAATTGAGAAACATTAGCAGGGGAAGAAGCAGCTGTCAGCTACACAGAACAAAAACTCTGTAATGACTGTGCACTCCAAAGACCTGTAGTAAAATCACCAGATTGGTGAGTTCGTGATTTCAGTCTTCCTTTTCAATTTAGGTAAGCATCGATGCAAAATAGTGATTAAATACAACTTTAAGCAAATGCCCCAGTTACTGTGTCCTTTATTCTTGAATAGTTCTTGCATGACACGGTTCTTTAAAATAGCTATAGCTATAAAAGAAAGGTTTAGGTGAAGTCATAGATAAGACCTCAAGATGGGTAAAATTATCATTTTTCAATTAAAATATGTATAACTTAAAAAGGTAGATAATGACACCTTGGACATGTCGTTCCTGCTGTTTCTTGGTGCTGGGTCCTGGCAGCCCAGACCCTGGTCCTATGTGAGGTTATCCTTTGGTGCATGTACCCCACCACCTGCTTATCTCCAGCCTTCTCTCTGATCTCTGCTCTTCATTAATGTGAGTCACCATTATGATTCAGCAGGAAAATGATAGAGCTCTGAGCAAACCATTCTCTTTGTCCTTTAAAATCCTGCCTGGTTTATCATCTAAAACTTTCATATGGACTGCCTGCTTTTTTTCTGAGTGATCTTAAACGTAAGACCGAGGTCTGTGTTTAAGACAATTTGTTATGCACAGGAATGGAAGGTGATGGTGAGTGATAAGAACTTTAAAAATCTGGATACCATCAGTTTGGCTATAATACTTGTTTTGAAAATGCCAATCTGTTCCACTAGGCTTGACATATTGGAGAATGATTATAGCAAAATGTGCATTTCATATGGGCTTATGCATGATTGGCTCATGATTAGGTGAATGCAGAAGCTTCACTCTGCTTAACTGAGCTGTGGAGGAAAACCTAGTGAACACAAGCATGTATACCAGCTCTTGTAGTTGACCAAGTGTGGTATGAGCCACATGCACCCATATCTGGCCTTTCAGCATTCTGTCTTTAGATATTCCACAAGCTACAACCCTTTTAATACTCATCTACATAGGCAAAGTCAGGTGTTTCTGAAGATAAAGAATTATTTTCATGCAATATGTATGTGTGTTAGCAATTTCACATGTGTACAATTGCTGCCCATTTTACTTGGTTACTGATATGTTTGGATGTTATGTTTCTAGCCTAATTTTTCCCATGATCCCTACAATTTTGCCTAGCATGGTTTTGAGAAAGAAATATGATGTCAAGGTATAAAAAAGAAAACCTGTCTGTATTTTTACCACCCAATGTTTGGACTGCTAGGTTAATATTGATTGCAAGGAGGGGAATATGATACATAAATCATATCCAACTTACCATTGCCAACCCCCTGCCAGAATGAATAATATCTAATAAAGATCTTTATCAAGATAGGACAAAAGAGAGAAGATTTTGGGGATCAAAGCTGTGCATCTGTATGTTAAAGGTACTTTTAAATGGTCAGCCAATTTTGATGTTCATTCTTGTCCTCATGAACCCTTTCCTTCATCTCACAAGTCAAGGAATAAAGTTGGATTTTACTCTATGTGCCCATACATCTTCCCATCCAAAGAGAATGGGCATGCCAAGGCCTCTTGCCACTGCAAAAACTCCAGACACATGTGCCACTTAGTGCATCTGGCTTTACATGGGTACTAAGGAATCAAACCCAGGCCATCAGGCTTTGAAAGCAATAACCTTTTAATTGCTACAGCTCAGTCTTTCTGTCTGCTTGCTCCAAAAGTCTTGCTTTGTCTTCCTCTGTCTTGAGCATCTTTTGTTTGAACAGTCTGAGCCTCATCTTTACAGTTTAGCTCTGAAGCCCTTTGACTAAATGGCCTCAACCTTTTACTCACAGAAGTAAATTTATAATGGTAGAATCTGAGACATTGTAGAAGGTAATTATGAGTTTTGTCTAAGAGTTGAAAGTTAATTAAAATTACAGTTTCCCTTGTAGAAAAATTCTTTTTATGGTTATTTATTTATTTTTAAACATATATTTATGTATTTATTTGAGAGAGAGAGAGAGAGA
This sequence comes from Orientallactaga sibirica, assembly GCA_036365145.1. NCBI lineage: Eukaryota > Metazoa > Chordata > Mammalia > Rodentia > Dipodidae > Orientallactaga > Orientallactaga sibirica. Next base: position 26,076,251 of record JAEOAD010000029.1, on the reverse strand, counting down.
AAATGGATGTGCCAGGGCCTCTAGCCACTGCAAATGAACTCTAGACGCATGTGCCCCCTTGTGCATCTGGCTTATGTGGGTCCTGGAGACTCAAACCAGGATCCTTTGGCTTTGCAGGCAAACACCTTATCTACTAAGCCATCTCTCCAGCCCCTGGTTTTTTATTTTTATTTATTTGCAAATGGAGAGAGAGAGATCAAGAGACAGAGCAAGCCAGAGAGAGAGAGAGAGAGAGAGAGAGAGAGAGAGAGAGAGAGAGAGAGGAGAGAGAGAATATGGGTACACCAGGGCCTCCAGGCACTGCAGACGAACTCCAGATATATTCATCACTTTGGGCATCTGACTATACATGGATAGTGGGGAATCAAACCAGGGTCATCAGGCTTTGCAGGAAAGTGCCTTAACTGCTGAGTCATCTCTCTAGCCCCTTATTGTATTTATTGTTAATTAGCATACAGAGTTTTCGGCATCATTATGACATTTTCAAATACAATTTGTTTTGTTTGATTCTCCTCTATTATGTTCCATGTGTAGCAGACAGCTTTAGGTTCACTGAGATGAACTTCCAGAACAGACACAGTTATGGAGGAAGGGATAGTATTTATTGAAGCTTACAGATCCAGGGGAAGTTCCATAATGGCAGGAGAAGCAGCCTGCTCTTTTACAGGACCAGGCAAGAGAGAGAAAAGCCACCAGCCACACAGCACAGCACACTTCAGGAATTTCCATTAGACACACTTTGCATATCTTTACAATGCAATCTCAAACCCACCACCATACCTTAAGATCCACCCAGTGACATTGCCTCCAGCAAGGTGGCTGCAGATGCAAACTATCAACTAATAAAACACTGAATATATTTGGGGCCATCTATCCAAACTACCACACTGTGTCCCTCCCTTATGTCCTTCCTCCTTTCTGTTCACTTGTCATATTGTCTCTCCCCTAGTCCTCTTTCCTAGTCATCTTCTTTATCCTTTCTTGGTTGCTTTTTAACTTTTACCTAAGTTTGTCCTGATTTATATAAATACATATATAAATATTATAAACTAGGATCCTCATATAAGGAAGAACATATGGTTTTGGGCTTCCTGAGTTTGGGGCAACTAGTTTCCAGAAGCATCAATTTCCCTTCAAATTTCACAATTTCTTTCTTTCTTTCTTTTTTTTTTTTTGCTGAGTAAAATTCCATTGTGAATGGATTGCATATTTTCATCATCCATTCATCTGTAGATGGACATCTAGGCTGCTTAAATTTCCTTTATATTGTATAAGAAACAGCAATAAACATGGATGTGCAAGTACCTCTGTAGTAGGATATGGAGTCCTTTGAGTGAATGCCCAGGACTGGAGTAGGTCATATGGCAGTTCTATTTCTAATTTTGTCAGAAACCTCTATACTAATTTCTATAATAGCTTTGCTATTTTATACTCCAGAATGATTCTTATATAGAAAAAAATAGTTATAAAGTAGGTCAATGACATTATTTATATAATAAATAAGTTATTTATAGATTATTTTATAATTTGTAGTTTATAAATAAATTACTTTTAGAATAAATAAGACATGTTGAGACCACTAACCTAAGACTTTGATCTCATAGGGATTGTCTTGATGGTGAGACACGAAGAGGATTAGAAAAGAACATACTCAAGTTTCAACTAGATCTGTGTATGTTTTACATGATATTTCTTTTTAAAAAATATATTTATTTATTTATTTATTTGACAGAGATAGGAGAGAGATAGATAGAGAGAATGAATGGGTGTGACAGGGCTTCCAGCCACTGCAAACGAACTCCAGATGCATGCACTCCCTTGTGCATCTGGCTAATGAGGGTCCTAGGGAATTGAACCTGGGTCCTTTGGCTTTGCAGGCAAATGCCTTAACCACTAAGCCCTCCCTCCAGTCCTTATATTTCTTTTAATAGATGGTTGAACTGCTTTAAAAGTGGTTGTACACAGTGGCTTAGTGTGTTTGTGTGGCTTCCAACTGCTTAGTGCTTTTCCATCACTTGTCTCTTGGGAAAGAAGTTCCTTAGTATTAGAGGACTGAGATACTTGTATCCTGATGACTCTGGGTTGATCTCAGCCTTGGTTAACAAAAGTCAGAAAAGAACTAATGTTTGTTGATTACTCATTACAGGGAAGATACTGAGCTGTGAACACTTTCCATCATATGGTTTCCATAAATGAGACATTATAGATATTTTGTAGGTGAGAAAAATAATGGTGCTAAGAGGCTTTAGCCTGTGTTCCAGGTCATTAGCTTTGGAATTTGTCAGGTGCTAGAGTCTTTCATGTCATAAGACTGAATATTTTTGTCTTTAAACTATGTTGAACTGGGGAAGGCTTCAGGGAAAGAACAAAAAAAGCATGCTACTTTGTGTCAGCCAGCGAGTTTATATAACACAGAAACCAATAATTCACATTGGGTAAGTGTCTTAGTCTGCTTTCTGGTCTACAACATGATCCCAGACTGGGTAATAAACTATAGAAATTCATTTGGTTCAGGGTTCTGGGGTGACATCTGGCAAGGGACTTCCTTATGTTTGATAGAAAGGTAGAAAATAATCATCTGGAGGGAGGAGGAAGGGGTGGGGGATAGAAAGAAAGAGAGAAACTTGCTTTTATAACAAAACCACTTCCATGACAATGACAGTAACCCATGCATGAGGGGCAGGTTCTTACAGGTGATCTAATCACCTTATAAGAACTCTACCACTCAATACTGTTGAACTGGGCATCAAGTTTTTTACATGTAACTTTGGGGAACACATTCACACCACAACAATGTTTTTATTTGAAAATTCACTTGGCTTTTGCAGTTTCTGGTCACTGTTTAGTTCTCTGGTTTTCATATCCCCAAATATGATAACCCCTCTACTTATCATTAGTAACTGTGGCATCATTTTCTTTCCCCAACACCACTTGACTACCACTTTAGCTGAGTGTCAGCCTTTGGATCCCCTCATTCCCACCCACAGCACTGAAGGTTTTCCTAGTTCCCCATTCCTGGAGGGCAAGTGCCCTGGGAAGGACAGGGTAGTAGCATCAATATCAACAGTCTCTGGATTCTGTTTCATGATCTCTGCTCTCATTACCACATTACCAGCTTCTCTGCCTTTCCTACTTTTTATTTTTTTCCCATTGTTCCTCTAACATCAGCCTATTGCCCTAATCACTGAAATTTCAACCTCAGAGGCTTAAAAATATCTTTAAAAAAATCTATATGAACATCTTGTTTTTGTTGTTTTGGTAGAACTTTTATAAAGTGGTCAAAGGAAAAAATGACTGTTTGACAAATTTTTCAATTTTTTTTTTTTGAGAGAGGTAGTTTTAAAAATGTAATCCACTCCCAAGTACCCATTTGAAAGGAGGGAGGTAGTCAGGCATGGTGGTTCACACCTTTAATCCCAGCACTCAGGGGGCTGAGGTAGGAGGAGGATCTCTGTAAATTGGAGGCCAGCCTGAGATTACATAGTGAATTAATTCCAGGTCAGCCTGGGATAGAGTGAGACCCTAGCTCAAAGAGAGAGAGAGAGAGGAGAGAGAAAGCAAAGTAAGTAAGTCAGGAGGTGAACTCATACAAGTACTGAAGTACTGTCTCCCTTTGTTTGTCCCTCTTAGACTGGGAACATTCCCATGAATTTATTTGAGCAAACTTAGAGTATCCAATGATGAGGCTTCATTGGTGATATGAGATGCTTGAAGTGAAAAGAAATGAATGAGACTAGCTGATGATGAAGTTATTGTGGGATAGCAGGAGTAAAATGTTGAGCTCAAAGCCGGTGTCATGGCGCACATCTTTAATCCCAGCACTTGGGAGGCAGAGGTAGGAGGATTGCTGTGAGTTCAAGGCCACCCTGAGACTACATAGTGAATTCCAGGTCAGCCTGGGCTAGAATGAGACCCTACCTCAAAGCAACAACAACAACAAAATGTTGAGCTTAGTTTTCTTCCCTCTAGCCATAGCAAAAGATTTCTTTTGTTGGATTTCTGTTCTCTGATCAGGGAGTAGAGGAAACTTTCAGATTTTTCATTGTCTTGAATTTCTGGGATTTGTGTCCACAAATCATTATCCAAATAAATGGGGACTCATAAGGTACTCCAGATTGCTATTGATATTATAGTGTTTTCTAATCCAGCACTAGGGACTGGAACATTGACCTATTATGTTCCCTTTCCTCTATGTGTTCCAAGTCTATGTGGTCCAAGAGCAGTGTCTTTAGGGATTCATGTAGAACCTCCATGACATGGAGTAGCATTTCTATGATATTCATGCTAGAAAGATGTTTAATGGTGGTATGTTGGGAATGTCATTTTTTCCATATTTCTATTCAAAGGGAATGTTCTTTGCTCAGGCTGCTCTGAGGAACTTTCTATCATTGACATTTGACAGTCTGCCAACAAGGCAGAAAAAGAAGTGAGGACACAGAACTTGTACAGAAAAACGTACAGAATAGCACCATGCTCATAGAATGGAAGAAAATCCTTAGAAGATACAATTTCAGGAATATCAGAGAAGACAAATTCCTATTTCTCAATTTAGTGAGTAATAATTGATGAGGCAGTTGAACAAACTATTCTTTTCTTGAAGAGTTTGCATTTTAAAAAATATTTTTATTTTTATTTATTTATGAGAGAGAAAGAGAGAGAATGGGTGTGCCAAGGCTTCCAGCCACTGCAAACTCTAGATGCATGTGCTACTTTGTGTATCTGGCTTATGTGGGTCCTGGAGAATTGAACCTGGGTCCTTTGGCTTTGCAGGCAAGTGCCTTAACTGCTAAGCCATCTCTCCAGCACAAACAAACTATTCTTAACAACACAATCAATAAAATCAAAACTTAAATAACTTGAACAAGTACAGAGAATTTTCCAAAGTGACATGCCAAGTTAGACTGACATAGGATAAACATTCATGTAGGTCTTAAAAGACAGGGGAATAAAAATATGGATTATAGAAGAAGAAGCCAAATCCAGTGACTGGACATCATTGTTTATCCATGACAGTCTTGGTATAAACCTGTATTTCTGGTATAATCATTTATATAGTGTCCCCTTTGAACCCTAAAGTGTCCTAATTTTAACTATATGTAATATGGTTTGATCCAATATAGCCAAGTATTACTTTTTTTTGAGAGAGAGCTAGAGAAAGAGAGAGAGAGAAGGAGAGACACACAGAGAGAATGGGTGCACCAGCAGCCTTTCAGCCGCTGTGAATGAACTCCAGATGCATGCACCCCCTTGTGGACAAGTGCGGCATTGCGCCCTTGTGTCACTTTTCATGTCTGGCTAAATGTGGGACCTGAAGATTGGACCAACATTCTTAGGCTTGGCAGGCAGGTGCCTTAACCACCAAGCCATCTCTCCAGCCCCCAAGTATTACTTTTTAAATATATACTTAATAGAAAGTTATTAGTGAGCCATTTTAAATTTTAAACATTTGAAATTTAGGAACACTTTATGCTTGTAGCAATATACTTTGACTTGGGCTAGTTCTCAGAAGCAGCCAACAAGTGATGTGCTGCTTTAGACAGTTTGTTGAATATATGGTTTGTTGAATATAATTATATTACACTAGCTGTAGATAAAACCTCTTGCTCCTCTTCAAGGGTGTGGATTAAGCATGCTTGAGTCATTGGTTAAAGAATTCCTCAGTTGTTTATCCCCATAACAATGATTCCAGTATTGTCCCAGTAGATGTATCTTGCCTGGAAGTTTGGGAGTGTAGTACACAGGACCCATAGCTGGCTAATACTGTTAATGACAATTCTCCCCAGCAGCCTGCAGAGCACTTTCTGGCACTGTGAAAACTAGGTGGCAGGGAGGAAGCTTCCAGCTCATACTCAGTTTAATTTCTCCACCTGCTTTAACCAAAGCATGTGGTATCTTCAGCAATAGGATTTTTACCATCTAGTACTGGTGAGCAACCAACCAGAATGGCAGATATCCTGTACTGTTTAGGGAGCCTCAGTGGCCTCCATGGCTAACAATTCATAGAAAAATAAGCTCACCTCTAGCACTGGGATTTTCATTTAATAACCTTATGGCTTCTGGAAGTAGCTTTTCCACTCCCAGAGAGAATCTTTGTTCACTCTCTTTCTTTTTGAGTTTTTTAGGTTTTTTCTTGTATTACCACATTTATTCATTTCATTCACTAAATACCTGTGGAATGTCTACAATGTATATAATGTTGTAGGTATTATGTTAAGAAGAAATAATTACTGCCTTCATAGAGATGATTTTATATAAGATACTGCAGGTTAGATAAGTTATTGTTTTAAAAAGTATAATAATAGTTGAAAATGGTACTGATGGTGATGGTGACATTATACTAATAAACATAACTTATTTTCTCAGATTGCTGCTTAGCTCTCTATCTTGCTGCATAAACATTGGGGATGTACACATTAGCAGTTTTCTTCTCTTGAAGCAGAGATCTCATTTCCTCTGTCAGTCTACGTAAGCCTGCTGCAGTTTTTGTATTTATAATCATCCCTGCACAGGCTTCCAGGGCCCCCAGGGCCTCCAGGGCCAGGTGTGCCAAGGTTATTAAAATGCACCTCCCCTCACTCTCTGTCACATAGGCAAATATGTCATTGATGTGTAATTAATGACGAGGGAGTCAGGAGCCCAGCATTAACACACACCAATCAAGGCCTTGTCAGTGTCAATGGAATTTCTGTTCTTTTAGCAATATTTATTGTTACAAAATGTTCCTCTGTCTAGTGGGAAGGGAAGTGCCTTTGCGGCACCCGTGATGTGCCTGTTTGCAGCAAGCCACAGGGGCGGCATCAGCTCAGCCTGCTGATTTATTCAAAACTCTGCAGGCTGAAGTGGGTGAGGGAGCTGGAGGGAAGTTTCTTCTGTTTAAAATGTGTGTGGTGTACAGATTTCTTCTGATTGTGAGTTGGCCCTACTCTCTGCAAACCCAGAAGATGTAGAAGTTTTTGCCCACTCCAAGAATATGGTTTCATCAGACATTTCCTGGACATCTAGCATTGAGCTAGACCCATGGGTGGTAGAAGAGTATGTGATCTGGGCGTTCAGTAGTTTTGTAGGTAGCGAATGGGAGATCAGATAGAACTAGAAGAAATAGCATAGTTCTTCTTACAAGAATCATTTCCATGGCATGCCTTCTAAGTGCTCATCTCTGTTTTCCTGGCTCTGGTTACATTAATACCATAGAAGGTCATATAGTATAATTTCAGCTCCTGACATTTGGGGGAAGACGGAGAAGAATGTGAAGCAGACACTGCTTATCAACTTACCCTTGTCCAGGGAGACAGAGCATTCTCAGACCTAAGTGACCTGAAGTACACTCACAGCTTCCAGCCATGCAGCAAGGGTAACAGAACTGGGAGGCATTGTGAGCTGGTCTCCAAGGCTCTGACAGGAAGGCTTAGGACAGATGGAGCTTTGCTTGCATGGACCCCACTTGCATTGCAGTTGACAGACTGCAGGAAGAAGTCTTTTCTAGGTTTTCACCAAGGGAACAAAGTGACATACCAAACCAGAATACTGATGGCATTCTTCTCTAGAGTGAACCTGGGTTTTGACAGCCAGTGCCTCTGTCCCCATATATTCTATAAATATTTTTGAGAACTACAGGTGATGATGAGGGAAGAATTGGGTTTGTTCAAGGCCATTCCCACTCAAAGAACTGACCTGCAAAAACAAAAAATAGATGAGATAACATGACACTCTTCCTCTTGTCTGAAGGTCTCAAGTGCCTGACAATATGACAATAGTGATGAAGTTGGAGCAGCTCTGTGCTGCAAGTAGAGCCCATAGCATGCATTAATTCATGGTCACCATACCACATGTGTTGGGTCATTAGGTTCTGGGCATTAACAATATTCCCCTGTCATAGAAATGTCTTGGTCCCTATCATTCCATAAGACTCATTCATATGTTATGATGCAAGACGTCACCCACTTCCAAACAAAAACTCCTTGCCAGCCAGCCCCATTCTTTTTTCTCATCACACACACCCTCCCACTTCATCTCCCATTCCCTTTCTTGTCTTTCCCATCATGGTTTCATGTATTTTCTGGGACTGATGTAATCATTTCGGCTACTCTCATGCCATGAGCATGCCAAACTTTTCATCACTTGTGTCTTGTCCTGAACTTTCTACACAGTCCCTTCTTGTGATCCATTTGGCCATCTGCTTCTCTGTTCTTATTCCCAGATGGCTGCATGTTGGAGGGAAGGGACAAGCATATGACTGTGCAGGTGTACTTTCCAACTTTAGTTTTATTCTCTGTGCAGCCCTGCAATCATCTTATGTGGTCTCGGTTCGTCTACTCATCTGCTCATCAAAATAGTGCTTATACAACCTTATCCACTCTTCAAATTTCTTCTGCAGAATTGGCATTGCTTTTGTGATCAATCACAGAGTAAATGAAGGAGATTAGCCATCTTCAACCCCACTCCAGTGCTATATATTGATTCATATTCCTTTTTAAACTACATATTCCTTTTAAAAGTTCTTTCCATTTAAGATGTGAAAAAAATGCTTATAATGCATGTAAGGTATCTAAATCCAGAAGGAAAACAACATAATAAACACTATAGTATCAAGCATCCTTCTTCCGAGGACTCTGGGAGCCAGCACAGAGCACATGGTGCAGAGTTACCCATGGGGGGTGATGGATATTGGCATGCTCACCCTCATCAATCTGTGGGTAAAGGCTGTGCTGTTCCAGAGGTCATTACTCCTCCACAACTCTTGGGCCTGCTGCAATCTTCTCCTCTCAGAAGGGTAAGCCTTGACTGGCTGGTTAAATGTTTGAAACTTTCAGATGGAGTCTACCTGAGTCTGGTATTTTGTATTCTCTTTCCAATATATTATTTATCTAGAAATATTAGGCTTTTTCCATTAGGTTATAATTATTTAGTTTTAAGTCAAAATTTTTTGGGAATATTAAGAAAATAATCATCTTTAAAGCACTTGAATTTTGCATTCAAGTCATGATAGGGCTGGAAAGATGGCTTGGTGGTTAAGGCCCCTGCCTGTCAAGCCTAAGAATGCTGGTTCCACAAATGGAAATGGTACCATAAAATCCTATATCCTGAAAGACATGCTAAAAGGTCAAACCTGCATCAGGTTCTTAGAGGAATACCTGAATCACAGGGCCCTGGAGAGGGTATGATGACGACTAACTTCAATCTTCTCCTGTTTCTCTATCACTCCCTCTTCTCTCTCTTCTCTCTTATTCTTTCATATTACCTATACTTTTTCTTTTTCTTTTCCTTTGGCACTGACCTGTAACTACCAGTACCAGCATGTGGTTAACATCCACAATGAGCTGTTGATCACTGAGACCAACAAAGTTTCCCAAAAGAAGACAGATTTCTGTCAGAGTACTTGATGGCCCACCAAAGACTAATGGTAAGACCCTACTGCTGAAGACACCATATGCTGTTTGGATGGAACATGGAGAGACCTGGCTGAAATCTGGAAGAGAGTCAATCCCCAGACAGTTAGCTTGTCTAGCCAGAAGGTGCTAAATAAGTGACTGGGGGAAATGACCAACATCTGTCTAAGCAACTCGTGATCTAAACTATTCAGCAGCAATCAACCTGATGTGATACTCACACAAGTGCAGTAGTGGCACACAGCCATGGTGAGTTACCAACTGCTGCAGATTTGGCTAACTGATCTGCTCAGTGGAATAGAACCCATACCTGGAAATGGGAAACAAGTCAGAACCATATCCAAAACTGAGCCCACTCTCCAATATCAAGCTCCCACCAATAGTGGGATTCAAGAGGGCCTACACCTATTAAATTCTCTCTAAAATAATAATGGAATAATGGTTATCCATGTATCTTGCACTGACCTCACTCTCCATTGAGAATCTGTTTCTCTCTTTCAGATGGACTCATGTCCTGAGGAGAGAATCAGCCCATTGCACCTCAACAAGGCACCAGCTGAATCCATAGATTCATAGGGGAAATGACCTTGAGTGCTGCTTTATCGGTGAACCTGGTACCAGCACAAGGGTGAAGGAGATAGACACAAAGAACACTCAACTCCTACCAAATTAGATATCCAAAGACACAGAGACTCACAAAACCTCGTCACTGAAATAGACCTAAAATGAACCCAACATGGCTCAGGGAAATTCATGGAAGAGGCCGAAAGATTGTTAGAGCCAAGAGTTGGGTCATTATACATAGAGTCATTGCCTCTCCCACATAACTGATGGCTGTAAGGCAAGACCCACATTACCCATGGGGGGAGGACAGGGAGAAGGCTAATGATGTAACATCATGGCTGTATATATACTATATACATAACTAATAATAAAAAATGAATGCCGGTTCCAATCTCCAGATCCCACATTTAGCCAGATGCAAAACATGATGCAAGGGCGCAATACTGCACTTGGCCACAAGGGGGAGCATGCATCTGGAGTTGATTCACAGCAGCTGAGAGGCCACTGGTGCACCCATTCTTTCTCTCCCTCTCTCTCTCTCAAAAAAAAAAAAAGTCATGATAGTTTTCAACACAGGCTCTCTCTTTCTCTACCTCTCTGTAGTCATACATACTCTATGGTTATAAAAGACTACTTACAGCTTCATCTTGTATTTTTTCCATTCTGATCTAATCAGCCAAATTCTTGTTGGTCTATATTTTAATATCAGAAAGAATGCAAATTATGCTGATGGTAGTGAAGATAACAGCAAAGATAATGATCACTTCTGGGAAAACAAAACATTTGGAAGTATACAAAAATATTGTCTCTCCATATTTTATCTGATACTGGCTGCCTTGCTGCCAGTATTGAACATACCAGTGCTACTGACAAAGATGTTTGCTGGTAATACTCATAACTGGACAAAATGCTGAGAATAAGAGACTCTTGACCATTCAGCCATAAATGGGCACCTATATCACTTCCTCCAAGGCTCAGGGAATACTGAAGCAGCAGCAGCAGCAGCAGGAGCAGAAAGAGTGTAAGAGCCAGAGGAAGGGGTGGAGTGCTGTGACGCACTGTTTTCCACACTTGACATAGCTTTTCGCCTTTTGACTTCTCAGCAGTTGTAAATACCTACACAAGACCTGCACAAATTTGGGCCCATCAACATTCTATCATGAACGGGGCTCAGAAGGTCCTGAGGATTTATATGCAATTAATGGTTGCTGGGAGGAGGGGTTCAGGAGACCCTGCCCCTTCCTGAAGATTTGTAGGCAATTAGTGATTACCACAGGTAAGGGTTAATGAGGCTTCATTTCTCTTTGAGAATCTGTAGGCTTAATGGTTGCTGGGGAAGGTAGAAACATTTTCTTCAGTGGTTTAGCTACTGGTAAGATGACTACACTCCTATAAATAATCCTAATTAAACTAATTGGGACATACAACCCCCAATGATATGAAAGTAGAAGGGGGACTAGTTGCAGAGAGGGGATCAGCAGTAGTGGAAGGGGGACAACAGTGGGTAATGGGGAATGAGTGTGATCAATGTACATTTTATACATGCATGAAAATGCTATGAAACCCATTATTATGTATAATTAACATATGCTAACAAAAACTTAACAGACAGACACACACACACACACACACACACACACACACACAAATGCAAAGATGTGTGTTGGCCCCAAGTACTGATTCTGAAGTTGGTGAGCAGCAGTGTCTCAACTAATGCCCAGAACTGAAGACATTTATGTGCAGCTAGATCCCCTGCTGCTAATCTAAGGCTGTTCCTGTTCTTAGTTCTCTGCATCCTGAAAGCCTTTTGAGAGTAACACTTTACTTTTTTTTCCTATCTCTTGTTTCTAGCTTTTTACCCTAAGACTTAGGTATAAGTTTGTGTGGTCAATACTAGATACAAGCCAAATGATGTGCTGTGTATTGTACACCAACAACATTCTTCTCCACCATGTCTTCTCACTTCCAGGGAACTCTTTCTCTGGGGGTTGGATGGTTTTGCATGCAAGAGACTGCAGGCTCCTCTGCCTGAACCTGCACATGTGTTCTCAAGTGTCTGCCTACTAGCATGACTAGAGCTTATATACCACCTTTTCTACACACGGAAGAGAATAATTTCTTTTTCTGTAGGTTCTTAGCCTTCCTCCACCCCCCTCCCATACTGCCCTATTCCTTAAGACCTTGCTCCATCAATTTCTCTCTTCTCACTATATTCTCAACTCTTCTCTTTATCTGTTAGCCATTCTCTTTATTAGCCTATGGTCGATAAAAGTCTCAAATGTCCCATCTTAAAAAGCAATTGTCCTTCTACCCTACTGTCACTTTCAATTTTCCTTCTTCCTTCACAGCCCATTCCTTGAAGGCATAATCTACACATGCTGTCTCTACTTCTATGTGATTCACTTACACTTCATCATTCTTTAGTCTGGCTTCTGTCCTTCCATTTGATTGAAGTTGCTCTAACAGGATCATCAATAACCTCACAGTCAAAACTAATTGACTCTTTCCAGTCCTCATCATGTTTGACCTCCCCGTGTCATTTACTACTAGCACCATGCCATGATTGGTGAAGTTTCCTTCCTTCTTAGTTTCCACTATGATCTCCCTGATCATTCTTTCTCACTGATTTTTCTGATTTCGGCTCACACATTTCCCCACTAGGGTTCTGTCCTTGAAAGACTTGTCTTTTGGCCCACTGCCCTTCTCATTCTATGTGTGCTTCCTAGACAGGTTTCATCTTCTAACAGGTCATCTTGTTGCAACTCCTATGGGCAGGTTCATATTCATCCTCTCCTCTCTCTGTCTCTCTCCTTATCACTTCTGCTAAAGAAAACTTACTTAAATGTCCAACCACCACCTGGGCAATCCATAGGCAAATCAAGTGCCACACAACTAAACGTGAACTCTCTCACTTTTGTTATATACCTGTTAATTCTCTATTGCTGTTCTCAACACATGGAGCCATCATCAATTTACCTACTTAGTCAGAAATCTTTGGTGAAATATTTTTCTGATGTTTTCCTCAAAGATCTAAATGGGTCCTAAATTTTACTCTCCTTGGCCACTGTGTTAGTCAGCTATCTGTGACTATCAAAAATACCAGAAATAATCAATTTATAAAAATAGAAAGGTTTGTTTGTGTTCATGGTGTTCCAGAGCTTTGGAGGATTCAGTTCACAGCCATTTGGTCCTCTGGTTTGGGCCTATGGAGAGGCTGTGCATCATGGCTGAAGTATGGAGAGTCAATCTGCTCATTTCAAGGCCAGGAAAGAGAAAAGGAAGACAGAAAGGTTAGGATCCTCTCAAAGGCATACTGCCAATGTCCTGAAGACCTCCCACTGATCCCACATTTTTAAGTTTTACAACATTCCAACAGTACCACCCTGGGGAGCAAGTTCTTAACACATTGGCCTTTGGAGGACATTTATGATCCAAACTACAGCAGTCCCCCTTGTGTCTCTAAAGTGCATCTTGTTACTATCCTCCTAGCTTTGGGTTTAGATTTCCATCACCTCCCGCTTGGTCCAAACTAAGGAGATGTAATAAATGAGGAACTTCATATCAAACAAGCAGTGTGGGTATAGAACATGTGTCTTCTGGATATCATTCATTCAACTGAGCCTCAAAGTTAATTTTCCAACCCGTTATAAAATCTTCTCTAGAACGATAGTCTCAAAAGACTGAATAGGGGGCTGGAGAGATGGCTTAGCAGTTAAACGCTTGCCTGTGGAGCCTAAGGACCCCGGTTCAAGGCTTGATTCTCCAGGACCCACGTAAGCCAGATGCACAAGGGGGTGCATGCATCTGGAGTTCATTTGCGGTGGCTGAAGGCCCTGGTGCACCCATTCTCTTTCTCTCTCTACCTGACTATTTCTGTATCTCTCTCTCTCTCTCAAATAAATAAATAAATAATAAATAAAATATTTTTAAAAAAGACTGAATAAATCATATAAAAAGCTCTCATGCACTCCATTGCTTACAGAATAAAGAATGAACACCTGCACAACACACATGAGATTTGGCACATGTTGGCTTTTGTCTTTCCAGTGTCATTTCTTACTGCAACCCTTTTATGCCCTACTTGAACACACTGGCTCACTGTGGCATTTGAGCACATGCATGCACTGTGGCTTCATGATTCCTTCACTCTCCTCTGTTCTGCATGCCCATTCCCTTGCCTGTAGCTGTGGAGTCTAATCATGACTTGGCTTAGTCACCTATTCTCTGGAATTCATATGTATTTCCTATAAAGAAGGATGCAGATTCTGGTAGCATCTGTCACGTACATGGCAGGGAGGGGTTAGTGATATAACATTATATCAAACATCTATCACTGTCTGGTACAGAGTTAATGCTTCATGAATACCAACTATTAATATTAGTATACTCTAGAGATTTCTACTGTGTAGATCATCTTAACCCATGGTTGGCATCTGTATACACTTTGGAGTGTTTACCAGAGAAGAACAGTATCCTATTCGTCTTGGTGTCTCCAGGACTTAGCATTGTTGAATAAAGAAAAGGATGAAGCCTACTGCTGCTATTACCTGGTATTTACCTAGGGATTTGTGGGTAAAAATACACCCCATTATTTCATCTATTTCTTTTTTTAAAGATTTTATATTTGCGAGAGAGAGAAGGAGAGAGAGAGAGAGAGAGAGAGAGAGAGAGAATGAATGGGGGCACTAGGGCCTCCAGCTGCTGCAAATGAACTCTAGACACATGCACCACCTTGTGCATCTGGCTCATATGAGTATTGGGGGATTGAACTGCGATTTTTGGCTTTGCAGGCAAGAACCTTAACCCCTAAGCTATCTCTTCAGCCTTCATTTATTTCTTAAACTTCCTCAAAGCAAAACTAGATTTTTTTTAGGACAAGGAAACTGGTATAAATGATACTGTAATGAGAAATAGATGACCTTAGACATTTGTCAATACCCATAGAACTGGACAATACTACTATTGTATAGTATTGTATTGTGTAGTAGTGAACCCTACTGCAAATTATGGACTGTACCTAATCATAATGTGTCCATTCTGGTTAATGAGTTGTAAAAAATGCACCATACTAATTCAAGATGTAATTATAGGAAAAAAATGAGGACGTGACTGGAAAGAGAGCATATGTGGGAATTCTTTACTTTTCACTCAATTTTTCTGTAAGTCAAAATTATTATTATTATTATTTTGGTTTTTCAAGATAGGGCCTCACTTTAGCCCAGGCTGACCTGGAATTTACCATATAGTCACAGGGTAGCCTTAAACTCATGGCAATCCTACTACCTCTGCCTCCTGAGTGCTGGGATTAAAGGTGTGCACCACCATGCCCAGCTTAAGACAATTATTTAAAAAAAATAAAATGAATTGTGAAAAATGGCTTCATAAAGCTTGTAGGACTCATGGGTGGTATTACTTGTAATGAAAAGATATGGTATGATTGGCCCAAGGTCACATAATAAAAATAGAGACAGGATTCTTAGGCTTTTTTCTCCATTTGTTTTTTTTCCCCTGCATTAAGAAACTACATAGTTAGTAAAGGTTGACTTTTAAAACTCCATTCAACTTTTTTGTGAGAGCTACAGCAGTCTCTTCATTGATATTCTCCTTATGGCTCTTTGAAGAGTGAGTCTCAGGAAGAGTGGGGTTTATTAGGGACTGTATGAGAATACCCTTCACATGACTAATTTAGAGTCTTTATGACTCAGTGGAGGCTGTCAATCCTAAGTTATTTGACGTTTAATTCCTGCTGATGTAAATTTTATATGACAAATAGTTTCATTTAATTGTGTCACCTCTGGCTTATGTACACCATAAAAGGTTTCAGTTTTAACAGCCAGCAACAAAAGATCCCTGGCTGAGAGGGATAATGTCAAGAAATCTTGCAAGGGCACTGCTAGTTGCAGAAAGGTAGATGGCTCTCTGGGAAAACAAAAAAAAACAAAAAAACAAAAAAAGAGCTCCTGGAAGAAGTCTGGGCCTAGGGCAGACACACATCATGTCTGTGCCTCTGTTAAGAGTACCTGGCCTGACCAGGGCACTGCCTCTCCACACCTTGCAGATGCTCTCTCCTTCCTGGCAATGAATGTACATACCACCCCTCCTCTAGTGTGTCCTTTCTGAATCTTTCACAGAGTGATCACATTTCACGAGAATCTGAACTCTTTCTTTGCTTCTCCATGTAAAACCACTGTGGTAGGGGTTATGGCATGAATCAATCCCATTAAATATTGGGGAGTTATTTGCTTGTATGCATATACCTATAAACTTTATTGTGCCTCTGCTATATTCTAGGTTCTGTGGTAGGTGCATTTTACAAGTAGGACATCAAGTAGCATAATGACTGCGTTAACACTAACCAGTCTCCATATTGATTTCTTTCTTTCTTTCTTTCTTTTTTTTTTTGGAGAGAGACAGAGAGACAGAGAGTGAGGGAGAAGAAGACAGATAGAGATGGGCATGCCAGCAGCCTCTCAGCTGCTGTGAACAAAATCCAGGTGCATGCACCCCCCTTGTGGTCAAGTGCGGCATTGCACCCTTGCGTCACTTTGCATCTGGCTAAACGTGGGACCTGGACATTGGAACTGCTGGAGATTGGAACCAGCATTCTTAGGCTTAGGATGCAAGCGCCTTAACCGTTAAGCCATCTCTCCAGCCCTCCATATTGATTTCTTTATATTCAGAGATGAGCCATTTATGTTCCCAAGAAAAAAATATTGTTGAATATCACAGAGGTACATGAACATTAATATTTATTACAGTACTATTCATCTATTCATAATAGCTAAGTTGTAGAATAACCTAGGTGTCTAACAACAGAGGAATGGATCAGGAAAATATGATATATGTGACTTGTTTCTTCCACAAGGAAGAAGGAAGTTATGTTATTTGAAGGAAATGGATGCAACTCGAGATAGTCATATTGCGTGATTTAAGCTAGTCTCAGATATCCATTTCCTCACTTGTGGTTCCTTGATTTTATGTGGCATGAGAGTAGAAGAAAAACTGTCAGAAGAACGTAAGGAACTGATGGGAGGAGAGGTGAGGAAAGGTAAAATTTTATGGTGGGAATATGCTCAGTGTATCATGCATTGTTGCATGAACTGTCCTTATGTGACATAGTTCTATGTACAATGAATATATGAAATATATATAGTTGAAATATTTTTAAAAATATTTATTTGTTTGCAAGGGGGAGAGAGAGAGAGAGAGAGAATGAGAATGAATATGGGCATGCCACAGCCTCTAGCTGCTGTAAATGAATGTAAATGAACTCTAGATGCATGTACCACTTTGTGCATCTGGCACGTGCATCTGGCTATATGTGGGAACTGGGGAATTGAACCCTAGCTGTCAGATGTTACAAGCAAGCACCTTAACTGATGAACCATCTCTCCATGAAAAAATTTAAAAAATATATTAAATATCTATTGATTGGGAATATTTGTTATTCTCTAATAAAAAGATCCCAGTAAAGTGTGTGTGTGTGTGTGTGTGTATGTGCGCATGCACATGCCCACATGGAACTTGATAGTTATTTGAGATGCTCAAGTAACTGTTGTAATAGCAGCCTGAGTATGCAGGGTATAATTTCTCCATTTTATTGGTGAGGACTCTGAGGCATATGGTGTGGTAGCTGCTTTTCCACTTCCAAGGTCAGCTATGCTGCTTGGAACACACTTTGTGCATCCTTCCTCTATACCCTCCCTAGAGACTCCCCCAATAAAATGTCCTCATGCAAGTGTTAATACAAAACTCATGCTACTTTTGTATATAACCTTGTTGAAAAAGTGTTGGTCTTTATGATTTGCATTTTATACATTTCTAATGACAAGTAGGTCACTGTATAGACTGGTTAATGTTGGTTCCGTCTTCATGCTAATATACATGTTATCATACTAGTAAAGCTTACATACATTTTAGTATGTTTTTACTCCTCTTCTGCAATGTTCCCTGAGCCTTGCAGGGCATGATGGAGAAGTCTTGTTCAGTGTTGAATTCTCAACAGCTTCTCATTTTCAGCTTTGATGAGTTATAAGTCTCCTTAGTATTTACCACCATCTCCAAATAGAAGCCTCTCTCGCTGGCAGTGAGAGCAGCACTCATATTCTTTATTCGCATTTTCTTTATTAACATATTTATTCATATTCTCCTCTGCAATGTTCTCTGAGCCCTTATGTGTGGGACAGAGATAACTGATCTGGTGTTAAGCACTGGGCTTGGGAAGGTACTGTGGGGCATTGTCCTCCAGTCATGAACTAACTGGTGCACTAACAACCTCATAGAGGCTGTCATTGCCCCCCAAAGAGCTGCACAATTGTGACACCATTAATATTTTGATATAGAGCACAGAGGACAAAAAGAACGCAATATCCAAACAAGAAAGACTACTTAGAAAGAGGGAATGCAGAGGGGTATAAAAGTGGAGAGGGGAAGGGGGAGACAAAAGATTGTAATAGGATGAGAATGTCATTAAATTACAACAAGTTCATGTATCAAAACTCTCAATAAAGCTGGGTATGGTGGCACATGCCTTTAATCCCAGCACTTGGGAGGCAGAGATAGGAGGATCACTCTGAGTTCAAGGCCACCCTGAGAATACAGAGTGAATTTCAGGTGATTTAAATACATTTTAGAGATGTGCCCAAATAAAATGAATTGTGAAAAATGGCTTCATAAAGCTTAGGACTCATGGGTGGTATTACTTGTAATGAAAAGATATGGTATGATTGGCCCAAGGTCACATAATAAAAATAGAGACAGGATTCTTAGGCTTTTTCTCCATTTGTTTTTTTTTCCCCTGCATTAAGAAACTACATAGTTAGTAAAGGTTGACTTTTAAAACTCCATTCAACTTTTTGTGAGAGCTACAGCAGTCTCTTCATTGATATTCTCCTTATGGCTCTTTGAAGAGTGAGTCTCAGGAAGAGTGGGGTTTATTAGGGACTGTATGAGAATACCCTTCACATGACTAATTTAGAGTCTTTATGACTCAGTGGAGGCTGTCAATCCTAAGTTATTTGACGTTTAATTCCTGCTGATGTAAATTTTATATGACAAATAGTTTCATTTAATTGTGTCACCTCTGGCTTATGTACACCATAAAAGTTTCAGTTTTAACAGCCAGCAACAAAGATCCCTGGCTGAGAGGGATAATGTCAAGAAATCTTGCAAGGGCACTGCTAGTTGCAGAAAGGTAGATGGCTCTCTGGGAAAACAAAAAAAAACAAAAAAACAAAAAAAGAGCTCCTGGAAGAAGTCTGGGCCTAGGGCAGACACACATCATGTCTGTGCCTCTGTTAAGAGTACCTGGCCTGACCAGGGCACTGCCTCTCCACACCTTGCAGATGCTCTCTCCTTCCTGGCAATGAATGTACATACCACCCCTCCTCTAGTGTGTCCTTTCTGAATCTTTCACAGAGTGATCACATTTCACGAGAATCTGAACTCTTTCTTTGCTTCTCCATGTAAAACCACTGTGGTAGGGGTTATGGCATGAATCAATCCCATTAAATATTGGGGAGTTATTTGCTTGTATGCATATACCTATAAACTTTATTGTGCCTCTGCTATATTCTAGGTTCTGTGGTAGGTGCATTTTACAAGTAGGACATCAAGTAGCATAATGACTGCGTTAACACTAACCAGTCTCCATATTTCTTTCTTTCTTTCTTTCTTTCTTTCTTTCTTTCTTTCTTTCTTTCTTTTTTTTTTTTGGAGAGAGACAGAGAGACAGAGAGTGAGGGAGAAGAAGACAGATAGAGATGGGCATGCCAGCAGCCTCTCAGCTGCTGTGAACAAAATCAGGTGCATGCACCCCCTTGTGGTCAAGTGCGGCATTGCACCCTTGCGTCACTTGCATCTGGCTAAGCGTGGGACCTGGACATTGGAACTGCTGGAGATTGGAACCAGCATTCTTAGGCTTAGGATGCAAGCGCCTTAACCCGTTAAGCCATCTCTCAGCCCTCCATATTGATTTCTTTATATTCAGAGATGAGCCATTTATGTTCCCAAGAAAAAAATATTGTTGAATATCACAGAGGTACATGAACATTAATATTTATTACAGTACTATTCATCTATTCATAATAGCTAAGTTGTAGAATAACCTAGGTGTCTAACAACAGAGGAATGGATCAGGAAAATATGATATATGTGACTTGTTTCTTCCACAAGGAAGAAGGAAGTTATGTTATTTGAAGGAAATGGATGCAACTCGAGATAGTCATATTGCGTGATTTAAGCTAGTCTCAGATATCCATTTCCTCACTTGTGGTTCCTTGATTTTATGTGGCATGAGAGTAGAAGAAAAACTGTCAGAAGAACGTAAGGAACTGATGGGAGGAGAGGTGAGGAAAGGTAAAATTTTATGGTGGGAATATGCTCAGTGTATCATGCATTGTTGCATGAACTGTCATATGTGACATAGTTCTATGTACAATGAATATATGAAATATATATAGTTGAAATATTTTTAAAAATATTTATTTGTTTTTGGGAGAGAGAGAGAGAGAGAGAATGAGAATGAATATGGGCATGCCACAGCCTCTAGCTGCTGTAAATGAATGTAAATGAACTCTAGATGCATGTACCACTTTGTGCATCTGGCACGTGCATCTGGCTATATGTGGGAACTGGGGAATTGAACCCTAGCTGTCAGATGTTACAAGCAAGCACCTTAACTGATGAACCATCTCTCCATGAAAAAATTTAAAAAATATATTAAATATCTATTGATTGGGAATATTTGTTATTCTCTAATAAAAAGATCCCAGTAAAGTGTGTGTGTGTGTGTGTGTGTGTATGTGCGCATGCACATGCCCACATGGAACTTGATAGTTATTTGAGATGCTCAAGTAACTGTTGTAATAGCAGCCTGAGTATGCAGGGTATAATTTCTCCATTTTATTGGTGAGGACTCTGAGGCATATGGTGTGGTAGCTGCTTTTCCACTTCCAAGGTCAGCTATGCTGCTTGGAACACACTTTGTGCATCTTTCCTCTATACCCTCCCTAGAGACTCCCCCAATAAAATGTCCTCATGCAAGTGTTAATACAAAACTCATGCTACTTTTGTATATAACCTTGTTGAAAAAGTGTTGGTCTTTATGATTTGCATTTTATACATTTCTAATGACAAGTAGGTCACTGTATAGACTGGTTAATGTTGGTTCCGTCTTCATGCTAATATACATGTTATCATACTAGTAAAGCTTACATACATTTTAGTATGTTTTTACTCCTCTTCTGCAATGTTCCCTGAGCCTTGCAGGGCATGATGGAGAAGTCTTGTTCAGTGTTGAATTCTCAACAGCTTCTCATTTTCAGCTTTGATGAGTTATAAGTCTCCTTAGTATTTACCACCATCTCCAAATAGAAGCCTCTCTCGCTGGCAGTGAGCAGCACTCATATTCTTTATTCGCATTTTCTTTATTAACATATTTATTCATATTCTCCTCTGCAATGTTCTCTGAGCCCTTATGTGTGGGACAGAGATAACTGATCTGGTGTTAAGCACTGGGCTTGGGAAGGTACTGTGGGGCATTGTCCTCCAGTCATGAACTAACTGGTGCACTAACAACCTCATAGAGGCTGTCATTGCCCCCCCAAAGAGCTGCACAATTGTGACACCATTAATATTTTGATATAGAGCACAGAGGACAAAAAGAACGCAATATCCAAACAAGAAAGACTACTTAGAAAGAGGGAATGCAGAGGGGTATAAAAGTGGAGAGGGGAAGGGGGAGACAAAAGATTGTAATAGGATGAGAATGTCATTAAATTACAACAAGTTCATGTATCAAAACTCTCAATAAAGCTGGGTATGGTGGCACATGCCTTTAATCCCAGCACTTGGGAGGCAGAGATAGGAGGATCACTCTGAGTTCAAGGCCACCCTGAGAATACAGAGTGAATTTCAGGTCAGCCTGGGCTAGAGTGAGATGCTACCTCACAAAACCAAAACCCAAACCAAACCAAAACAAAAACCTCTCAATAAAAATGCTCAAAATAATCTTTTTTTTTTTTTTTTTTTGGTTTTTCAAGGTAGGGTTTCACTCTAGCTCAGGCTGACCCAGAATTCACTCTGTGGTCTTAGGGTGGCCTTGAACTCATGGCAATCTTCCTACCTCTGCCTCCCAAATGCTGGGATTAAAGGTGTGCGTCACCACACCTGGCTCAAAATCAATTTTAATAGACCATCCTATATATTTAGCATTTCCTATTTTGAGTTTAGTATTGCTTCATAAAACTAGCCTTTAACTAGTTCATATTTCTATTCTCTTTGCAAAAATATGTTGTATCTGGTCAATGATTGAGAATAATCCTTAGTATTTGTGTCAAATATCTCCTATTCACTCCATCCAATCCACTTTTCACCTTTACATTTTCCTGACCCATTCTCTGCATGTATGGAACCTATGAGATGGTGTCTATGTTCCAAGGAGGTAGCATCCAATTAGATTTGCTCAACAGGAGTACTTAACCAAGGACCAGAGAAAGGGAAGAGGGGGAGACCAGGGTGCTCACACCCTAGGCTTCACTTTGTGGTTGTGCTGGGCATGACCACTTGTCTTGTTAAGGTGGTTCTCTCTCTTTTCTGGGTCTTCTCCTTGTCCATTTAAGTCTAAAGTCAGCAAGAGCTATTGTAAGAAGATATACCTACTAACAATTGGAAATATACTGTAAAGTGTCCTCCTTATTAAATTCTCTTGAATCTGAGAATGACCTTGGTTTTCTGCTGATATCCCTTTTGCTGCTGGTCTCCTTACAGTCCAGGCACTCTGAAGGTCCATGTCCCTGCACTCCCCCTTCCCTTATCCATCCTTTCTACTAGCAGCATTTTTGATGTGAAAGTACACAAGTGACCTAAATAGAAAAGCAAGGCTGAGAAGAATATATGTGATGTGAATGATGGATGGGAGTGGGGGTGCACAGAGCTGGAGGAAAAAGAAAAGACGACTTTCAGACAAAACATCTTTCTGTTTCTTGTCTTTGAGTGACTTATAGCAACTTTAAGGTGTTTTGAGGCACACAAAGAAGAATTTCCCTTAGGTGAAGGTTGGTGTCTAAAATATACTTGTTACAAAAATTGACCAATGCATCGAGGACACATTTGTGATCCATTAGCTATTAGGTTCATCTGCTAACCTCCGAGTTTCAGTAGCCCAGTAGCCTCATCTATTAAATGCAGATAATATTGCCTCAGGCCCTTAGTAAATGATAAGTATTTCTATCATTATTTGAGATTTAGTTACATTTTAGATATATTTTCTACAGAGGCATATAAAATATATATATTTCTACAAATACATTTTTGTAGACAAATGTTTATCCCCAGGGGAAAAACTTAATTTTTCTGTCAGACATGAGAGGAAATATGGATTAATTAATATTCACCATGAAATTAACTTCACCCCAAATTTCCATCAAAGTCCTACTATCTTTCAAGGTTGGGATAATCTCATTTAATGTTGGCCTATCCTGAAGAACCATGGACATTAGAATTCTAGAATTGATAACATGCAATATCTCTGATTGGATTTTTCAGTGAAATATCTATGAAGTATCACAGTATCTGCTATAGTCTTGCAAGATCCTGTGTTCAGGGCTTCCCAAATAAAAATAAGTTTTGGTCAGTGCCTTCAAGGCCCTTCAAGGGGACCCCAGAAAAGATAGGGAGGAAGGGTACTGTATCAATTATTTTCTCTTTGCTGGGACAACATACTCACCAGAAGAAACTTATTGAAGAAAGGTTTGGTTTATTTTGGCTCCTGTTGTGGTTAACTTCTCCTTGCCCATATCTAATAATTTTTTTTTTTAAGTTTAAGTGCAGAATCTTTTCCAAGACTCAGGCACGCTCTCAACTGTGAGCTCCTATAACTTCAAAATCCAAGTTACATACTTCCAACATACATCATCACAAAGTAAACATTCCCAATCTAAAAGGGAATAGTGAGGAATGATCACAGTGAACCAAGACCCAAACCTAGTAGCACAAACTCCAAATCTCACAGCTTGGCAACTAGAACTTATGATGGGATCATCTGGGCTCCAAAGGGCTTGAGTAGCTCAACCCTTTCAGATGTGCATTTCTTGGGGCAGCTCCACTCCACATTTATGATGTTCCTCTGCAGGCATCTTATGGTTCTGGCATCTCCAACATTCTGGGATCTCCACTGGAACTTATAGTTCACCTTTATGGTTTCATGCAGAGGCCACTCAGGGTATCCTTCTAGAGATACCCACCATGTCACACATTGGTTGGTATCAGTGGTGATTTGGAATCATGGTAAAATGCTCCAGGAGCTCCTAAATTTTGTATTTTTTATGTTTCTAAAACTCTTACCATGTGGATGACACTGCTGAGTTCTGCTGCCAGCTTGGGATGGAGCTGACCCACCTTGAACCACCACTATAGAGGTCCCATGATGAAACATTTCCATAAGTAATTATGTCTGAACAGAGAACCTTTTTAGTTTAGGCTTTGTTCTTCCAAATAAATATGTAATTTCACAAAGTGGTACCTCCTGTGGGTGGGGCTGTGCCCTTAGGACACTTTTCCTGTTGTTCTAGTAGTGGAGGAGGTTTCTCTTCAATGGTGGTGATCTCCTTGAAATTATATTGCTTTCTCAGTATCAACCTGAATTTTATCATGTATTGAGATTTCCTCCACCATCAAATTAGTCCATTATGTTTAAACTTAGTGTCATTCAAGTTATCAGAAGATGTGGAGAATGTAGCCAGTTTTTCTGATAACACAGAATGTGATTTGCTTCTATTCAGAATCCCAAAAGACTTCTTGTTTCTCTCTGAACTCTCATGAGAAAGATCTCCACTGTTTGTGTTTCTCTCAGCGTCCTTGTCTTCCAAGTTCTTATTAGAATGGTTCATCACTCTACTTACAGTATACAAGAGTTTTTCTCAAAGTTCTAAACTCTTCTACATTTCTCCTGAAAACCAGTGCCAAAGATTTATGCACCACACGGTCAGGTTTATCACAGCAACAGCTCCATTTCTCAGTACCAATTTTCTGTATCAGTTACTTTCTCACTGATAGAACAAAATACCCAACCAGAAGCAGCTTATAGAAGGAAAGAATTTATTTTGGCTTACCCTCTCAGAGAGTAGAGTCCATCATGGAGGGGGAAATCTGGAAAGAAAAGAATCTGGAGTCATAGCATCATTCCAGTAAACAGGGAGCCGAGCAGAGTGATGCTTAATGTTCAGCTGTCTTTCTCCTTTTTATACAATCTAGTAGTCCAGCCCATGGAATGGTGCTGTCGCAAAGTTAGGGTGGGTCTTCCCATCTCAATTAATTTGACCTAGAAAATCCCTTACAGACAAAGGTTTACTTTCCATGGCAATTGCAAATTCTGTCAAGTTAGAAACCAGAGATTACCCATCACAGAAATGAAGTAAATTTATCAAGAGACCATAGTTGATGTCTTCTTACCTCTTGTTTCTATATTTTTGTCATAGTTGTCAACCCATACTGGGTTTTTAAAGGTTGGTTAATTTGAATAAGTCAGTTACCAGCAATGCCAGGCATGAGATGCAAAGCTATCAGGAACTCAGAGGAGTTAGGCATGGTGGTAAATCTTAGCACTCAAGAGGCTAGGGCAGGAAGATTTTGAATTCTGGGCTGCTAGGGCTACATAGTGAGACCAAGTTTCACAGGGAAGAAGAGAAAGAAGATGAGGAGGAGGAAAGGGAAGAAGAGGAAGGGGGGAGGAGGAAGAGGAGGAAGAGGAGGAGGAATTGGAAATCCTGGAGTGAAAGAGTGAATAGTTTCAAATTTCATGGAGATGTAGGAGATCAATCTGAGCCTTGTTAAATTACGTACATTTGTACAACTATAGACGAGGGCACACATTTGCAGGGACTAATTATTTTCTTAGTATAGATTCATTGAAATAAAACTACAAAGTACTATGAAAAGAATTGTAACAAATATAACTTATAGGTAGTTTTCAATAGTTTACTCAATCTATAAAAACAGTATAGAAAGTAACATTATTGATTTTATTTGAAAACCACACCCAGAGGCATGTTATATGAAACATGTTATTTTATTTTTATTTTTTTTTGCAGTAGGATTATATAAGCAGTGCCTTTTTTTGTTTTTGTTTTTTGAGGTAGGGTATTGCTGTAGCCCAGGCTGACCTGGAATTCACTATGTAGTCTCAGGGTGGCCTTGAACTCATGGTGATCCTCCTACCTCTGCCTCCTGAGTGCTGGGATTAAAGATGTGTGCCACCATGCCTGGCTAGTGTGTTATTTTTAAAGGATCAATACTGCTTACCATAAATATGGAAGGTGACACCATATCTAAGTTTCAAAAATGGTTATGGGGCAGAAGAAATGGCCTGGTGGATGAAGTTCTTACCATGAAAGCATGAGAGCCTGAGTTTGGCTCTCTAGCAGTGATGTAAAAGCTGGACAAATTGGCACCTGCTTGTAATCCCAGTGCTGGGAAGGCTGAGAGAGGAGGATCCCCAGGGCTTGCTGGCTAGCTATTCTAGCCAAATATGTGAACTCCAGGTTCAGTGGAGGCTCTGTCTCAAAAACGTAGGTGAGGAGCAATTGAGGAAGATACACAATGTTGATCTCTGGCCTGTACACCCACACGTGCACACACCCACACAGGTACACACTCATGCATAATACACACACACACACACACACACACACAAAAAAACATTAGGTGAAAACTTTAATTAAATGAGCAAAGACAAGATTGAGATAAGAATAGATCAATTGCATTAGGAAGGTGGTACAGAGGCGTGAATGTTAAAGAGGCATAGCAAAGAGGCAAGAGATGACAGCCTGGGTAAAGGCAGGTCACCGTGAATTGTCTGTCTGTGGTGCTAAAAGGTTGTGAGAAGTGAGCAATTATCGGGAAAGGTGGGTTCAGTAGGTATGCAGTAGTAGTCATGGGGAATGGAAACACATTTGTTCCTTGCTATAACCTGGAGCAGCTATGATGAAAAGGGGAGGAGTAACTTGAGACTGCCGGCAGGGGTCGCTGCAGGCAAGCAGATCACAGACAAGGAGGCAAGCGCTCCGTTATCAACATGCTTCGCTTCTGATGTATCTGAATTATAGGACATCCAGATGTTACTAAGGGCCAGTGAATGGCAGGAGTGTTTAAAGAAATGTCCTGGAATATTGGAGGACAAGTGGGTCATTAGTGAACAGTGGAATTTTGGAGAAGAGGAGAAATGACCTCGAGAGAAAGGCTGCAAGGTAGGGTTAGCACTGGAGCCGGCTTGCTTTGATAGTAGGGATCTAGTACAGTTTGGGGACTGAGAACAGGGCTTGCTCTTCCATGTATTAGCCATTTGATTTTTTAAAATTTTATTTATTTATTTATTTATTTATTTATTTATTTATTTATTTATTTATTTATGTATTTGAGAGAGCGAAAGAACCAGAGAGAAAGAGACAGAGAATAAGTGCACCAGGGCCTCCAGCCACTGCAAAGGAACTCCAGACGCATGTGCCACCTTGTGCATCTGGCTTAAGTGGGTCTTGGGGAATCTAACCTAGGTCCTTTGGCTTTGCAGGCAAGCGCCTTAACCACTAAGCCATTTCTCCAGCCCAAGCCATTTGATTTTTGATACAGTGCTTTGACATTTCTGTGCCTCATTTCTCTCATTTGCAAATTTGGACTGTAAAGTTAGGACATGTTACTTTTCATAGGAGCAGAAGTGTGTCTGTTACATATCAAGTGGCAGCCAGTTTTGTTGGTAGGAATGCTGTATTTTCATGGTTGGAAATGGTCATTTCTTGCAATTGTTATTTTTGGGAATGGCTACTGTAAGCTCTTCTTATGTTCTATCGAGAAACAGCAGGCAGGAGAGATGGCTCAGTTGGTAAAATGCCTGCTATGCAAGCACAAGGACATGAGTTCAGATCCACAGTGCCCATGTAATCTCAGAGCTGGGGAGGTGCACATAGGAGCTCACTGGGCAACTAGTCTAGTTGAATCAGTGAGATATAGGTTCAGCAAGAGACCCTATTTCACAGGATAAAGTAGAGAACAATCAAGTAAAATCAAGCCAAAGCCAGCCTCTGGCAGTGCACGCACATGCATACATATACACATGTACACCCACACAACATACATGTGAACAAAAGAGGAGAGGAATAGAGCAGAGTGTCCTCGAATGTCCTCTAATCCAACTTAAACTTTTTAGGATGCTCCAAAGGTTGTCAGAAGAATGCTGCAGTGTCCTTTATAGCAGCATCTTCTCTGATTTACATCCTCCTAAACCTCTTAAGCCTTGTAGACACCAGAGCTGTGCAGTATGAAGCAACTGTCAGAAAAGAAGCTATGCAGGGATCAGGGCAAACATTTCATGGCTGCCACCTCTCAGTCTTACTGGGAATGGAGAGAAAAGTCGGGATTGACTTTTTGAACTTAGGAAGAATATGACTCTTTCTAGCAGGCAGCTGGGGTTAGCAGACTGACTTGTGCTGTTCATGAGACCCAGGGGT
Source organism: Orientallactaga sibirica (assembly GCA_036365145.1). NCBI lineage: Eukaryota > Metazoa > Chordata > Mammalia > Rodentia > Dipodidae > Orientallactaga > Orientallactaga sibirica. The sequence continues at coordinate 26,047,804 of JAEOAD010000029.1, read as the reverse complement.
CCCTGCCTGCCCATTCGTAGACTTGGCTTAATCGTGGATTTTTGCTCCTTTATGTGGGTGTCATCTGTTTTGATGGGCTTCGCTCCATGAGGTGAGCTTATGAGCGTTGCAGAAACCTCTGCCTGCTTTTAGTACTATTTGGCTCCTCAGTTGATCATTTTTGTTTATCTGTTTTAGTCATTCAGTTCCTCATTACTTCCTCTGTGTGACCTGATGAGAACAAGGGACATTAGCTGACAAGTTTAAGGCCAGAGTTTACAGCCTCTGCGATGTCTCTGATTATTCCATACTCATCTAAAGCTAAAGCTGTGTGTGAGTCAGTACTTTTCATATTTGTTTATTGACAATTTCATACATGAAAATAATGTATTTTGATCATACCCACCCACATTTACCCTCTCTTATCCCTCTTAAACTTTCAATGAACCCCTTCTACTTCCTAACTAGCCCCCAACATATTTTCATTCCTCTTTCTCCTTTTTGTGAGCTACTTAATTTAGTTAAGTTTTGTTGCTTGAGATGTATATGGGGTTATTTACTGGAACATGGGCAACTTGCCAGTGGCTGTGCCACTGAAGAAAATGACTTTCCCTCCCTGAGCAGCTATTAACTGCAAATAGCTCCTCAGGGAAGGAAAAGGCCTCATGAGCATCTCTCCCATCCATGTTGGGATGTTGATGGGTCCAGTCTTGTGCAGGTCTCCTGCAGGGTACCATGTCTGTTGTGTATTCATGAGTGCAATGGCCATGTCATGTCAGGAAAGTAGCCTTTTGCATGGTGATTAAGACATGGGCTAGGAGGCTTTTGACTTTTGTGTACACAGATAGAAAAGCCAAAGCAATTGGAGGCCAAGTTCAAAGTCTGTATTTCAATTGAGGAATGAAACAGAACATCCCAACTTTGGATTTTGGATAAATGGTCCTTCCAATTTAGATGAAACAGAGGCAAGAGTTGGAGGTTTCTGTGGTAGCAGTATAGCCATCTTGGTCTGGCTGTGGCTGGGCCATTGTCTCCGCATTATGTTGGTGTCTTTAATAGGGGAGAAAGACTCAGGACATCTCATAAGAAAGCATTGGAACCAAAACAGTGGTTGGTAGCTTAGTTGAGATTTTCTTTTGAGACTTTTCTCTTTAGCTGCTGCTCAGCTATGTCCTGACCCAGCCTGTGCGTGTAGTTGACTATTCAGTAATAAGGGTAGGATAATGACACCTTGTAAGATTCAGTTCACCACTCTAGTCTGTTTGGATACATTTGAAATTGGGATTATATAAAAAATTCCTGTCCACTAATTGAAGACATTCAGTGGTGGGGGGATTTGGGAGAGGAAAAAGGGAGCATGGTGGAAGAGGATTATGATCATAGTATACTGTTTATGTTTATGGAAGTAGCCAATAAAATGTTTTATAAAACAAAAATGCACTCCCCCTTTTAGTCTAATGCCATCTGAACATTTGATGAGCATCACTGAAAACCATTGTTGAAATAGACAGAACTGAAGAGCTACGTGTGGTGATATATGCCTACAATCCAGCACTGGGAGGTGAGGATAGTACAATTTGATACATGTATGCCTGTTTCAAAACCACAACAAGAAACTCCAACTAAAGATGAATGCCAGTTCTAGAAGCTGTACTGATGCCGGCGCACTTAAGACCACAACTAATCCAGGCTCACAGCCGCTGAGGAGCACCTGGTTATGCCCTCAGAACCTCCCCTGCCAGCCTGGCCATCTCTCTCATCCTCTTTTATTCCTTTGTCCCATAGAGGACAGGAACACCTCCTTTATAAGCTGTACTTTTCTCCTGTGAATGGCCATGTGACTCAAATCCACATTAATATCACATACTCTTGGGGCATTTTGCTTGACTCTTTATTCTTAGTGCTAAAATGATGATTTCACTTGAGGCCATTAATACTGCCTGGCCCTTTAACATGCTCCTGGAGTGCAATGAATATATTACACTCATGATTTCATTCATCCTCATGGGGATTATATACATGGCTTACCATTACTATTCCATTTTTAAAACAAGGGATCTAAGACTTAAAAAGGCTTAAAAGTCACCTGTCAAGCTACTTGGATAGGTCATGGTTTCAATATAGATTTGTTTTTCTTTTAATATGTGTGTATGTATTTGTGTGTTCATGTTGTGGGTGTGCATGCATGTGTAAACGTGTGTGTAGAAGCCAGAGAACAACCTTGGCTGTTGTTTTCAGAAACACTATCCACTGCATTTGAGACAATGTAACTCATTGGCCTGCAGCTCTCCAAGCAGCTAGACTGCTGTCTAGTGAGCCCCAGAGACGTGCCTGCCTCCACGTCCCCAGTGCTGGGATGACAAGTATATGCCACCATGCTTCTGCTTTTTTATATGGGTTCTGGGGATCAAACATAGACCCTCATGCCTGAAAGGCAAGTACTTTACATGAACTACCTGCCAAGTTCCAAATATGTATCTCTTTTGATGACAGAAACTGTTATCTCTGTGCCTCTTTGGGTTGTGAAGTACAATGGCTCATTGGTTGCAAAATCTTGAAGTTGGGCATGGTAGCTGATATTTTTTTAATCCACCTAACTGAAACCCTAACAGAAAATGGACTGTGAGCAAACAGAAGTGTTTTCAATGTGTGCATTGAATGGACGAGTAGGTTAATGAATGAAACGAATGTTTTAGCATAGTCCTTTTCTTCCTGATATTATATTAGTATCTGGACACCTTTTCCAAGGTGAAGCAGCTGATAGCCTGTATTCTCAGGGAATAGTGGCAAACAGAATTCAATGGGCCTCATGAAAGTTCCAGAGAGGATCTTTCTGGGAATATTCACAAAGTTAGCACCAATGAATTTGATATAGGCTAGGAAAAAAGTCAATATTCCCTTTGGGCATATATTTTTTTCTCAATAGATTGATACTTTCATTTCAATCCAGTCAAAAGTATTTTAGATACTTGAGGGTCATTGTTCCTTTTCAAAAGTAAAAGGAATGAAGTTAATAGAGTGAAATAGGATGAGTCCATTGAATGAGAAGAATAAAATTAAGAGGTTAATTCTCCCTTCCTGCATATCACCTCTGTTGTGGGCTCTCTCTCTGCACATTTTACTTAAGAGCATTTGAAGTTACCATTTGACAAACTTGACATCTATGATATTGGAGAGTGATGTGGGCTATGACATGCCTATGTCTTTATTGTTCTTCTATTATTAGATGCCAGGTTAAACCATATTTCTTCAAGCATTTCATTTGCATTGTGATACGTTATTATTCATTCCTCTAACATATTCAGGACCTGCCAACATTTTGGCTATCCAAGGTTTCCTAGCAAAATGATGACTCCTCTTCTGCTCTTTAACTACAGCTCTTTGGCTGAGTTTTGCACAGATTCCCTTGGAGGGTTTTACTAAATGATTTGCACCTTAACCTAATTGAAAGCTCTGCTAAAAGAAATAGGATTGTATGCAAATCACCAAAAAAGGGAAATGGGCCAAAAATTGGTAATCTCAGGGCCCAGAAGACAAACTCTCTCACTTTGCACTATTGGCCAAAATAGTTGTTTCAATAGAGACATTAAGGGTGCTTACAGAAGACATGTAGTAGGGATCTTATCATGCTCTTCTTCATGGGGGACTATAGTCCTTTAAATTACTTTCTTGCTGTGGTATATAAATTGCTGGAAACCTCATGGCTTAAAACAATGTCTCTTTTCCCACTGTTTTTCAGGTCAGAAGTCTGGGTAGACTTGGTGAGTGTTTTCACTTAACTTTTGGAGTCTGACATTACAGTGTTGGCTGAGCTGGGCAGTTATTTGTAAGTCTTGGAAAGACTCCCTTTCCAAGCTGTGTCGGCTTCTTTCAGCTACAGTTCTTGAGTCCCATTTCCTCACTAGCCTTAAGGGCCTGGCATATTCCATGTACAGTGCCTTCTCTTTTCAAAGCATTATTGGTACATTGACTCCTTCTTATATTTCTCTTTTTTTCTTTTGGTTTTCATTTTTCAGTTTTTTCAAGGTAGGGTCTCACTCTAGCCCAGGCTGACCTAGAATTCGCTATGTAATCTCAGGGTGGCCTCAAACTGATGGCAATCCTCCTACCTTTGCCTCCTGAATGCTGGGATTAAAGGCGTGCGCCACCATGCCCGGCTCCTTCTTATATTTCTATATCTCATACTTCTGCTTTTCTTTTCTCTCAACAGCTGAAGAAAGCTCTATGCTTTTAAAAGTTACTGTGGTCAGATGAGATGTATTCAGAATATTTCTGAATTTTAGGATCGAGTTGGGAATTTGATGACAACTGTAAAATTGCTTTAGTGTGATTTATTGCTTGAATAATCAGGGAGTTGGGGGAAAGGGGAGGCATCTTCAAGATTTTACTTATTATACTTCTCTCAGTCACTCCTTGGCCCAGTATACGATATCCTGAACCTCATCTTGTATTGCATTTGCCAAGAAAAGGAGGGATTCATCTAACAGCTATGCACAGAGAGCTAGAGTTTACTCATGCTTTCTTCAGTTTTCTTTGAGAAAAATCAATTCATAGCCCATTTAATTATTGCCTTTAAGACAATTGTGAAGGGCTGGGGAGATAGCTCAGTTGGTAAGGCACTTCCCTCACAGGCATAAAAAACTTGAATTGGCTCTTCAGGACCCCAATAAAAATTCAGGCATGGTAGTAAAATTGTGATGTGTGCTGTTGTGCACCTGTAAGTCTCAAACTGTGACAGTGAAGACAGAAGGATCCCTGGGGCTTATTGGCTAGCCAGTCTAACCTAATTGTTGAACTCCACACCAACAAGAGACCCTGTGGATGAGCTTCATGAAGAACAATACCTGAGGTTTTGGCCTCCAAAGACATGCATACACACACATGCACCCATATACATATACACATGAATACACGCCCCCCCCCCCCCCAGCAACTACAGAGCATAATGTCCTCTGTGATGGAGGACTTTGGGACCATCCTGTGACACATAGTGGATTCCAGTGTAGCCTGACCTGGAGCTGCTTCATGACATGCTGGGAAACATGCCTCTGATTTATATCTATTACCTTCAACCCCTTCCTGGAGGACAAATGGAAATTCACCTCTTTGCTTGGGCTTCCAGCTTCCCACATGCCATAAAGGAAGTTTGTCCACTATTATAGTTACCTTGATCAAGTTGATCTGAAACTTGTGCTTTATAGAATACACCACTGTAACTCTTCTTTTTCCTCCTCACACATTTTTATTCTTCCTACCTCTTACCCTCCCTCCCCCTCTCTGTCTCCTCCTTCTCTTCTATTTTTTTTCCTTTGCTGGGAAGCTGCATATGTTGTAACAGTTATCTTTTTTTTAATTATTATTTTGAGAGAGAGAGAGAGAGAATGGGTGTGCCAGTGGCCTCTCAGCCATGGTGAACAAACTCCAGACACATGTGCCCCTTTGTGGGCAAGTGAAGCATTGCACCCATGTGTCACTTTTGCATCTGGCTAAATTTGGGACCTGGAGATTTGAAGAAGCATTCTTAGGCTTTGCAGGCAGATGCCTTAACTGCTAAGCCATCTCTCCAGTCCCTTATCTGGGTTTTTGACCATGAATCCTCTTTCTTTCAAACAAATATAAACACTGTCCTTTTTAGACTTTCCTTCTCCTCAAATTTCCTTGAAAATGGATTTCAGATGGAGAACAATGCTGTTTCCTTTTAAATGATATTTATTTGGAACTTTAAGATATTGGACATATGGCAAATTGGTCATATTCTCACCAGTTCTCCTCTTTTGCCTTTCTGCCTGCTCCTACTCCATTGAGGGCCCTCCTCAGTGGGGATAGCTGTAATCACCATGTAAGTCAAGTTGATGCTGGTCATATATGCCCAGAAATCTGCTCAGTGCTCCGGGAAGAGTGTACTCTGCTGAGCTGATTGTTTGCTGTTTACCTTCCACAACTGGAGCATGCTGCAGATTGAGGGGAAGCTGAGGAATAATACAACCTGATGACATGTCTCAGCTGGGCTATAGGAAGATCCAACATCTGCCCATAGAGATGTAGAAACCCAGGGATATTTCTAATAGAAAAGCATGCATTTCATATAGAATGGGGTGGATTCTGGAAAATTCTGAGGTGATCTGGGAAAGTCTGTTGTCCATTGCATCACAAGAGGCCTAAAAATAATCATGGCTATCATATTCTGTATACTTTAAACTTGCTGTAGTTGGTGTGAATGGCATGCATGTCAGTTATTTTCAGATCTGTCATTAAATGATATTCTATGTACAAACAGTTGTCCATTGTTGTCATCCTGACCTTTGAGACGTTGGTAACACTGCCTTAGAATCCTGTTGGGACATTTTGTAGGAAATTCAACATCTTCCCAAGATGTCTATGAATTCTAGGCATTCTAATTCATTGTTAATCTCTTCTCCAATCCTATTTCTCACAAAAGTTTCATTCTTTCTATTCTATTTGTCTAATTTTGGAATTCAGCATCTTTACTTGCCTTCCCCCAAACCATTCACACAATAGCATTAAAGAATATAGAGATTACTTGAAGCAGTGGGGGAGAGCGAGGGAGATGATTTATAATCACATTCATAATGTTAATTGGGATATTAGCCATCCTCGTTCTTTAATTTCCCTGCCATTGAACATTTCTTGCTGGCTACTTTCCTGTGCTTTCAATTTCCTGCCATATTTCTTTGTTCTTTTGACTTCTAATCTCTTTCTGCCCTCTACTTCCAAAGGTTTCCAGTTCCTGTGCATTTGTCATGCAAGACTGTTCAGATGTCAACCTGATCCATCATCATTTTTTCAATCATGGCCTCAATGGCTCTACTCAAAGGAATATTCCCAAACACCCTTGTGCCACCATATAGAACAAACCTGAACACAGGCAATTCCCTTATGGGAGCTCTTGGAATAGAAATTCTTTTCACCTATGGCACATTTACTACCTGGAGGGGGTTTATTGCAAACATCTGTGGCTGTTGGTGCTACAGTTGTTGATGGATATTTTTCCTCTCTCCGGGATGTGGGCTCTCTGAGGGCTGAAGCCTTCTCTGATATGCCTGTGCCCTTATAGCCCCTCACAGTGCCTCAGTACAGAAGAGAGTCCTGATATCTGCTGAAATGACCTAGTTAGTGTTCTGTTTCTTCCATCCGCATGGTGCTTATATATGTGTGCTCAGATGGTACTGACAGAACCATGTACTCATGATTTGTGTACTCTTCTATGTGCATCTTCTATGGGAATACTTTTTAAGAACTGCCCTAGACAGCACAGAGAGTAAGCACCCTGACATGAGTCTGATGATTCCTTGTGAGTTGTGTCTCCCTCATACTGAGCTGCTTCTCCAAAGACTAGTAGGAAGTGAGGGCCTTTGGTTGTGGTGTACTGTGCGACCGAACCAGTGACTTGTATATACATATTCGAGACAGATTTTCATGTAGCCTAGGATGGACTCAACCTCACTATGTAGCTGAGGATGACCTTCAACTTTTGATCCTACTGCTTCTACCTCCTGAGTGCTGGGATTACCATGCCTGCTTGAATGTGGTGCTGGTTATAGAACCCATTACTTCATAAATACTGATTGAACTTATGACTTTGTGCAAACTAGGCAATCACTGTGCCAGCTGAGCTACATTTCCAGCTCTAAAGTCAGAAATTTTGCTGCTTTCTAATGACTCTTCCACACATACCCTCACATCACTGCCTGAGTCTTCTCTTCAGAGCCTCAGAACCTCGACCATGGCTACCATAAACTTTGTTTGTACCTAGTTCTCTCTTAGGGGCCTGGTACTCATTTAATTTTTTCCCTCAAGAACATTGTTATTACTACTATTATTAATCTGGGTAGGTGTTTATCTCCTTCCAAGTTATAGGAAGGTGGTTTGGAGCCTCATGCAGCATCAGGTGTTGATGCAAGGATGGAATTTTGAGAGGTGGCTGCCTACTTCATCTGAGACAGGGCTTCTTAATCTTGACTACACTGCAATCACCCTAAAGCTTTTGAACTCTAGGTAGCATTCCTCTCCTCCCCAAACTCCTGATCTAATAGATTTGGACACACAGATTTCAAGAGCTCCCAGATAATTCTCATGGATAGCCAAGGTGGGTGGCTAGAATCTTGATTTAACCATCTGATAGGACCTGCTGAGTTATGGGGATCTCAGCTAGAAATGGGGAGTAAGTGCTGAGAAGTGACATCTGAGTTTTAACTCTTCTTGGGATGAACAGTACTACTGAACCTGTTAGAGTCAAGGGTTCTTGTCATATCAGGTATTGATGGGAAAGTTATTCCTCACATCTTGTGGAATTCTCATCTGTGGATCAAATTGGACTGAATCGCTTATAGCAGAAAAGATATATTTAGATGCTAAAAGGGGTTTTCTTTTCATTGCATTTGCTATTCTTTGAGCTTTGTCTTGATTATCCTCAAGTATGCTCTGGACAGGAAGCTCAGTGCCCCTGAGCTGGGTGGGAAGGGAAGGCAGACGGATGTACGAGCTGAAGCACTGAGCTGCACAGTTGAGGTGAGGCTTTAAAGTACCAGGTCCCAAAGGCAAAGAAGGGAAGGCATAGTTTAGGTACCTGACAAATGCATGAAAGCTAACAAAGGCATGACACAACAGCTGATCCAGAGTAAGCTACATTTGACCAGGAACTGCAGATTTATGAGCACGCAATATCTTTCCACATATATTTGGCCTTGCTTAGGGGGTGGGAGGACAGCTCTCTGGAGCAGGTGAGCTTCAAATCCAGAGACAAAATAGGGTTCAGTCCAGGGTCATATATAAAAGGACTTGATGAGTGCCTGTCCATTGCTTACATGGCACAATAAGTGTGCTATCAATATAAAACCCAATGAACTGGGGGCAGACATTTGGTGTTTAATATTAAGACTCTGACTCGAGATCCATGAGTTCCTATTGCTGTTGCTAAGTACATGGTGTCTGACAAGGCTTGCCTACAACAGTCAGGCTGGGCCTGCTGCTGATAACACCATCATGGCCAGCTGTAGCTGGGAAGGGCAACACCAAGGACTGGCTACAGGCTATAGATGCAACCCGGAATTTCATCATGCTTGGTCCAAGTCATTTCTTTTAAGTTAATCTTTTGCTTAATGCTTCCACTGTTACCTAGAGATGGGACTGGACTGCTTTTTTGGTCTTCATTCCTGTTTCAAGTGTTGTAAATGCAATTTCTCAGCTCATCACAAACAAAGCTTATGCCAAAGTTCATTGGTTGACCACCTTGCCAAAAGTGGTCATTGGAGACTCAGTAGGAAAGGTTGAAGTGTTTATGGGTTTCTCAGACAAGTTTCTAAACTTATTACTGACTTGCCCTTTGAAGCCTTTACTTTGTCATTCTACCTATCCCCACAGGGTACCCGATGGTCTGTGTAGACTTCTTTCTCTTTTTCTATACCTACTCCCCAATTCTCACTCATAACTTGGAGGAACACCATTTTCCTTTCAAGCTCAGTCTGAACATACATTTCCAAAAGGTTATACTCTTTTCTCCCAGTAGGAATCCCCTTTTCCTCCTGCCAATTCTACCCCATGCTGTTTGCAGTTTCATTATTGTACTGATTAAAAGCTGCAAAGAGGCCAATATCTAATCAGCATGTGCAATATCACTGATGTAACTATGTATAATTAGCATTACAGTGTTGGGGACTTTAGTTACACTGTGCTAGGCTAGTGATGGTTTTTATCCCTTTTTCCACTCAACAATTCTATCAGGTGGATATTGCCATTCACTCTATTTTGCAGATGTGGGAAGTCTTAGGGATCAAGTAGGTGCAGATATGATATACCAACAAAGATAATCTTTACTTGCCTATTCTACTAGTCTGGGAGGTCATAGAACATAGGAATTTTATGATTCATGTGTACATTTTTGTATTCACCACTGTCTCATACTGCTTTATTTGAGTGATATTACAACCTTGTTCCTAAATATGCACAATGTTTATTGGATTAACTTATATAAATGGGAAACATGCAGACAGGAAAATGCAGTGATAAGTGGCTCTAATGATTTGCTTGTTTAAGAGTGAAATGTGGGCTGGAGAGATGGCTTAGTGGTTAAGGCACTTGCCTGCAAAGCCAATGGACCCAGATTCAATTCCCCAGGACCCACACAAGCTAGATGTACAAGGTGGTGCATGCATCTGGAGTTCATTAGCAACAGCTGAAGGACCTAGCATGCCCATTCTCTCTCTGTCTATCTGCCTCTTTCTTTCTCTGTCTCTCAAATAAATAAGTAAATAAATAAACAAAAGACAAAAATTGAGAAAAAAGAGAAAGAAATGTATAGTTTTGGTCACTGTATATGTTAGATGACTGTGGGTATTTATGTTAACAGTTTGAATTCCTCTAGTCAGCATGCCAGCTCCAACTGGTATCCCAATCTTGAGCAGTTCCAGTAAAGGAAACTCACCACAGACAGTGGAAGTTACCTGTTTAAGAGAGGAGCTGTAGCCCAGCCAGTCAGACCCAGAGTGTTCCTGCTTATTGCTTTTATCATCTGGCCTTCACAGAGAGGGAGTTAGAACTTAGAGAAAAAGGAGCTCCAAAACATGGAAGTACCTAGAGGCAGAAGCCAGGGCAGGATTCTCCTTGCCTGAGTGTAAAGTGCTGTACTTGCTGGAAATATATCCAATTGGAAAATAATGGTTATGATAATTATGATGGATGGTTTCATAAGCATATATCAAACTATATTTAATAGTGCTAAAATATCAAGATATTTTGGTATCACACAAATTAATCTAGCTCTCAAGTTTATATTCAGTTTCTTGTGTTCTGATAAGATCTGTATTGGACAAGTAACTGGTCTGAACATGCTTATAAGGGATCATGTTTGCTCCCTGTCAAGGTCATGTGCAAAAATGCTGTTAGATTACAATAGCCTATGTCTACTGAATTCCTGTTATGTGCCAGGCACTGGTCTAAATGCAATGCAAGGATAATATCATTTACATTGTATAATAACTTGTTGAAATAGGTTCTCTTTTTCTTCTTTGTATAGATGAGAAAAATTAGGCACAGGAAGTTCCCCACTTCCACATGAGACTAAAATGCCAGGCTCATCATGCCATACTGGCTCACCTCTTCTCAACCTGAGCTTAATAGCAGAATTACCTGAGGAGACTTTAAAGGTCTCACTGACCAAGCATTACTCCCTAGAAATTCTGATTTAATTGGCCTAAAGTGAGGCATAGTCATCGATCCTTGCTACTGTTCCCCAGGTGATTCTCATGGCAGCTAGGCTGATCCGAATACAGAGCAAGCATCCAGCAAACTTGTGCTGAATCTCAATCAGGCCCAACTTTGTCATCTGCAGATGAGTAAATGTGCGAGTGCATTTCAAAACTAAGTACTTCACACATGCAAGGGATTCTCAGGGAAGTTAACTATCTTTAACTGCTGTGTATTTGTTAAGTTAGTAATTACTCAGAGTCTTCTGGCCAGAGTAACAAATATGTACAGAACATCTCCAAAGCAAGAAATGGGTGGAACGGTTGAAGAGAGATAATGGGATAGCATGGTTGGTCTGCTACAGTGAAGGGAAGTAGTTTATTACTGAAAATGTTTAGAATTGCAGGGCATGGCGATAATAAAATACAGACTGATTCTTGGTTTGTTTTGCTATTGTGATTTTCTGCAAACAGTATTCCCTGTAATTGCTGGCATCTGGGGAGGATAACTGTCACCCCAGCCCATTGGTAGCTACCACTTGATGCATTGCTGCTGTTGCTCCTAAATATTCTGTCAAAATGATAAATTACATGTACATATACAAGTGCAAACAAAATGATTTATTCAAAATTACATAAATGACACATTATGTGACAAGTCATATTTATACATAACTTTATGTAGTTACCGTAAATAAATTTATGAAAGAAGTTCTAGAAGCAAAAACACTTCTCACAACTGCCTTTTGTGAAGAGTGGCTGGTATTGTTTGAACGTGGGATGTCTCTCATAGTCCTATGTGTTGCATATTTAGCCCCAGATACTGGTGACTTTGGAAAGTTCTGGAAACTTGAGGAGGTTGTACCTAGCTAGGGGAAGAAGGTGACTTTGGAGGTTATACCTCACCCCTGATCCCTGTCTTTCTCTCTGCTTTCTGTTCACCATGATGTGAAGATACTCTTTCTCATGACCACCATGACATTGTGCCTTCACTGGCCCAGTATCCATGGAGGCAAAGACTATGGGCTGAAATCTCTAAAACTGTAATTTGAAATAAATCTTTCCTCCCTCGTTTCTGTTTGGTATTGGTGACAGCAATAAATTAAAAAAAAAAAGTCTCACTAACACATTATCATCACTTTCCTATGTCAGGTAAAGCATTAAAACAAAACAAAACAAAACAACAACAACAACAAAAAAAAAAAAACTGGCATAATGTACTTGATGTGATGGTTAATCTTGAGTGTTGACTTCATGAAGTTTGTAATAAGTGAAAACATTCCTCTTTGGGTGGTTCTGAGAGGGCGTTTCCAAGAAGGAGTAACTACAGTCAGAAGATCTTCCCACAGAGTGTATGGGAACTTCTGATGGGAAGCCTGGACATACAGAGGTCCGAGAAAAAAAAGCAGTGCTGCCTACCAGCTTGTCTTAACTTTTTGGTGGTGAGTGTGTCTATTCTTCATGGACATCAGATTGTAGGTTCTTTAGCTTTCCAATGTGAGACTCTCCAAGTATTTTCTAGGCTTTAAGAATCAGACTGGGAGCCGGGCGTGGTGGTGCACGCCTTTAATCCCAGCACTCGGGAGGCAGAGGTAGGAGGATCGCCGAGAGTTCAAGGCCACCCTGAGACTACATAGTTAATTCCAGGTCAGCCTGGACCACAGTGAGACCCTACCTCACAAAACCAAAAAAAAAAAAAAAGAATCAGACTGGGACTGGTGAGGCAACCATCCTCATGTACTGAGCAACAACTGGGTTCTCAGTCTCTCCAACATGCAGATAGTCATTGTTGGACTACCCTGTCATGTCACTCATTCTAGTAAATTATCTTTTATAATATATATGTATTTGTATATGCTAATATATGTAGTATACATTGCACTGTATATAATATATAGTCTATATAATATATATTCACACACATACATTATTTAATCTGTTCCTCTAGAAAACCATGCCCAACACCCTTGCTTAGTACTCAGTAGTAATAAATGCAAAACATTTACTGTGTGATTTACCTTTATTATTTCATCTAGTCCTTTCAATAATGCTCTGAAGAGATATTTTTAGTAGTTTTCTTTTTTAAAAAGTCAGAGGACAAAGATAAAAGGAATAAAAGGAAAAGCAATTTTCCTGTTCAGCCAAATGGGGAAGATTTGAGTTAGAACATAGCCCCTTGGTATGTCTGAAAAAAAAAAAAAAAACATACTGCCTTTTACTTCAAGTCATACATGAAGGAAGCCAAGTAATTTTTTTAAATGTATTTATTTATTTGAGAGAGAGAAAGAGGCAAATAGAGAGAGAGAATGGACACTCCAGGGCCTCCAGCCACTGCAAACAAACTCCAGACGCATGTGACCTCTTGTGCATCTGGCTTATATGGATCCTGGGGAATCAAACATGAGTCCTTAGGCTTCACAGGCAAATGCCTCAACTGCCAAGCGATTTCCTCAACCCCAAATAATTTTCTTTTCGAGATGCTTCCTTCTATTCTCTATCCTTACCACTGTCCTCTGTTTCTGTTGTTTTCAACTTCAGAACAGCAATGGACACAGCTCAGGGAACTCTCATTTCACCCCAGTTTTCACCTAAGCTCATTTTTCTGGTTCAACCATGGATGCTCTTCAACATTCCATGCTTGGATTCCTGCATCCTTCTACCTGCAGCTCCTGTGTGAGAAGGCAGGGGAGCTGCATCAGCATCTTCCTACACTGGACTCCAGCTTTCCACCTTGGTGTTGCTTTATTGTCTCCTCAGGTGGGAACATGGAAGCAGGCAGGGTCTCTACTGCTAGTATCCAGCCTAGTTCTAAGTTCCTCCCCTCTCCAGAATGATTCTTTGCTTACCACAGTCTTAACTCATGATCTAAAGATTGATAGAAACAGGAAGAATTTAGTCTATGGCAGGGGAGGTCATGAACCTTAGGGGTATAAAGCCTGCTCTTGTCTGTCTAAATGTATATATTATTCCCACCAAACTGCCCTGAAAGCACTATACTTAATGTTCACATTCACATATTAATGCTACTCTCACTTCTGGTTAGAGAAGTGTGGTAGTTTGAATATATGGCCCCCAATATATTCAGTGTTTTATTAGTTTATAGTTTGCATCTGCAGCCACCTTGCTAGAGGCAATGTCACTGGTGGGTTTGAGATTCCATTGTAAAGATATGCAAAGTGTGCCCAGTAGGAGTTCCTGAAGTGTGCTATGGCTTTTGGCTGTAGCTTTGCTCTGTGTGCTGTGTGGCTGGTGGCTTTTTCTCTCTCTGCTTGGCTCTATGACGGCAGGCCAGCTTCTTCTGCCATTATGGAACTTCCCCTGGATCTGTAAGTTTCAATAAATAATATCCCTTCCTCCATAACTGTGCCTGGTCTGGAAGTTCATCTCAGCGAACCTGAAGCTGTCTGCTACAAGAAGCTTCTCCTTTCAGATGGAGATGACCACTGGGATTACCCAAAAAGCAACAGAGTGCTGAGAAGAAGGGACACAGGAGTGTCTAGCACTGAAACATCTCTCTCACACCCTCCAAGGTTCAGGGTCCATTGCAGAAGAGGGGGTGGAAAGAATGTAAGAGCCAAAGGAAGGATACAACTCCTTACAATGCAACTGTTCAGGTAGAAATTGGCCTCAATATCCATGACCTCGCAGTGCCTAGCACTACCTTCACAAGACCCTCATAACAGGAGAAAAAGATGATGACATCAAATTAAAAGAGAGACTAATGGACAGAGGGGGGGATATGATGGAGAGTGGAGTTCTGAAGGGGAATGGGGGGAGGGGAGGGAAATGTCATGGTTTATTGTCTGCAAGTATAGAAGTTGTCAATAAAAGAATAAAAAAAAAGAAACAGGAAGAATTTGGATCAGAATGTAATGCCTGTGGGACTTTGGACAGGGTAGCCAACCTCTTGCCTAGATCTGGTTGCCTGTAAAATGAGGCAAAGTTAACAATCTGAAGAGGAAATGGGGTAGAAAGGTATGGTAGAGAAGCAATCTTAGAGCAGTCGTGCTTTCTTGCAGGGGAGGGAGGACATATTTATTCTGCTTGTCTTCTTTTCTAGGTTCTGTGGGATATGGAACTAGAGCTTGGAGATCTTTTCATTTCTTCTGTGTTTGGATTTGAAAAGCGAAATGATCTTAGGACTAAATTAGCTCTGGTCCATGAATTCTACTCTTCAGTGTGACATAACCATATTAGGAAGCAGGGCTACTAAGAGAAAAATTAAAGTTAAATGGGGTCATAGTTGTGGACTTCTAATCCACTCTAAACAATATCCTTATAAGGGGATGTATGGATTTAGAGAAAATGCCATATGAGATGGCCATCTGCAAGCCAAGGAGAGAGGCCTCAGGAGAAATAAAACATGCTGGCACCCCAATCTCAGATTTCTGAACCCCAGATTTGTGAGAAATCAGTCCCGGTCGCTTATGCATCTCAGTCTGTGCTATTTTTTTCGTGGCAGCCCCAGTAAACTTAGACAATCACTCTTGTGCTGCAAGTCCTGTACAAAGGTGATGGCTTCTCATTCATCCATTTCATCATGGCTGGGCAGCTGCAGGTAGGGAGGAACTGTCAAGGCTGAGTGTGACTGTTTCCAAGTAACTCTCTTTTTCATTGTAAGAAAAAGAGTGGCTAGCAAAATGACTTAGTAGTTAAAGGTGCTTACTTGCAAAGCCTGGAGGCTGGGGTTCAATTCCCCAGAATCTACATAAAGCCAGATGTGTCGAGTTCCTTTGCAAAGGGGTCCTGGTATGTCCATTCTCTCTCTTTCTCTCTCCCCCTCTATCTCTCCATTCAAATGAATAATAAAAAAGAAAAAGAATGATCACTTTAATGTGCATGGATATTTTAATCTCTTATACATTAAGCTGCATAAACATCTTTTTGGAAGGAACAAAAACTTCTGTTTTCTCTTTGTATTGTACTCTTGGTTGTCTGTGTCCTTTAAGGTGACTGATCCTTTTAAAAACACTTACATTTTTTTCTCTGTTTTATTTTTGATATTAATTCTCTACCTGGAAGGGATCCAAGGTGGAAGCTTATGCCACGTTCTGTCTCTTAATTGGACCCAACATTGAGTGACAGATCAAATGATCCTAAATTAATAACAATGACAAATTACTCTCAGATGGCACTTGTACATAAAAGGAAACACTTCCATTAAACAAATGTTATATCATCAAGAAACTCATTAATAGTTCTGCTGTGATCATAGCTGTATAATTTTTCTCATCACTGTTAATAACCAGCAAAGTTATAATTGCATATGGGGCTTAATTAAAACTTTCTATCCTATTAATGAATGCCCATGCTTCAGATCTCCCATTAAATGGTTTGCAAAATTCTGACCATATTTCTTGAGCTGTTGGCTCTTGGAACACATAAGAAGGTATGGGCAGAGATGAGGTTGGGTTATAAAACCTCAATATGCCACTGTTACTAGTCAGTGGATATTAGTGATGGAATTCATCTTACACATTATTTAGCCCAAACTACCTATTTTATGCTGACTTTTTTACATATTTATATCCCTTGCATATAATCTGACATGAATAATAAAGATTGTCCATCTCCAAAGCAAATAAAGCTTTTACTTAGTAAGTAAACCTGTCTCTTAAGTAAACTAGCTCTTTCTGTTTTTACAGCATTCTATCCATTCCTGTATGTATTGTGGCACAGCCTGGCCACGTGCTCACCAGACCCATCTTCTCTTCCTCCTCGACACTCACCCATGCCACAACTTCCAGTGTATTTGCTTAGGTGGGACCAGAGAACATGTGAGTTATTTTTCTCCAGTGTTTTTTGAGCCAAAGACATGGCTGTCATTTCAAGTGGCAGCAGTTAGCAGGAGAGAGGCCTCCTCCACCCCTCACCTCTTTCAAGGTGGGAAGGATTGAGAACATGGAATAATAGGAAGTGGTAGAACCAGTTGGCAGCATTCTGAGTCCCTAAATCCATGTGGGGAGCAGCAACCACCTACTGCTCTCTGCTCACCTTATTTAAACTTGGATACAAGTGGGAAATTAGCCTTAATTCAGCCACTCATATTTCAGGACTATTTTATCGTATTGAGCAACCCTAGCAGATATATTTTACTCAATTTTGGAAGTGGTTATTTTTTAAAATTATGCTTTGTTTACAGTTTACATTACTGAGTATGGTTTCTATATACTGTGTATTTTTCCATGCCTGGATGATATTCCATATGTGATATGCTAAATTAACCTAACTACTTTCACACATTTAATATAATGTTCTTGTACTTCTTTCTTTTGAGACTATCTTCATGTGTATATCATATTTCTTTGAATTATAATATTAATGTGTTTTATTGTCATATTTTGCCTGTTTATGTTTCCCCTAAGCATCATAAGAGTATAAGAGTCGTAATGAACTTTTCTGTTTATTGTTTGGCAGCAGGCTGTTGGGCAAAGGCAAAAGATTTTAATTTGAACAAATACAATTTAACCATTTTTTTTAGTTTTCTTCAGACAGTATCTTACTATGTAGGCCAAACTGATTTGAAGCTCACGATCCTCTGCCTTAACCTCCTGAATGCTGAGAAGACAGACAGATGCGTGTCATCATGCATGGCTATCAATTTGGTCTTGATAAACCATACTTTAATAAAAGATTGCAAAAGTTGTGTACTATTTCTTTGTACAAGTTTTTTACTTGAGAACTTTAATGCATAATGCATAAATATACTGTAACTTGATTGTATTACTATCCTATTATCATCTTTTGTACTCTTCCCCCATCCCCATTCCACTCTTGTTCCATTCTCCAAACCTCCCTTTTCTGAGTAGTCCTTCCTCTGTTTTCTTATTTCTTTTGTCCTCATATGTCCTCCAGGTCAAAATATTGATGGGCTCAGAATGGGCGGGTATTGTGTTGGTACTGGCAACCACAGTGGAGTCAACTTTTCTAAAGTAAAAATATGATTCTCCTTTTAAAATTAACTTGATATTAAATGACATTTTATAACTAAGTTCTATAGAAAGAAGTTCATGCTTCTTTTAAAATATATTTTATTTATTTATAAGGAAAGAGAGAGAGAATGGGCACATGCCAGTGCCTCTTGCTACTGCAAAGAATTTTAGATGCATGTGGCACTTGGTGCATCTAGCTTTACATGGAAACTGGGGAATCAAACTCAGACCATCAGGCTTTACAAACAAGTGTCTTTAACCACTGAGCAATCTCTCTAGCCCAATGCATCTTTAATAGCTGGCGAGTTTTGCATCTTTACTGTATGCTTACTACTAATAGTCCTTTTCACAAGGAAGTTAATCATGTTTATTGAGAAACACACCATTTCTCAGCCTAACAGCTGACATAGCTGAATGGAAAGAGATTAGTAAGAAGAGGTGATGTCAAAAAAAATGAATGAATTAGTATACAATATAGTATACAATACAATATATTTTAATTTAAATATAGGAAAATTTCTATTATAGCAAACCCTCTATATTTCTGATGTATGGTATGTCATTCTGGTCACTACAACTATCATCTGGAAAGAATGTTTATGAACATCAGTAGAACATGATGTCATAGCAAATCATTCCTTGTCACTTAATAGACAAGGTGAGTCTCACAAAGCCCTCCAGACCTCACAGAAGCAGAGATGAGATAAAGCTCACTCTGGTCACAGGTGGAGCCAATTATAATGAGATACTCTGCATTTGACTGCTTAGGTTTATTTTTTCTGTATGATATATAGGTGAAATCAATTTAGATGTGTGCTAGAGTATTAGTTATTGTATAATTGAGTGGCATAGATCAGGCTGGAAAGAGAAGTTAGAGATGGTGCAGTTCAGTTCAATAGCATTGAGTTTCTACTGCCTTTGATGTGCATTTGTAGTTATTGGACTGATGAGAGGCAAACCACATAAAGATCTTATTTTGGAGCACTTATACAAATAAGGGCGATGACAGTTTAGTGAAGACAAAAGGAGATGGAACTAGCCTTGGGTTGGAGATTTCACTGTGACTTTGATGAACTTGGAAATGTGACAAAGTACCTCAGTATAATTTTAATCCACAAACATTTTAATATACTTTCTGGTGCATAGTATGTTCACTACACTGTTTTTTTAAAAATTATTTTAAAAGTATTGGACTGGGGAGATAGCTCAGTGATTAAAGGTGCTTGCTTGCAAAGCCTGCTACCCAGAGTTTATTCCCCAGCACCCTTGTAAAGCTAGATGCCAAGTGGCACATGTGTCTGTGATCCTAATGTGTCTACTGCCATGGGAGGTGGAGTCACAAGAATCCGAGGTTTGCTGGCTAGCTAGACTGGTGTTCACAGCAACAAGACGTGGTCCCAAAGAAGGTGGAAGAATTACACAGTCTCCTTGAATTTGTCCTCTGACCTGTACATGCTTGCTGTTTCTCAGCTCACACATATGCAAAGCTTGATAAGAGTTTGAGTTGAAGGGGTTTTTAATGCTATAATATTCTTTTCTGGGTTCACCAGCATAGAACTGTAATTTTGCAAGTTTTTGTAGGAAAAAATAGCTAATCAGAAAGTTGTATGATGCCTCTTGCTAGGGCATGACATGTTTCCTGATCATATTTTAGGAGTACAATCCTTTAAGTTCATGATGATAGAAAATCTGTTTTAATTTGGGTTGTCAGGGAAGGATTCTGTAAATTTCTGAATTGAATACTTGCTCTCAGAACAGTAAACTCATTAGGAGGTTATGAGAAATTAACTTGTTCTGAAGAAGAAAATTGGTTAATTTCCTGGATATTTTCAAAGACAATGGGTGTCCTACCAGCCATCATTTTAAAATCTTTTCAGTTTCACTTACATGAGAAAAATATAATGAAGAATTCATTTTCCAAAACTCAAAAAGAGAAAAAAAAGTATACTTTGTTTCATTGTGAAGAACTGTTACAGTAGAAAAAAAAAATTCCTGGTACACATTTTATATAAATCATGTACCAGTGATGGCTGTAGGCAGGAGCGATGCATCATCTGTGCCTTTAACTTACAAACTGCCT
Organism: Orientallactaga sibirica; assembly: GCA_036365145.1. Lineage (NCBI taxonomy): Eukaryota > Metazoa > Chordata > Mammalia > Rodentia > Dipodidae > Orientallactaga > Orientallactaga sibirica. The sequence continues at coordinate 26,027,612 of JAEOAD010000029.1, read as the reverse complement.
AGCACTTAAAGTCTACTTATTTGCAAGTAATCATCAAAATATTCTAATAATGTGTTTTCCACTCTGCATGGTAAATTTAAAATACCCTACAACAAGCATGATTAACAAAGCTAAAAATAACATGATAAAGTTTAACAGTTGAAAAGCAAGGATAACAGTCAGTGAAAACCATGACCAACTGGAGATAATATGAGAAGCATGGACATACCTTGTCTTATTCTATTACTGGAGATCTGCATGCATACATTGAGAGTAGGATCTTCACAGTATTGCCTAGAATTACAGAACAGAGAGACTTAGCAGAATGCCTCATTACAGAATCTAAAGTCTTATAATACCCAAGTTCTCATTGAATTAACCTTCCAAATTAATTTAGGTCAGAGGTCAGTCCTAGTGGAACCTCATACCTTATATGAATACCTTATAACTGGAAATTCCCTCATTTTCCCTTGTTCTGATCCGTCCTGAATCTGGTGATGATGCCAGTGTCTTCTAATCTTTGTCTGAGAGGGGAAGTTCTCACTCTTCAGGTTCTGCTCATTTGAGACTTTTGGTTTTGCCAAACTCCCAGGCATTTTTGGTTAGATACTAGGGTTTTGTGCCTATACCCTGAAAAACATCTTGAACAAGTTTTAACAACAGGAAAGTTGCAATTTTATAGCCAGGCTTCAGAAACTTTTGGTATTCTGGGTACAATTACATTTTGGTATAAAATGGATCATATTTTCTCAACTCCATGTGTTGGGGGTGTTAGGGCTCAAGTTTCTACCAAAGCAAAATATGTTTTCTGTTTAACATTAGCTTAATTGAAGTATCATAGATAAGCACATTTAATACATATAACCTGGTGAGCTTGGAAATGAAAATGCCTATGATACTATCACCCCAATCAAAGAAATGAGCATATGAAGTTTCTGTGTGTAGCTGTGTGCTGTGAAATATCCACATGAGATCTACTAGCAATTTTTATGTACAAAATACTGTATTGTTAAGTATAGGTATTATGCTAAATAAGTTCCCTACATCTTCTTCATCTGGCATAACTGAATCTTTGTATTCACTGAAAAACTCTCCATGATTACAGTCAGCAGTAAGGCAGGGGAAAGAAGGGACTATGTCTCCAATTGCTCATCAGACATCAGGAACTTTGCTAGATGTTTTAATTATGCTATTATATTTATTATTTTAACCAATTTATGAGATATTTATTGCTCAGCCTAATTTATAGATTAGAAAGCCAGAGGCAAAGAAAGCTAATTAATTTGATCTAGTTTATACAATAAATTGTGGATATGGGATTTGAACCAGCATCATTTAATTTTAAAAACCTATTCCTTTCACAGTTTTGTCTTCTACAAAAGTTGCAGAGCAGGAAGAGAGGAGGCAAAAGAGGCTAACATAAGGGGAACATGACCAAATTATAATTCCCAATAAAAATTAACAACAACAATAACAAAACAAATAGAAACCAAAAAGTTGCCCATTGCCTCCTGCAGTCATTAGGGTGTACTTTCTCCACCTCTTGCCATCAGTGTGAGATTTCTTCCTAATCTTGTCCTGGACTGGGGCCATCACAGGCATAGTTGCTGAGCAGCACTGATTAGCCTGCATTGAAGTTTAGTGCAGAACACAAGCATCTACAGAGCTTTTCAGAATTAGAATTTACTACTTCCACTTTCTCCATATGACAGTACATGGAAAAATGACTTTTCCTGCCATTTTTTAAATCAAAGGAAAGGAGAACTTAGAATTATTAACTAACGTTTTGAAAAGAAGATTGTCAAGAGGAACATGTAGCATCGTGGGGAAATGATGATTTCAAAGCCAGCAACATCATGTTTCATCTCCCCCAGTCCCACAGGGCTGTTACAGGCAGGAGTGCCACTGCAGAATCCCCAAGACATTGAGAACAGACTATTAAGAAGCAGGCAATGAAAATCTTATAGCCACGATGAAGAGTCTTTAGTCAATTTGTTTTTGGAGCATGATGCTCCAGAGGAAACTCCATGGAGAAGACAGGTGAAAACATCTCACTCCTAGAAGCCCAGTGCTAGGAGAACTGCCAGATAATTTCTGTATAATTGTCTATAATTACACATGCTCCTAATTTTAGAGAACAGAAAAGTGAATAAACTGATTAGTAATTTGATTGTATTTCACTCACCTGGCTCTCCAAGCTCCTTATAAAGGTCTTCTGCAAGTATCCACTTAGAATTCAGCCAGAGACCTTGGGGAGCAATCGATTTATTACTGCTAAGATGATTTAGCCATTCTTTATTCATTTAACAAGTATGTCTTACTAGCCCCAGGCACTGTGCTAGATATCGCAGGCTCCCAGCTTGCTAAGTGATTAGATCTTCATCTTCTGTGTAATTTGGGAGTCTGGTTGTGGAGGCATTGGTTATAGGACAATGTGGCCAAGCATCATAGTGTCCAACACAAGCTGGACTTTCTAGAATAATTTCTCTGAGATGGAGAAAGCTGAGCTGTATTTCAAAGTGGGGTTTGTGCTTCTCTGGATGGTGAAATGAGGAAAGTGTCCTAGGTGAGTCCTAGTGGTAAGAAGGGCTCTGATCTTCTAAATTCCTAGTGTTTTTGTAATTATAAGGTAATAGATAGACTGGGGGGGTGAGGAGGTGAGATTGGAAATGGTCTGTTGTGGCACATTCTGGGATTGTAGATTATCTCTCCCAAAAACTAGGGTTGCCCTATGGGAAAAATTTAAACCTAGGGGTGATACACTAGATGTCCACTTTATGAAGATTACTTTGACTTCTCTGTAGAGGGAAAATTAGACTTAGTTGGATATTACAAAGATTCTGGGAAGGTCATAGAGCTGGAGTGTCACTGGTGGAATTCACACAAAGAAGGACACAGCCCAGAGCTGCCTGCATAAGAGATCGATACAAGGCAGGCATAAATGGTAAAACTTGGGGTTATAGCTTTACATAAGGAAGGATGGAAGGGTAAAGAAGTCTCCATTTAGTCATTTGGAGTATTGAAATGCTAGTGATGTTGAAGAGAAATGTATATGGATTAGTTTGAGGATTTTAAAAGTTGGAGAAGTCCTACAATGTGTGCTAGAGGCTTCACTATTCTCTCAAACTACCGCCAATAGCACACAAGAGATAATGTATTCTTCATTCTATATGAACTCTCCTATGACTTCTGCAACCTATGGACATGCTTTTGCTTTTACTTGGAATGTAACATTCTTCCATCTTTCCCTCCTCCCCAGACCTGCTTATGCTGCTTTTAAGGGCTATTTTCCATGGGGATTTCTCTCACTTTCTTTCTCCCACTGTGGACATCTTCACACCCACCCCAACTACCCTGGAAGAACTAAGTCCTACCTCTTCCTTAGTCCCCATCACAGTTAATTGACTTATGTAAACATGTCTGGCTTTCCTGATGGCTTGAGAGCTCCCTGAAGGCAGAGGCAACCTTATCTTATTCACCTTTCTAACCTCAGCTACTAAAGGACACCTAAAAACATTTGTTGGCTTATATTTTCTATCAGCCTGTCTCTGTCCCTGAATCCTTTTCTTACCTGGCATCCTAGTATCACATGATCTCATCTGGGCCTATAGCTTTCCAAGTGAGGCAAGAGGGACTTTGCCTTTTCTCATCTTCTAAATGGCTCTCATTTCCTTGGGAAATAGTGGTGGTGAGGAGAAGCTCAGCTAAATCTTGTTTATCACAAAAAACTGGAGAAATTCTAAAGTAAACTTTATGATATAGAGTTTTTATGGTGCCCTATGTTTGGTAGGGACACATAATAATAGAACATGTAGGAAGAGATGGAGGCAGAGGGCTCATGGTTACCATACAATGCACCTCTTAACTTATGGCCTCAGGAGACACAGACATAGGTAACCAGTATCTCTTTGTAGATTTGACATGGGGCTCTAGTGAACTACCAGTTAGGAGTCCAAGTCTTCCCCAGTTCTACCTTGGTACCCATGAGCATCCTATGCACATGAGCCACTAAAGCCCTACATCCAAGTAAACTCACATAGCTCCTGTTAGAGACAACTTGTTGGCTGTAGCATGTTGTATTTGCACAAGGCTAGTTTTGACTACCTTGTTCCTAATGGTTAAAGACTTCATACTAGTTATGTGTTTGCTACTATGAGAAATATTGAAAAACAATTTAAAGGATGATAGACTTATTTTGGCTCAGACTTTGAGAAGTTCCAGAATATGGGTGGCAGGGTCCATTGTTTCTGAACCTGTGGTGAGGCAGAGCATCATGGTGTAAGATATGATGGAGTAGACAGGCTTATTTTGTGATGTCTTCAAGAGAAAGGGGAGAGATAGGGACAGAGAGGGAGACAAGGAGGGAGAAAGATAGAGAGAAAGGGAGAATGAGAACAAGTGTGTTTCTTCCCTTTCCCCCTTTTGTTTCATTCTGGTCCTGTTGGATGGTTATTCCCACATTGAGGCTGGGCATTTTTTTCTCCCTTTGTTAATCCTCTCTGGAGATGTTGCCACAGACATACCCAGAGGTATGTTTTCCTAATCTCCTGGGTGAGTTTTAACCCAATAAAGTTGACAATCAAAAATAATTATCTTAGACTTGGCGGTGAGGATCCCTAGATTCAGTGGTGGCAGGGTCTAACTTTGCCCATGTACTAAACTCCACACAAGCAGTAGTCTGCATCATCAACCATCTTGAAGTTGGGTTAGCTTTGGGGATTATTACACTATTAGACATCTCTTTCCCAGGAAGGGCTTACTAACACAGTTTGGGGGGTTATTAGACATCTCTTTCCCAGGGAGGGCCTGCTAATCTTGGGCAGTAGTTGTCAGCCCAGTCTGTCTTCTAGGTGGTTTCAATTTTTTCTCATTTTTTGGATCCTAGTCTCCTGGCTACTCATTGCCTTCTTAATCTATTACATCATTCTCAGGCCTGTTCAATGACCTTTCTTTCTCATATTGAGAGATCTGCTTCAATATGCTTTCTACTCTCCTGCTTTTGCCAGGGATGTTCTTCAGGCTAAAACTTTCTCTGAGAGTTTTGAAAAGTTAACAATTCTCTTAGAACTCTAACCATAGCTTTATTATGGCCTTCTCCTCCCTTCCTGCTCTTACATCCCCTTAGCTATCCCAACCACCTCAGGAGAAGGCTGCTGAGATGGTTGTGTCAGCTTCTGTTGTCCTGCACTTGCACCCGGATGTGATCTCTACTTGTTTTCTCTCCGCAAGTGCAGAAACTACTAGAAGGCAGAGCAGCCTGTGTCTACATTAGGTTCTTTTCTTTCCATGTGCAATGGCCAGCATTTGTTGCTGATTCATTTATTATCCTTGAGTTTGTGAAATGAAGGTATAAAGAGCAAGCAGAGGGATTTGTTCTGGAAGAGAGCCAGGGAAGCAAGGCCTGTCACTTTTGCAATCCTGAGCCATGCCAGGCCATTTAGCATAGGGGAGAAATCAAGAACATCCAAATGTGAGGCAGAGGCTCTGGGATTGCACTGCCAAGATCCGGAAGCCCAGGCTTTGGGAAGAGGAGGTGTGCAATGACATTAGGAAATGGAGAAATCAGCTGAGCCGAGATAATATAGAAGAAAAGATATTCAGCTGGACAAATTTGTAGATGAGCCTGGTTTAAGATGTATTTGCTAAGATCATGCTAAGAATTGGAACACCACAGACTACTGGAGGCTCTTAGCTTGCCAGAAAGACTGTCATCCTGCTTGAGGAGAGCACAGGAAAAAGCAGACAACCTAATCAAGTGAAGAACTGGGAGCAATGGAAGACAATGGGTCATACGCCCTGCACAGAAGACTCATGCCATCTAGTATGTTAGCTATGTTTGTAAAGCCAAACCAGACATCTAGATTTTATGTTAACTGTCATGATTTCTATATAGTGTCAAGTAACAGAAATTATTTTAAAACACAGAAAACTAAAACCTGTCCATGGGTTGGTTACATCCTTCAATCTAAAGGGAGAATTCCTGTACTTTAAAAGAGGTGATAACATCTGAGGCTATTAAGGAATAGTGAGTAGGTTTCTCCAGGGTCCAGTGATTAATTTGGAAGTATAAGTACTAGATGTCTCACTTTTTCTTTCTCTTGCTCTCTCATCAGTGGTTATGGAGCTATGAGGATGTGAAATGTTTGACCCCATCCTCAGTCAAAGTAGGGCTGCAGTGGTATCAAAGGCCTTTTGTGTTTCTAATTTCTCATCAGCTTGGGTTCTCTTGTACAACTGGACTCTTGTTCAATGCAGGGAAAGTGAAAGGAGTCCTCAGTTGTATTCTGGTCCTGGCTTAGGCATTAAGCTATAGTGTCAGAAAATTCTCACTTTGGACCTCATCATCTTCATAGATATAACGAGTCTCTCAACCTAATTAACTGAGAAGTTCTTTATACCACTAGCCATAGAGAACCCAAGTTTGCTTTAAATACCTTTGGCAGTCTTCAATTCAGCTCCCTCTTACCATGTCTTTCCATTCCACTTTCTCTCCAGACACCCCTTATGCTGTGTTCCCATGTACTCGGACAGTTCTTCATTTGGACACAACACGGGCATCTTCCATCCATTCCCTATGTTATGATTAGTTTCTAGTCTCCTTTTGCATGAAAACTCACCTTCCCAGGTAGAGAAGCCAGCTAAACACTGGAAATAGGTAAATAGGTTTCTAAAGATGAACCATAAACTGAAGACTTTGTGAAAAGCAGAACTGATGATAGAACCAAATAAAATGTCCAGTTCAAAATCAAATACATGAAGGTGAATAATTTTCTTTTAGATAAGCCACAACTAGTTTAAGAAAAATGTTTACCAACTCCCAGTTATTCTAAAAGTAATAAACTGTGAATCTGTAATTACCAAAGTACATAAAGAAAAAAAAAAGATGACTGCACTCTCGTGCAAGGCAGCCCATTTTATAACTGGTGTTGCCCAATTTAGCCTATAAACTCAGTGAATTACTTTTAATTTAATATAGTAATAGAATATGAGTAAAAATCACAATCACATTTTGGATACAATAAAAGGGCAGTTACAATACAAATCTCAGCTTCATCTGGAGAAAAGTAGTGCTTCTTCTAAATATAGTCAAAATCCAATAACCTCTTTCACCTTTATTTTGTCCAAGCCATCAAGATTCCTCTTGAGGACCATTGCAATTGCCTTGCAACAAGCTTCATGCTACAATCCTTCATCCCTTCTGTCTGTTCAGACTCCGGTGTTGTCCTGTTGAAGTGTAAATTAAATCACGTCACCTTACTGATTACTATCTTTCAGTAGCTTCTTACCTTTTAGATAGTAAGACCAAAATTATCCTAATGGCATGCAGTAACTTATGTGATATGACTCCTGCCATGAGAATTCTGCATCTCCTATTATCTCCTCCATGGTCACTCTCCTAACTGATCTTCACACATGCTCTGTATGCTCCAGCCTCAGGGCCTTTGCACCTGCTGCTACTGTTTGTGATATGCTTTCCCTCAAATGTTTACAGAGCTCTCTCTACTCTCTCACATTCTACCTCCAATAGCATAACACCACTGAGACTTCCCCAGGATATCCATTTAATAATCTACCAGGCGTGTCCAACCTTTTGACATTGTGGTATGATGTCATCCACAAATGCATTATGCACGATTCAGAACTAATCTGGGATGCAAGCGGTCAGCCTACTGTATGTTTAAGTTTTAATTCTTTTTGGGGGGTGGGATATGCATATGTATGTGTGTGTATGTATGTGTGTGCAGATGCATGTGCTCTTTATGCATATGTGCTGAGGCCAGAGGAGATGTCAGGCATCTTCCTCTCTTTGCTCACCTTGAGAGGGATTCTCTTAGTGCATCCAGAGCTGCTGTTTTCACCATTTCTTTTCCATCAACATGCTCAGTGATTCTCTGGTCTCCTCCTCTTCAGTACTAGCTTTACAGATGTTTACATGGGTGCTGGGAAATTCAATTTGGGCAGTTTCAGGCATTCTAAGGCCCTCATGCTTGCTTAGCAAGTGCTCTTAAATGTTAAATATTTCCTTAGCTCTTATTTTTAAGCTCACTGTGGGCAGGAGCACTTGTCAGTTTTGCTTACTGTGACTCAGTGCTTATATGACTTATTAAGAGTATTCAATTCCATAGTGAAACACATTAGTTTGCATGCTAATCAAAATAATTAATAAAAATTCTTGTGGGTAGGTATAGTGGTACCAGCATTTAGGGGGTGGAGGCAGGAGGATCAAAAGTTCGTCATCCACTGGTACATAATATCTTTTAGTCCAGCCTGGGATATATGAGACCCTATTAAAAAATAATAAGAGTGTTGCAGTCAGGTTTTACATTGCTGGCAGAAATCACCTGACCAAGAACAGTTTTTGGGAAAAAAAAAAGGTTTATTTTGGCTTACAGATTTGAGGGGATACTCCTTGATGGCAGGGAAAACAATGGCATGAGCAGAGGGTGGACACCACCCACTGGCCAACATCAGGTGGACAATAGCAACAGGAGAGTGTGCCAAACACTGGCATGGGGACACTGGCTATAACACCCATAAGCCCTCCTTCAATAATACACTGCCTCCAGAATCTCCATCAGCTAGGGAGACTAGCATTCAGAACACCTAAGTTTATGGGGGACACCTGAATCAAACCATTACATTCCACCCCTGCCCCCATAAAACTGATAACCATACATGATATAAAATGCAATGCATTCAGTCCAACTTTAAAAGTCCCCATATTTTTATCAATTCTAATGATGTTCATACATCCCCTTAGTCAGAGATCTTTTAACTGAGCCATAATACCAAAAAAAAAAAAAAAAAAAACTCTCAAAAAACCCATAAAGGCACAGAATAAACATTCACATTGGGTATTGCAAAGAAATAGTCAACCAATATAAGATTTAAACAAGGAAAATATCAAACTGTGTAGCTTCAAGTGTAGCAACTCTAGCCAGTGACATGTCTCCATGTCCAAAAATTCTAACCAGCAATAAGTCTCTGGAGTTGTAATTCTGCCCCTCCAGCTAGGTTACTCACAGTTCTGGAAAACTTCATCCAGAGCTGTCAGCTTTCCTGAGCAGCCATCTCATGGTCCTAGCATTTCCACTGGGTCTCCACTGCAACCTATGGTTTATCCTCATGGCTCCATCGGGTCTCCATGCAGGCATCCAGCAAACCTGCTTCACACTGCCCATGACCTTTTCCAAAACACAAGAACGTGTTGCAAATTCAATGACCCTCTCTTACCTGCATTTCTTATACTCCATAATACCAGGTAGGGTGCCAGTTTGTTCATCAGGGGGGAATAAAGCAGACTTTGAAGAACAAGATACTCTTTAAGCAGAAAGGCCCCTTTAAAAGAGTCTACATTTTTCCTATTGCCCCAATGCAGGTCAATGGTCCCAATCTCAATGGTTGTAATCTCTCATAATTTCAGCTGAACTGACCCAAAGATTTATTTCTGTGCCATATCCCTCTGTTCAGTGCATTTCGGTGCAATGAAACCCTGCACTAGTTCAAGACATGGGTATAATAGCAAGCCTCCCACACAAACTGTCTGTAGCCTAGTCCAAACAAAACCCCTTTTCACCCTCATAAGCCAAACCTCACAGTCTGTAGTTCTTACTGTATTCAGGTTTGAGTTTGACCAGAATAGTCCATCAAGCAGTACTTACAGCACTGCAAGTTGTCCCTTAGGCCAAGGTTTCAAATTCATCCACATTCCTCTTGAGAATCAGCTCCAAAAGGCCAAAGCCACACAGTCAGGTGTCTAGCAGCAAATGACCCCACTCCTGGTACCAACATTACTGTTGCAGTCAGGTTTGCATTGCTGGCAGAAATCACCCAACCAAGAGCAGCTTTTGGGAGAAAAGGGTTTATTTTGGCTTATAGACTCAAGGGGAAGCTCCATGGTGGCAGGGAAAATGATGAAATGAGCAGAGGGTGGACCTCACCCCCTGGCCAACATCAGATGGACAATAACAACAGGAGAATGTTCCAAACACTGGCAAGGGACACTGGCTATAGTACCCATAAGCCCGCCCCCAACAATACACTGCCTCAAGGAGGTGTTAATTGCCAAATCTCCATCAGTTGGGAACCTAGCATTCAGAACAAGTAAGTTTATAGGGGATACCTGAATCAAACCATGACAAAGATATCCCTAAAACATGTGAGTATACTTAATGCCACTGTACTAAATAGGTTAAAGTGGATTAAAATGATGAATTTGTTTTAGCACAGTTAAAAGATAAGTCAATATAATAAATAATAGAAATAATATAATAAAAGATGTATAGCATAATTAAAAAAGCACATTTAATTATTTAATGGGTGAATAATGATATCTTATAGGGGAAAATAAAGTCATCTCATCAGAGAAAGGAAAATGTTGAATGCCCAGGACTAGGAAGCGTTACCACCAGGGTTTTAAGAACCCAGTAAGCATTTATCAAAGACACTAATTTATCAGTTCATTCAATCATTCATTGATCCAGGTATTTCTTTATAAATGCACATTGCTTTTTAAATTAACTCAGATACACACACACACACACACACACACATATATATAGATGTATATATGTACACATACATATATACTTGCATATACATAAAACTTTAATGTTGTGTACATTACATAGATTTACTCACTATATAGTTTGTGGAGTCATCAAAATGAAAATATGAAGTTTGGAGAGATGACTCAGTGGTTAAAGTACTTACCTGCAAAACCTAAAGATTCAAGTTTGATTCCCTAGTACCCATGTAAAGCCAGATGCATAAGGTGGCACATCTGTCTGGAGGTTTTTGCAGTGACTGGAGACCCTGGTATGACCAGTCTCTCTGACTCCCCTGCCTCTTTCTGTCTCTCATAAATAAATAAATGAAAATATGAAATCCTTTGTTAAAACGGAAGAGGGCAAGTGAGTATATTGAAATAGAAAGCATTTTCCTTTATTTTGTGGTTTCTTTCTTTTTATTTATTTATTTATTTATTTATTTATTTATTTATTTATTTATTTATTTATTTATGAGAGAGAGAGAAAGAAAAGAGACACACAGAACTGGGGGAAGAGAGAGAGGAAGAAACAGAGAGAGAGAGAGCCAGAGACAGAATGGACACACTAGGTCCTTCAGCTACTGTAAATGAACTCCAGAGACCTGTGCCACCTTGTGCATCTTGCTTACATGGGTCCTGGGGAATTGAACCTGGGTCCTTTGGCTTTGCAGGCAAGCACCTTAACTGCTAAGCCATCTTTTCAGCCCTGTGATTTCTTTCTTAAATTGTCATGATGTTTTTGTTTACTATTGGATATCTTTCTAATAAAGAATTAAAATTTTGAACATTTAAAAAAAAGAATCCAGGGAAACAGGAAGATTCTCAATTCCTCAGCATTTTCATGTGATTAATTATTTGTTAATGCTTCTTATGATGGCATTAAACTTTAAAACAATTTTTGGCCATGACATTTTATGCCTTACTCCAAGCAACAATCAGGTAATTATCAACTACTATGTGATTTTAGAAATTTCGAACTTTAGAAAGACAGGCATTTTTTAAAATGCTTCTAGATAAACTTAGTTCCTTTTAGACATGAAAAAAGAATCCAGGGGAGAAAATACTGTTAACATGGCTCAATTGAGAGAGGGAATCAGGGATGAAAGTCTAGTGGGCAAAAGCAGTGTCTGTACAAGGATGCAGTCAGCCAGAACTTCCCTGCAGCAAAAGAGTTGCCAGATGAAGAAATGGCCCAAAGTCTTTCTCTTTTCTTCCTGAGAATTCTTGACATGTTTCAGGGCAAGAGAGGGGGCCATTACCATATACCAGTGCCCACATCCCAGGGACTGAAGAGAGCTGAAGTGCAGAGAACATCACAGAGGCAAATGGAGAACAACAGGCACTGAGCTCCCTGAAGAAAATTCCCAGCTCTATCAAGAGTGATCAAAAAAGGCCTCAAAGCCACCAGTCAGTTGTCTATGCTTCTGTAAATAGCTTATTACTCATGTTCTTGTAACCCTAATTAAATTAACTGATTCACCAAAAAAAAAAAAAAAAAAAAAAAAAAAAAGACATGAAAGGAAGAGGAGACAATTTGGGAAGAGGAAGGGGATCAGCAGGAGTGGGAGAGGGAGAAGAGGGAGCTTATAACAGAGTGAATGTGATTGGAGGTGTTCTGAATCACACCCTGACTATATGCAGCTCATCATTAAAGGCTGCACACATCCACCCTGGACATGGAGTGTAGTAACACAGACCCCATATTCCCTCTGTGTAGTGCCTGCAGGCCTTTAGAGCACTTCAATGGGCTGATGTCAGCCTTTTCTAGATTGTGGTTTCCTAAGCACAAGCATCCTTGAACTTTCGAGTGTCAGCATTTTTCATAGAGACTATCTCATAGTAGTTGCTTAGCAGATGAATGAGCACAAGGATGGAAAATCTTTCACATCCTGGTGTTATTGATTTAGAAACCCATCTCAGGGCTTCTCGAGTTTTAGGCTAGGGTTTGGTGATATATGGCCGAGTACCTTGTCTAGATAGTAAAAAAATACTTGTCAAAGCTCATTACATTTACATAGGGCCGATGCATTCTTTCATGGCTTTTAGCCTTCATAACAACTTTATAACAACTAGAAAAAACGCCAGATATTATCTAAGATCTCCAAAGAAATAACAGATCTGAAGAAATTAAGTCACTTACTCAAGGTCACCATCTTTGTTTTATTAGTAAATCTTAAATGATTTTCAGTATAAAGAAAAACCCAGAAACAAAGACATCTTAACCCAGGACACAGACAGAATGGTAACTGGAAAAGCAAAGAGATGATCTTTTAAGGGAACTGTTATCAATGTTCCTTTATCCATTCTCCTTCTATTCCTCTTCTTTCTTCAAGCTGAGCGCAGAAGAATAAATAAATAGGAGTTATGAGTCAGGATGGAGGGTCAGGAAGAAGAGCATTATGGGAAGAAGGATAATTTTCTTCTAAAATTGAAACAGATGAGCCTATTTGAGGAATAAAAACAGCCCACTACAGCTGAAGTTTGTGAGGGCAACAGAAAATCAAGGCTTTGAGTATTCCTGGCGGCATCATCCTCCCAGTAGGGAGAGGAACACAATTGGTTGTTTTCCTTTCCACCTGGAGCACATACAACAAGCTGGTGTTGTAAAGAAATTTAACAGGCTTTTCTGTGGGATGGGGGTAAGAGGAGCTTTAAATCCCTAATTATAGAACATTAGTTTTTATTATGTTGTTGACCTGTGGGGCATTTAGACATAAGATCAAGGGAATATTCTTAAAATGCTGGAAAATTAGTTATGGCTGACTACCTTTTTCATTACTAATTTTAATAAACAGAGTAGAAGTAGCATGCTAAATGAGAAAGGTTGCTGTATCATGTCATGGATCAGCTGTTCTGTAAAGAGAATTTCATGACATGGGAAAGGTGATATAGTAGGATTTATGTGGCCCAAATTAAAGTAGAGATTGGCAGTTGGTTCAGTAGGGTCCTGGTGTGAAACAGATGGTGTACTCTAAAGACTAATTGGAAAGTTTAATGAAAAGACAATTTTTTTCTGTAAGTAAATAAATAAATGAATAAATTTATTTGTTTGAGATAGGGTGTTATATTCCTTAGACAGGACTTGAACTCACTGTGCAGCTGAGGATGACTGAATTTCTTATCCTCCTGCCTCTACTTCCCAAGTATGGGATTAAAGTTACAACACAATGGTGGCTAAAATGACTACATAAGGTATATACCAGGTTAAAAGAACCAATAAGAAGTGAGGAGATGGTGATGTGCACAGGGACAAGAAGGGAATCAGTGCCATCTATAGATCTTTTAAAAGGGTACTGGCTATATTTACCATATTTTCTTTTTTTTAATGTTTCTGTTGTCCTTTAAAAATATTTATTTATACTAGGGAATCAAATCCAGGCTGTCAGTCTTTGCAAGCAGTACCTTTAGCAGCTGAGCCATCTCTCTGGCTGTTGTCCATCTTTAAATTTTGACAATTTTTATACATGCATATGTTAACCCCTATTACTTACTCTTGTCATTCTCTCTTATTCAATCCTTTCTTCCCAACTAGTCCTATTCTACTTCTGCTTCTACTTCTTCTTTTGCTTGGGACCTACTGAGTTTAATTAGGGTTGATTGTATGAGCACGGGTGGGGAGTGCTATTTATTGGAACATGGGTGAGCTTATCAGTAACTCTACCACTGAAGAAAATGTCTCCTCATCTCCATGCAGCCACAGATGTCTATAATTCCTCAGGGAGGGGTGGGTCCTCATTGGTCCCTGTCTTATCTATGTGGCAATGTTAATAAGCCCAGTCTTGTACAGGCATTGTTGTTGGGCTCCATACTGGTTGGCTTGTATAACAAAGGAACACTGACATAAATAGAAGCAGTTTGATGGGCACAACTATCTTTTTAGCCAAATTACTGTAGCAGTTTTTCAGTTTGCCTATGGTCTCTATGGACACAGGCTTTTCATTAGGTATTCAATGCCAAGTGTGAATTCCCACCCATGAAATATATATATGTATATGAATTCCTACTCATGGAACATGGAATTCAAATATAACTAGAAACAAGTTGGTTACCCTCATAAGAATTATGCAACCATTTCACCAGTGGGCACATCTTGCTTGTCTGTGTACTGCGTTTTCGTATTTCACATGTTCCTGATTTTTTAATGGTTGAGGCCTTGCTTCTGGACAGATGGCCACTGCTAAATCTAACTGATTCCTATTAGATAGCAAAAGATTTCTCTGTTAGTGTTCTTCTGTTATGCAAACCTACCATTTGGGAGTCCATACCCCAACTATCTATCTTATCAAATTTTCACACATCATGCCCACATTCTCTCATCTCTAAATCACTCCAAGGCCACCTACGAAGCAACTCAGTACCATCTTATAGCCCAGAGTTGCTCAAGTTATTTTTCCATTTCCATTCCTACCTGCAAAGCCCCAGTTCTAGGTTCTAGGCCATGTTCTGCCTTCTTTGTCATTTTCCTGTGGACCAGATGTAGTGCTTCTTTTGTGGCCCACATGGCACAGGGGGCTTGTTTATAGGGATTGAGAGCGTTGATTATTTTATTTCATGACAATCATTGCTGTATACACATGATCATATCAAATCTCAGGCACAGCTTTAGAAAAATGGGTAAGGAGCAATGCTTAGAATTTAGGGAGAACTGTTGTCTCAGAGGTAGGGTTATTCATCGGAGGCTACAAGAGAAGGGACAGGCTAATACTGTCAAATAAAAGCCACTCAAAGGGGCAGGTGGGGAATGACTACCTCATTGACACCTCCTGGCTATGTCTTAGAGCTGAAAGCAAAGTGGAGAAAAAGTGAGGTGCTATGGACCAGAGAGGTCAAGTCTACAGGGGAGAAAGCCAAAGAAAGGCATGGAGAACAGCTCCAAGGCAGCATATGGGTGAGCTGGACCCTGCAACTTGTCCCTAGCTTGTTCGCAAAAATGCATTGAGGAGAAGGAAATCATTGTCAATTTAGAAGAGTCTCTAATGGTCTGAAAAGCTAAATGTGTTCTAGAAAAGTTAGAAGATGCCCAGCCCTCTACCCTGTACTTCCATCTTTAGTCTTTCCTTCTCCCAACCTACTTTTAATCTGTCAGCTGATTATCTTTCTAGAACACAAGCTACAAGATATTGTTCACATCATTAAAAACCTGCCCAGGCACCTTATTGTGGTTAGAGTTCTCTATCTGGTCTGAACTTGCCGTCAAGCATTGTGTTTTGCTGGTCCTCTATCCCTCTATTATTTTCCATGTTTATGAACATTGAATATCTCTTTATACTGTAAGCATGCTGTATTCTTTTAAATTTCAGATTTCTGAATTTCTTCACATGCTGTGGTTACCCTTCATCGTACTGTTTCAATCTTTGTCTTCCAGACACCTTTTGAAACTCAGTTCAAATATCATCTCCTTTGTAGCACCCCTTCATGCTCCCCTCCCTCTGTACAGTGACACCTTCCATCCCTCTACCTTTGCTGCACTTTTCACAAATATCTTATAGGATATATAGTTTAGCATTATTTAATTAATCAAATTTGACTACATAATTAATGTATACTATATATATTATTTATATTTTATATGATACATGTATTATATAGAGAGTGGTCATGTTCATAGCAAACAAACTTTTGCTTTTAAAATTTACCTATTTTCTCTTCCCATATATGCATATA
Organism: Orientallactaga sibirica; assembly: GCA_036365145.1. Taxonomy (NCBI): domain Eukaryota; kingdom Metazoa; phylum Chordata; class Mammalia; order Rodentia; family Dipodidae; genus Orientallactaga; species Orientallactaga sibirica. Next base: position 26,011,420 of record JAEOAD010000029.1, on the reverse strand, counting down.
CACATGTTTATTATAAATATATATTATTCTATGTGTAAATATGCTACCTTATCTATGTATTCATGAATAGTATAAATCTACTCTATCCCAAATTCTTCACTATCACAGATGAGAATGGATGTCTAGAATATTATTGCTATATTCATCAATAAATTGAATTCTTTGATCATACCAATGTGTCCTTAAACTTATCAGATGTTGCTAACTTCCCTTTGAATTTTTTGTGAGTAGAAAGGATGCTTCTAGCTGTGGAATTTTCAGCAGCAGGGATGTGAGGATGGGAGTCACTGAGGGACAGATGAATTCATGTAGTATGAGTATTTCTTTAATCCTCCTGGGATTCATATTGAATATCCTCTTCCCTTAGTAGTGGGGGATACTCATTACTTTCCTTCCATTTAATGCCCAGGGCACTTGACAATGTTTAGACCCAGAGCCTTTTTCTCTCTCTAGTCTTTATTGTAGCTCTTGTCCTCCCTTTTCCACACATGTTGGACTAACAAGAGGTTCCCACTGAGCTTGTATGTCAGTTGATTGCATGTGACCCCCACAGATTAAATTCCACAGCTGAATGACCAGTCACAAATGCTACACTAGAAAGCTGCTACTAGCTGGAAATCAACTTTGATGTGTGACCATGGGAGTCCATGGGTTTTGACAAGGCTCTTCAACCAACAAAGCTACATGTGACTATTATGATAGAATAATTTTTCTCTGTCAGAATAATGAGATGCATTCAATACTCAGGCAGGATTGCTTCCCACTTCCCTTCATCTTCCTGCTCTTAGTAGTCATATTCTTTAAATATTTTAAATTATTTTTAATTTTATTTATTTATTTGAGAGAGAGGGAGAGAATGGGTATGCTAGGGCATCCAGCTGTTGCAAATGAACTCCAGACTCATGTGCCATCTTGTGCATTTGGCTTACCTGGGTTCTGGGGAATCGAACCTAGGTCCTTTGGCTTTGCAGCAAGTCCCTTAACCAGTAAACCATCTCCTCAGCCCTTAATAGTCATATTCTTGGTCTCTATGTCTTTACTTGAAATTAGTAGCTCTCAGTGTTATTGTACATTGGCATCACTTGGGGTATTTAAAAAGAAAAAAAGTGAAGCTGGGCATGGTGGTGCACTCCTTAGATCCCAGCACTTGGGAGGCAGTGGTACGAGGACCACTGTGATTCTGAGGCCATTCTTTGACTACAGAGTAAATTCCAGGTCAGCTTAGGCTGCAGTGAGACACCACCTTGAAAAGTCAGAAAGAAAAACAAAACTGTTTTTGGCCAAGTCCCACTGCCAAAGAGTCTGTTGTAATTAATTTGGGGTATGCCGGGCCTTCCTGTGTAATTCAAATGGATAGGTGGTGTTGACAACCACTTTTCTATATTGTGTTTTTTTTCCCTCTAAATTGCTGCTACATTCTCCTCTCTTATATCACACCATACGTATAATACATCTTGAATCACTTTGTTTCTTGTCATAAGGCTCTGCATTCCACAATAAAATCTACTTTCTTCAACAAAAAGACTACTTACAATCTGGATTCTCTTTAGCCCATCCCAGTTATGTGTATGTAGTAGGTACTTAGTAAGTACTTACACAATGGGTCAATGTACTGAGATCACAGGGTCCCTTCATATGGAAACACAAAGGAGGGACATTGGATCTAAATTCCTATTGCTGAGGCAGCAGTGAGCCAGAAGGTCAAGGAGACAAATTGGTTTTGAGAATGTCAACATGAAAAACTGAGAAAACTACTTTTAACTGTTGGAAGCCTATTTAAACTCCAAATCCTCTTATTAAACCTGTTTGAAGACAGCCTAGAGAAACTGATGCTAGAGATGCTTCCATTTACCACCCAGATGTACAAAATAAATACTGGAGTTTCAGTCAGCTTGAGAAGCTGTGGAGCTCTAACACCTCATGAGAGTCTTTTATTCATTTTTCCCCTGGGAAAACTAATTACAGCGAACCATTTCATCAAACTGTCCTGGAGAGTGGTTGTACTTGGTGGTGCCACTGTTGGAGAGAAGTTTACTTAATAAAAGAATATGACCTTAATTCAACTATATTAAGTGTATAGAACTCAATTGTTTCTGTAGGACTATCATAAAGGCTATTATTATAAATGACTTTCAGGTGAAGGAAAATATTACTGTTTGGAAAGGTGGGCCAATATTCAAGTTCATTATGTTCAGAATTGTTAATACACTTCTTTATTTATTATCATATATATGTTTAACACTACCTTGGTAGACTACTAATATACATTTATAAATATGTGTATGTATAAAGCATACAAATCTTTATATTTCCAGCAATCCTGGAAAGTGGAGAATTTGTGTCCCTGATATTACAAGTTAATAATAAGACATTTAGAGCAAGACTTAATTGTCAGAGATTCACAGATGTTCAATGTTGGAACAGAGAGGCCCACTTATTTCTGTTCTTTCAAGCTGCTTCCTATTATGAAGAACAACATACTGGCACATCACCCCTCCCCACACCCACACACTAGCCTAAGACTTAATTTTCTTGGGGATAAGGTGTCAAGTAAAATTTGTTCTTTTAAGACACACGAGGATAGAGATTGGGTTAGTACTGCAGACTAAGGCTGCAAGTCGAATGAGCACCATCCTGGGGGTGGTGTGGAGAAGGTGAGACAAAGGCTTTTGTGACCAGTGGTAATTTCCTTTGGGGAAGCCACTCTGGTGGAAGGAAACTTCTGACTACCAGGAACTACCATGATCTTACATGTGATGCTAATCTTGGTGTTTACGGTGACTTAACTCCAGCCTCTCTTGGTGATAGCTATGTCAGGGTGCTGCCACAGATGGTCACCATCATCAGACTTTGGCATGTCCCTATCACTTCACATCTATATTACTGTATTAGCCTTCATGTCTGGTCCTTTGATCTCATTTCTCCCTCATCCTTTCTATCCTCCTGCCAAGGGCATCTTCCTTTAATACAGCTGTCTTTCTGGTCACTCTCTGCTACTATGCATTCCATGGCTCTTCTCACATGAAGTTTTTTTGTCTCTATAAAAGCCCCTTCTTTCCTTTCACACAGCACCGCTCTGTTCTCCATATCTCCACATGATAGTGTAGTGTACTTTCTTCAAGTTCTCAGATGAGCCTGATTTCTCTGTTTTTTTTTTCCTTTTTTTTTCCTCATTCCCCCTTCCTCTTAAGGCCTCCCCCACTTTTTTTGAAGTAGGGTTTCACTCTGGTCCAGGCTGACCTGGAATTAACTATGTAGTCTCAAGGTGGCCTCAAACTCACAGCGATCCTCCTACCTCTGCATCCTGAGTGCTGGGATTAAAGGCATGCGCCACCATGCACAGCTACAACCCCTTCTTGCACGAAGCTTTCCTGGCCAGCCCATCTTTCCTGAGCTTTGCTACCTCTGGAAAGTGTCACGACTTTGGTCTTTCGTCACTGGCCTCATTAGTGCTTCGTGTCTAATGGTACTGAGCAGTCAAGACATGTTTGTAAGCTTGCCATACTTGGGTGCTCGGGGGTGGGAGATGAAGTTGAATGTGCAGGAAAAGTAAGATATGCATACGTCTTTCTTAATCTTAGAAAGGAAAGGACATAACAAGAATATAGTAACTGCAAGTGTAATAATTTTATTCTGTTAGTCACTGGTTCAGAAAATGCTCTACTTCAAAGGTAGCTAATCAATATAAAGCAAGGCAAAAGGACATGGTGATTCATGTAGTTAGTCATCCATGCCTCTTGGAAGTTCAGGTCATGAAGGCAATTGCCTAGCACTATTTCCTTAATAATTCACCATTTCCTCATTGAAATACCCTTTATCAAACTAACATAGAGTTGTCTTTCTGAATTGGCTCGTTAGTAGCTTTCCAACTTGTTTTAGTATTTGTTAGGGGGGTCCCCCAAGGCCAGCTCAGGAGGGACAATAGGGTCTCTGCCGAATTGGCGTGAGCAGCGCAGAGTCATGACACAGACTCCGGGAGTTGGGTGAAAGCGGAGCGAGAATCCACAAACTCGTTTATTTAGCACAATGCACATAGGTTTTAAGGGGCTGTTAATCCTTGTATGGGGCGGTCCCCTTTTGGTGACCAATGACAGCCTGTCTCTGGACAGGACATCTCGTAGTAGGCTTCTCGCGAGCATGGGACTGTAATTGTTGTCACATCAAGCCTGCGCAAAATGCCATTTTTACAGAAGCCACTTCCTGTTGTCTTCTGCCATGCGGTCTGGCTAGGACCAGGCCTGTATTGTGCCATACATATCCTCCTTTTTGTTTTTATTATTGGCAACCCTGAGAGGTATGGTTTATTGCCAAGCCATTGTTGAACCCAGGCCCCAAGGGATCATCATACGTGACAGTGCCTGTCTTAGGTTGTTCCATCTCATGGAGTCTTACCCGTCATGGGCCAAATGCCACCTAGGTGAGAAAACCCGAGGGGGATGGCCTGGTATGGCTTTTGGAAAGCCATGGTTGAACCCAGGCCCCAAGGGATCATCACATGTGACAGTGCCTGTCTTAGGTTGCCCCATCTCATGGAATCTTACCCGTCATGGGCTGGCTGCCATCCTGGTGAGAAAACCCGAAGGGTATGGCCTGGTATGGCTTTTAGCATGAGGTCTGGCTAGGGGCTAGACCTGTATTGTACCATACATATGAGGCTGTTGCCTAGGAGGCATGGAAGGGCCAAGTGGGCGTGGCTCTATGGCATGTGAACAGTCCCAGCAAGCGAGAATCAACTAGAGAGCCTGAAGAGGACTGGGGTAGGACAGGTTGCTGGGTGAGTTCACCCTAGCATCATAGTCAGTAGCATTGAGTGTCCTTAATGATAGCAGCTCAATGTAATGAAAGGAGTTGGAAAGGAATTTATAGCTAGGTGGGGGGGGGTAAGTTTAAAGTCCCATATGTAGTCTGAGGGGTCTGGCATCATCTTCTTCAGCAAGGCTGGTTGCTGAGTCAGTGGCTGGTGGGGGGAAATAAGTTTAAAGTCCCGTATGTAGTCTGAGGGGTCTGGCATCATCCTCTTCAGCAAGGCTGGTCACTGAGTCAGTGGCCGGTGGGGGGAAATAAGTTTAAAGTCCCGTATGTAGTGTGAGGGATCTGGCATCATCCTCTTCAGCAAGGCTGGTCACTGAGTCAGTGGCTGGACAGACGTTTCTGGCAGGAATCCAAACTGGGATCTGTGAAGTTTCTGGAAAGACACAAGCATACCCTTGGCCCTGCGTTAAAAGAGGGTGGGGCCCCTTCCAAATATTAGTAAGAGGATCTTTCCAGTGGACTAAGGGTAAGGGTGTCATGGTTGGTTGGGATCTCCAATGTTTGTAGGCTGGGGAGAGTCCTGCCTCATCAAAGGTGAGAAAATTGAGGGTGAAAAGAGCTTCCACTAGGGCCAAGTGGGGGTCCTTGGGTGACATAGTGGACTTTTGTTTTATAATTAGTTCCTTTAGGGTCCGGTTTGTTCTTTCCACGATGGCCTGTCCTTGTGGGTTGTAGGGGATCCCAAGGGAGTGTTTTATTCCCCAAGATTCCATGAAGGATGTGAATTGGGCAGATGTATATGCAGGGCCATTGTCTGTTTTAATTGACCAGGGCACACCCATGACCAACATAGCGGTTTTTGTTGCCTTAATGACATGGGATGTCTTTTCCCCAGAGAGAGCAATAGCAAAAGTAAGCTTAGAGTAAGTGTCCACAATGACATGGACATATTTGAGGTTACCAAAGGAAGGTATGTGGGTAACATCCATCTGCCAGATAGAATTTGGGGTAAGGCCTCTAGGATTGACTCCTTGAGGCTGTAGGGGGCCCAAAGGGGCTAGGGGGGCACATGCCTTACAAGTACGGGGTAAATGCTTGAATTGGCCAAGCGAGAGCTCAGGATATAGGGTCTGTATAAGGTCCTGTGCCAAGGAGTATGTCCAAGGTAATTGGAATTTCATCCCTAAGATTTTGGCGGGCCTGGGATTCAGCCAGGTCACTATAGGCGGGATGGCCCATTGTAAGAGGACTTGTTCAAAGTAAGCAGAATCAACACCAGATTCCTGGGCTGCCTTACGGATGAGGGCCAGATCAAAGAGGGGGGTGGGGAGCCACGGCCTGATTGTCGCATCCGGCCCTACGTTAACAGGGAAGGCGGCGAAGGGGCGTGTCAGGGAACCGGCAGTCACCTGGGTGTGTCCAGGACTGAGTGGGGGGAGGTCCTTGGAAGGGTAACGAGGGGGAGGGATGGTTGCCAGTGTGGCTGTAGCAGGAGGGGGTTGTGGTGGCGGTCTATTGTAATTTAAAAGTTTGACTTCCTCCTCATCCGAGTTACCGTAAGAGGGGGCTGGGAGGAACAAATTTGAAGAGCCAGTTTAGGATCCTCCTTACAGCGTTCGTTATGGGCCGAAATGACGTTCTCCACAGTGGAGTCTTTAAGGCCAGCAATTATGGCAAGGAGGATAAGAATCCATGGGGCTAAAACAAGAGTTTCATCCCAAAAGCTATGGAGGTCTTTTTGTTTTAATTTTAAGCCACATTGCAGAAGAAGGGCCTTAAGAGCCTGCAATTGCGGCGTCCTCTGGTGGGGAGGGAGGTTGTTGCCCATTGCCGCGTGGTGTTGTTTGATGGGGGCTGGGCTGGGTCACTCCTGAATCAAAGAGACTGAGAAAATAATAACCCAGATCAAAGATGATAGACCAGAGGATAATCATGCAAACCACAAGTCCTAATGCTGGGGCCAGCTGAGACATAGGGATAGATTGTTTAGGACCCACGTGTCTTGTGCTTAGTGGGGGGAGGGTCCAACACAGGCTTAGGGCCGTGCAGCAGTGTGTGCCTTACTGGGGGGGAAGGGGAGGACAAACAAAGGAAGAAAGGGGGAAGGGCTGCCTGCTCACCCACAAGCAACCGTTAGCCGTTTTTCTCTCACCAATGAAGAACTGGGCGCTTTGCTCGTCGGACTTTCAAGGACGGGCCATCGCCAAGGGGGTTACTCGCCGAGGGGGCTTCTCGAAGAACTGGGTGTTTTACCAAACGCTGAGGAGGCTGCTCACCGACTCACGGGACGTTCAACGGGGCATCTCACCAGATGCCGATGGGGCAGGGGGTCACGGATGGGGTGTCTCGCTAACACTGACGTCGGGGCAGAGGGTCCCTGTTCAGGCGCCAGATGTTGGGGTCACCCCCAAGGCCAGCTCAGGAGGGACGATAGGGTCTCTGCCGAATTGGGGTGAGCAGCGCGGAGTCACGACACAGACTCCGGGAGTTGGGTGAAAGCAGAGCGAGAATCCACAAACTCGTTTATTTAGCACAATGCACATAGGTTTTAAGGGGCTGTTAATCCTTGTATGGGGCGGTCCCCTTTTGGTGACCAATGACAGCCTGTCTCTGGACAGGACATCTCGTAGTAGGCTTCTCGCGAGCATGGGACTGTAACTGTTGTCACATCAAGCCTGCGCAAAACACCATTTTTACAGAAGCCACTTCCTGTTGTCTTCTGCCATGCGGTCTGGCTAGGACCAGGCCTGTATTGTGCCATACACAACCCTGAGTACCTGAGTTCAGATCCATAGACCCCATGTAAAAGCCCAAACTGTGGTAGGCTTGTGTAGTCCTCGTGTCCCTACAGTGAGAGAGGAGGTTCAGACTTCGTATTTCCCCTAAGCTCATGAATGGAGAAGTGAGCAACAAGGAGAAACCTTACCTTAAAATCATGGCTGTATATACTCTATATAAATAACTAATAAAAGAATAAGAACAAATAAAAAAATATGCAAAACTAATATTTTCCGTCCACAAGCCAGTGAACATAGTGCTGTTAGATAATTTAATTTGTGACAATGGTAAAGATGCACAGAGCATCCAATTGAATAAAGCTTTTTATTTTGCTAAAAAAAGAAAATCATGTGGGAGGCGAGGACTGACTTGAAAGTTGTCCTATGACTTCCTTACAAACACTATGGCATGTGCACACCTGCAGAGAAACACACACACACACACACACACACACACACACACACACTCCAATTCAATCAATAAATGATTTAACAATTGGCAGAATTTACCTATATATTTTTTTCACAATAAACATGTAAGTTTACTTGGTTAACTGTTATGTAGCTATTCCCTCCAAATAGAAACACTCCCTACAAGAGGGAGGAGGAAACTCATATAACTTAGGAAATTCATAAAACTTACCAGGCTCATAAAACTCAGGGAGTGACAAGATTTACAGGGTCCCTTCCTCGGGTTATATAAGCAGTAACAATTGCTGGGAGAGGAAACTTTTTAAAAAAATTTTTATTTATTTATTTGAGAGGGACAGAGAGAGAGAGGCAGATAAAGAGAGAGAGAGAATGGGTGCACCAGGGCCTCTAGCCACTGCAAACAATCTCCAGATGCATGTGCCACTTTGTGCATCTGGCTTATGTGGGTCCTGGGGAATTGAGCCTTGAACCAGAGTCCTTAGGCTTCACAGGCAAGAGCTTAACCACCAAGCCATCTCTCCAGGCCCATGGGAGAGGAAACTCTTTAGTGGAGCCCCCTGGAAGTTGGGCAGAGACCTACAGGGATGCAGTTTGCATGAGTCATCACCCATGTTTGGGGTGGGCTTTCCATGATGCAGCTGCCTTTGAGTCTCTCATGCTACCCTAAGTAACCCCTCACCCATGCTCCTTTAACCCCAGTGCACTCACTGGTCCAACAAGCTAGTCTTGGGTGGAATCCCTTCTTTGGCTTCTGCCAGGCCCTGTCTAGGGTGAATAGACATTTGTTCCAATCTTCTTAGGAAAGTCATGCAACAATAGGTTTTAAGATTCTATTAGGATTTTGATTGGAATTTTGTTAAAACTGCATTATTTTGAGGGAGAACTACATTATAATTTATAATCTCAATCAAAAAACAGTTCACTTCAGTGTTTATTAAAATTTTTTAGATCCTGGCAGGAAAAAAAAATACTGGTTTTCCTTTTTTTATGAAATGGGAATAATAGGATCTACAATAAAGGGTTATTTTGAGGATTCAATAAGATGATATTTGTGTGCCCTTAGTGTGACTTTCACAGAGTAAACAGCTGGGAGGGATCGACAAGCTTCAGGTTGGAGATTGACAGGCATGGGGATGATGGTTAATGCTATGACAAAGTACCATAGACTGCACTGCTCATCAGCTATGGAAATTTATTATCAGGTTGCAAACATTTTCTGGGTCCAGTGTGAGCCTGCACAGTGCTGTAGACTGCTGAGTTCTCGCTGTATCCTTGCAAGCTAGCCCTCTTTATCTTGAAAGGACACTAATCACATGGTGGGGACTCTAAACTCATTACCTTATTACCTCCCATAGGCTCAGTCTTCTAATGCCATTTGGGGTTAGGGTTTCAATGTATGAATTTTGGGAGCTCATTCATATGAGTCCATAACATCTACTCTGGTCTTTTTTTTTGGGGGGGGGGCGATGCACATGTGTGTAGTACTTGTGGTGTGTGTATGCACATGTATATGCAGAAGCAACACCCTGTGTGGAAGCTAGAGGAGATGTCCCCCTCCATCACTATTCTATGTCTCATTAATTCTGGAGCTTGCTGTTCTCTCCAGCCCCAGCGATTCTCGGGTCTCATTCTCACAAGACAGGGGTTACAGACACGTGTGGCCATGCTCAGTTGTTTGCCTGGGTGCTGGGGAATGAGTTCAGGGGGTCTCAGGATTCCCTAGGCTCACATATCTAAGCAGCAAGCACTCTGAATAGGTAAGCCACCTCTCCAGCTCCCCTACTTCATTCTGATACCCCCATTTGCATCCATGTGAGTGGGGGTGAATTATATTACAAATTTCTCTTAAGTTTATGGGAATATTAGATAATGTAGCTGCATTTGAGCCAATCATACTTCTATAAGAAACCCAATAAACTCGCATTCCTAATGTGGACCACCTGGCAGAAAAGAAAACAGAATTCTAAATGATCCAATGGTCAGTCACTATGGAATATCTGCTTTCAATAATGGCTTCAATGAGAGTGAGAGCCGTAATAGTTTTGTTTGTTTGCTTGCTTGCTTATTTATTTATTTATTTATTTATTTATTTATTTATTTATTTATTTATTTGTTTGTTTGGAAAGGGTCTCCTCCAGCGTAGACTAGCCTCAAACTTGTTATGTAACCGAGGGTGACTTTGAACTTTTGATCTTCCTGCCTCCACTTCGCAAGTGCTGGGATTATACCATACCAAGCTGAGGCTCAGCATTTCTTACTGCTATTTTGAATACTTATCATTTTTCATTATTGCATTTAAATTGATATTATATAGCTTTGCTTATTTGTAGGTGGGTAGACTGGGTTAGTTTGCTGTCACAAACCAACCACTTTATTTATTTATCCAGGGTGATTTTTCCCGGACTGTATAATTTTATTTCTACTTGTATTCTTGTTAATTTCTCTCTCTTGTGTTCTTTAAGATTTTATCTTTGTCCTTTATTTAGTTTGAGCTCAAGGCATAATTTAATTTATTTTCCTTGTTTTGGTTTATTAATGAAATCATTTATGTTTATGATATTATCTCTGAACATGGCCTTTAGTGTATGTCTTGTTGGAATTGATACATAGTTTTTCACATCTAGTAATCTATAATTTCAGTGTGGGTTTCTTCATTGGCTTGAGAGTTATTATTTAAGACAGTAAAAGTCTTTGTTTTATTATGGCTTTTTACTTTTAATATCCATATGGTCATTTATTTGTGTCTCTGTTTTATTGAATTATGGTAAGGGACAATAGCTTATGCATTTCTGATTGGGATAGTTTATTGAGCTTCCCTTAGTGACTGAATATATGATACATTTTTGTAAATGCTCCACAAAGTTTTCAATAAAGCATTTATTTCTCTCAAAGGCATTTGCAATTGTTCCCTTTCCAACACTAGTCAAATCCAATTTATTACCAAACTTGGGGAAAAGGAGCACATAAGCATTTGTTTCCATCTCATTTCTACTGCCCCCTCCTCCTGCTAAGCAGCCACTGTTTTTCTTCTGGACCCCAGTATTGTCCTCTCACCTTGCATGGATTCTTGCTCCTTTGCATTCTAGTCCCCATCTCTCACTTAGGTGATCTGAAGATCTAATCAGTCAGTTTGCATCCCTTCCCCAGTGTGCCCCATTGTCTCCATTTGCTTTTGCTCTCAGGATAGAAACAAGACGTGAACACGCTACAGAGCTGGCCCTCTGCCTTCTTCCCCCACTGATCACAGCCCCTTTCATCCACTTGTTTACTGTGATGCAGAGCACAGTCTTTCTTGACTGTTGTCATGTAACTAATAGAATCCAATGTGAATTTATCTCAGTGGACAATGAATAGAACCCAAGAGAAAAAAAAATAAAGCCTCACCTGTTTGTGTGTGGGCGTGTGTATGTGTGTGTGTGTGTGTGTGTGTGTGTGCATGTTCATTTTTATTTTATTTAGTTTGTACAGGCAAAGTACTTGCTCATATACAGATGTATATTTTTCTTAATGCTCTTGTTGTTCACCAAATGGCGTAGACTCTCCCCAGGATTGATTTGGTGTCCCCAGTGTATCATTGCCTGTGCTTGATGTTTTGGGGGCTCACCCTCTCTGTACCTAACCTTTTGTTTGGCCAAACTGCTAGATGTCACTGAGCCAATGACAAACTGAGCCTTACATGCTGTCCTCCTTCATGCTATTTTTGGCTGCTATGATTGTGCAAATCCCTGGTTGGCTTTTGGTAGGATATGGTCATTCTTTCTCGGTTCTGTTAACTACAGCAGCCAGGCAGCAAGCAATGCAGTGGCTTTCATCTGTTTCACAACCACCTGTCACCCCTGCTCAACAGAGGTGGGCAATGAAGAACCAGTGAAAGGAAGGGAGTGTCTCCTTTCTGTCTAGCACAGGCTGTGTCTCTGCCATTCTGCTGGCTTTCCACTCAGCTTAGTGCTCTTCAATGCACACACTCTTAAGGTTGCATCTATGGTTAAGTACTGTCTCACAAAAAAGATTTTGAAAAAGTTAGCTACACAGACTGTATTTTCAACTTGTCAAATAAAAATCGAACCTGGTTCTAAATGTTAAATATGTGTATCTAGGGAAAATCAATGTAGGTGAAGCCAAGAAACTAGAAAGGCACTCAAGAGACTAGAGAAAAGAGGATTGAAGGGAGGAGGGTGGGAAGACAATATGACAGATGAAATCCTAAGTGGAAGGGGGAACACTTGGGGCAAATGTGAACAGCTGTGCAAGTGGGGAGATTGTGTGAGTGTGAGTGTGTGTGTGTGCACGTGCATGTGAAGCAACCATAACAATGTTTGTATGAAGATGACATAAGGAGTTATGTTACTTTTAAGCTAATTGAAAAAAATATAATAAATAAAAATACAAACAAACCCCATGAAGCCTAGATGTAGTAAGGAGAGATATTATAAGGAGGACTATTGTAGTAGCAAGAGGTTTGTTGCAACCCACAGGCATAAGAACTGGAAGCATCTCAGGACTTGTGCAATGGTGTAATTTGCAATGAGTTACAAAGGCATGGGCAGGGCCAAATAGGGTGGACAGGTGACATGAATAGGTCCAAGTGGCTGGTCATTTGACTTTAAGGCTAGCCTGTTTTCCAACCCTGAAAGAGGTTCTGTATTGTGACTTAGGCTGAGGTTGGACTAAAATCCACAGAGCTGGGAGGAGAGGATCTTAACCAAATGTGGTTAATGAGAATTTAATTACAAATGATCAGTGAGGGTAAGTAGTTTAGTGAATCATGTATGATTATCACAAATATGTCTGACCTCGTCATAGATAAATCAAGATAGCATCCATGAATCTTCCCCTAGGGAAATGGGTGGTTCTTTGCACAGAACCATTTTTTCTCCAGAACACAAGGGGGTGGGGAATTTCTTAATCTTTACAGTTTTGTAGGATTATAGGGATTGTATACCCTCCAACAATGACACATGTCCCTTGCCTTCACTCTAACCCACTCTGATCTGTTTCTGCACTGGCAATCTTTCCTTTTTCTGCCACCAGTGATCTTTACCTTGCCAAATTCAATAGGTCTTTTATTTTTATTTATTTATTAATTTGAGAGAGAGAGATACAGAAATAGGCAGGTAGAGAGAAAGAGAGAGAATAGGTATGCCAGGGCCTCCAGCCACTGCAAACGAACTCCAGATGCATGCACCCCCTTGTGCATCTGGCTTACGTGGGTCCTGGAGAATTGAGCCTTGAACCGGGATCCTTAGGCTTCACAGGCAAGCGTTTAACCACCAAGCCATCTCTCCAGCCCTCAATAGGTCTTTTATTCCCTAGTTTTCAGAAGGAATTGAGCAGCTGGCCACTTACTTCTTACTGGACTGGTATTGGCCTCTGACCTCCTTGAAGCCACAATGCCCTGTACTTTCTGCTGCTCTCCACACTGTGCATTTTTTTGTTATTACTTTACATATTCTTTGTTCTGATGCATAACATGGGTTTTTTTTTTTTTTTTTGGTTTTTGTGAGGTAGGGTCTCACTCTGGTCCAGGCTGACCTGGAATTAACTATGTAGTTTCAGGGTGGCCTGGAACTCTCGGCGATCCTACCTCTGCCTCCCGAGAGCTGGGATTAAAGGTGTGAGCCACCACGCCCGGCTTAACACTGGTATTTTATGCTCACATTTTTTCTCATCCTTCATACTTTCTTGAGACATTATTCATTTATGTATTAAAAACATTAAATCTTCATTGTTGACCTTCTTATTTATATTTTCAGCCAATATCATATTCCTGAACTATAAACTGCAAACTATGTCTTATATTTGAAGTCTCTGTGTATATACATAAAAGGAATTTGAAAATTAGAATACTCCAAATGATTTAAGTTTTATTGGCTTGGATGGCTCCAAACATCCATTTAATTGTGTAATCTGCAAACACCCATCTCTTTATCTTCTTGTCAATCCATCGTAAAACCCTGTTTATAGACTTCAGGGCGTGCTCTAAGTCTGTGACCAGAAAGACTCGTAGATAGTCAGCTCTATCTCTGCTGACATATTAGTAGTTCATATCCCCATTATCAGTCATGAAAACTATTGCTGTTACTTGTAATGAATTCCTAAATCTGTTATCTCCCACTCAGTCAGTTGACCACACCATAGATAGGATTATCTTTTTAAAAATTCTCCCTTCAAAACATACTAACGGCAGCCTATAGTTGGAGGGCATGATCTCTGACAGTTTTTATTGACATTTTGGTCTGAATATCTTTGTTGTAGGGGACCGTCCTGAGTGCTGTAGAAAGTTCAGCACCAGTCCTCACCTCTACTCAGTAGATTCCAGTAGCAGCTCCTGTTCTACTGCCATTCACAACATTTTCATCTGTTGTAATTGTGCTCAGCATCCATTGGGCTTCCAAATTCCTTCATAGATCCTTCTTAAAGTTTCCCAATTATTGTGGTTTGAATGTTAACTGTCCCCATAGCCTTGTGTATCCCCAGCTTGTGGCACTTACATTTGGGAAGGTTGTGAAACCTGTAAGAGGTGGAGCCTTGCTGGAAAAAGTGGGTCAAATGTGGGTGGACGTTGAGGTTTTATAGCCTAGCCACACTTCCTGTTTGTCCTCTTCTTTCTGATTTTGTCTGCAATGTGATGAGCCAACATGCCATGCCTTTCCCACAACATCAGACTATACTCCCCCCAACATAAGCTGAAATAAGATCTTAATTTCCTTACTTTGCTTCTTGTCATGTATTTGGTCACAGCAAAAAGAAAGTAGATACCTAAAACTACTTACCAGCCAAATAAATTATTCCCATCCTTCTCCTTCTATATATATATATATTTTTATTTTATATATATATATATATATTTTTTTTTTTTTTTTTGGGGGTTTCGAGGTAGGGTCTCACTCTGGTCCAGGCTGACCTGGAATTAACCATGTAGTCTCAGGGTGGCCTCGAACTCTCGGCGATCCTCCTTCCTCTGCCTCCCAAGTGCTGGGATTAAAGGCATGCGCCACCACGCCCGGCTTAGTCTTATATTTTGTTTAACATTTATTGAGAATTTTTATACATAAGCATACTATAATTCTGTCATAATCCCCTCCCATTATCTTCTTTCCCCCCTCTCATGCCTCAATTCCTCAACTCCTTTTATAAGCAGTCCCTTTTCTATTTTGATGTTGATTTCTTTCTCTTTTTGCCCTCCTTCAGCACCCTGTTGAAATTTTGAAATGTTGATGGGCTCAACATTGCATTGGTCTTGTATAGCTATTGATAGTTCGTGGCCAATATGAGATCATGAATGAAATGTTGAGTTCATGGTCTGAACGATAGTGTCTCAAAATATTTCTCTCCATCTTTTGGCTCTTAGATTCTTTTGCACCCTCTTCTGAAATTTTCTCTGAGCCTTGTTGGGGCACATGATAGAGATTGTCTTATTTAGTGAACTCAATAGCTGTTTTTCTCAATACTTTGACAAGACTTGAATCTTCTCAGTGTTTATTGCATTTGTAAAAAGAATCTTCTCTGGCCAATAGTGGAAGTAGCACTAATATCTAGGCATAAACATTAATTTTAAGGGACAATTTGGTGGGAATAACATAACTATTTGTTAAAACAACAGTAGTAAATTTCCTCTTAGTGTCTGTGACCTTCTCAGTCATA
Source organism: Orientallactaga sibirica (assembly GCA_036365145.1). Lineage (NCBI taxonomy): Eukaryota > Metazoa > Chordata > Mammalia > Rodentia > Dipodidae > Orientallactaga > Orientallactaga sibirica. Next base: position 25,995,815 of record JAEOAD010000029.1, on the reverse strand, counting down.
GGCTCTTGACCAAGTTTTCAGTAAAAGGCATGGATTCCCTTCCATTGAGCAGACCACAAATCTAATCACTGAGCAGCTGGTTAACCCATAACATTCAGTGGCTCGTCAGCTATGTAGACGCAGGGAGAATACACCACTGGGTAAGACTGTTGATGGCTTTTCTCCCCCAGCAGTCTGCACAGCACTCTCCAGCGCTATGACATCATGCCAGCAGAGGAAAGGCTTATGGCTCAGTTCACATTTGTTTATTCATTGCCTGCAATGATACATGTGGTGTCTTCAGCAATAGGATTTTACCATCTAGTAAGTATAGCTCTCTATTTATACTCCAACTGTAGTTCTTAGATGGTAGCCTTCATCTGATTAAATAATTATATCATCAGTCTTTTTCACCTCGTGCAGATTCAACTAACCCAGATAAAAAGTACTTGAAAAAGGTGGGGCATGTTGGCGCAGGCCTTTAATCCCAGCACTTGGGAGGCAGAGGTAAGAGGATCACCATAAGTTCGAGGCTACCCTAAGATTACATAGTGAATTCCAGGTCAGCCTGGGCTGCAGTGAAACCCTACCTTGAAAAAAAAAAAGAAAGAAAGAAAGAAAAAGAAAAGAAGAAAAAAAAAAGAAAAAAAAATGTGTTGGTCCCTATGACCAGGTATGGACTTTCCTTGTCCTTAATTCCCCCAAACAGTTCATTATGACATCTTTATAACACCATCTATGTTTTATTAGGTTTTATAAGTAATCCTAGGATAATTTAAAGTATACAGTAGCAGTGTGCTGGTTCTATGCAAGTACTATGCCATTTTATGTAAGGGACCTGAGAATCTATAGGTCTTGGTACCTATGGCCTGTCCTGGCACCAATCCACTATGGTGACAAGGGACATGGTACATTTTTCTACTTATTTGAGTATCACATTCACTCTAATATCTGTATCAGTAACTTAAATGAATAAACTCATTTGATCGTGTTCTTACAAACAAGTTGTATTTGCCACATCAAACTTGCCATAGTGCTCAGATGAGCCTGTACTGTGTTTCTTTTGGAGACAAAGGTTTTTCTCATGGACTTCTCCTGTAATCTACCATCATTAATCTACTATCATTCTACAAACATTTTAGTTTGTCTTCCTCCTAGACTAACCATCACGGGCACTTTTCTAACTGTTTTGCTACGTGGGAAATGTATTGGAACACTCAAGGTCAAGCTCAAGGTCACTTGGCCTGTCCGAGGCAAAGCCAGCACTCATACATGGCCAGCAAGGCTGCACTTCTGTCTTTCTAACAGATGGTCTATTGGAAAGGACAACTAAGACCAAAAATAGACTTGTAATGGCTTATTAAGAGGCATTTAGGGAGGAAAAAAAACAAATTTCACAATGTCCAGTGATGACATAAATGCACTACCTCACAGCTGTATAAAACTCTGAAAACATTTATCTACATGCCATGGTTGTCTCATCAGACGTTCCTTGTGGCTAGCCTCCCCGGCTGATGCCCTGGAACTATAATTGCTGCTGTGAGATTATTTCCGGGATGTTGACAACATCTCTCTGTTTTCCAAAATTCTTCTTTCTCCTAATATGCTCATATAAACACATCAGCCAGTGATTCTCTGTGGACTGTAGCCCAGCAGGGGAAGTTGGCCTTATTTAAATGTAAAGCTCAGTGGAGGAGCAAGATGGGGAGAGCAAGCAAGCGAAGCACTTCAGAGGGGTGGTCTAGCACGAGGCAGCCCTGTCCACCTCTGCTAGCCCTCTTTCCACTCATCCTTTCTTCTCCAGCTTCTCTTTCTGTCCTCACCTTTTCTACCCAAAACTTTTGATTTTCTTTAACCAAAGGATTGCCTCTCCTCACTGAAAAAAAATGGCTCAATGAAAATGCATATAATTTAAACAAATTAGTGGGTGCATTTAAAAACCTCTTTTGATTGAAGTTTATCATTTGTGAAGTTTATCATTTTTATGAAGAACAGGTTTTAGGCAGGGGTTTTGAATTAGAATGAGATCATCTCAACACAGAATTTAGATGAGAAATGGCAAGAGGAGATCATGTGAAGATGCAAATATCTCATTTTAACAGTTGAGGGGACCTTGGTCATTCTAGGGCTAGTATATAAGTCCTTGATACTGGAGGGGAGAGACAGAAGGAAAAAGGAACAGCAAATTTCTTGGTTTTGGATAAAACTTCCATATGGATGTATTAGGTCCTCTGAAATTTGGAAACTCAAGTTCATCTAGACACCTCTCCCAGCCCCTTGATGGACAGTTACTGAGATCTTTATACACAAGTGTCTTTTTTGAACATCTTGGATCTAGGAACCAGAATTTTATATATTTGTTAGGCTATAATATGCAAATAAGAAATATTCCATTATTTTGATACACTGTCTGTTCACATTTAACTGAACTTTTTTATTTAAACTTCTTTATCATAATTTGAGAAGAGATTTTATAACATGCCAGTGGATAGAGTTCACCATATTTTATTGCCAGTGTTGTTATTCTCAGCCTCTGCAAGTGTAATTAAAGGCATGAAACAAATAGGCTGTAGTTCTTCATAGATGGGAAAGATGGAATGAGAAGAATTATTCCTGGAATTGATGAGATGATGTTTACTAATGATTTAGAAAATAAAATAAGATTAGACTTTGGCTTATTAAGTTGTCATAGAGAAATATATGTCAAACCAGTCATTTTATGACTTTTTAAACTCAGAGAGAGCTTAAAGTCAACTCATGAGCAAATAAAAAGTTTAATAACATTCATAACTTCCCCTCTTTCAACAAATACCACACAGTACCATAGTTATGGATTTACAGGTAATTATAAAAGAACATGCAGAGAAATGAAGACTTCTAAGGTTACACAGAATCTCCACTGACCTCATGCAACTAGGGTTCTAGTTTTAAACCTGTGATGATTGAACAAAGAGAGGAGGGAGGGGGCAGGTAGGTGGGAGAAAAGGAGTAGGGGGGGAAGCTCACTTAAGAAGTGTTGGAACAAAGAGTATAATCTTCACTGTCCTTTTCATATTCTTCCAAGGATCCAGTTGAGTTCTAATGGGATCTTCTAGTGAAAGAGCCTTTGAGGTGCAAAGAATCTCAGCAGACACCCTGAGCTTTTTCTGAGGCAGATCCAGGTCTGAGGATTAATTACTTTGTCAGACATTGAAGGGTTGTAAATCATTTCTATTCTGTGTTTCAAAGCAAGATTCTGAAGCCCAACAGAACTACCATTTTCAATGGCTGCTTTTTTTCTGGATAAGTATTTTTCTGCTCCAGGGATGAAGCTCCTTCTCTTACAAGTGCCCCAGGAGTGCCCAGGAATGTGGCCTTAGCATGGTTTCATGAACCTCAGCTCAGTTTAAGTACCTAGATCACTTTGTCCTCTTTGTACCACACACCATTAGAGCCCAAAACAAAGTTCCAACAAAAAACTTCTTCAGTCACAAGATTTTCCTGTGTATTCTGTTTCTTTTCTACTGACTCCATAACCTCTTTTCTATATGGGTCTATCTTATATGTCTCTGTATTTCCTCTTCTAAAGATACTTACTACTTAGACAAAGTGGTGGGCTAATACCTATGGTTTCCTAATACTTATCAAAGATTCCTTAAATAAAACCAATCTTGAGAAATCCAATTCTGGTTCTACTGTTGATCAATTAAGGTCAACTATGTCCAGAGTTCATTTAATGGTATTTATTAAATGCATGTAGTTGCTTGTAGGAGATCAAGGTAATAATATAAAGAGTAACATAACCTTTGGCTTGAAGACATTAATGATTCTTTGAAGGAGAGAAAAATGCAAATGCATAATTTAAAGAAAGACTCAACATAATGAAATAGACACTATAATAAAATCCTAGCTCAAAAATAGCAATTACAAAAAAATTAAAACAATTTAACACTTTGCCTATTTATACCCGTGAAGTTGATAGTTATAACATACACATCCTATTCAATGTTGTTAAGGGGTCAGTGGCTGGATGCATTTTATTTTATTTTATTTTTTTAGTTTTGCAAGGTAGGGTCTCACTCTGGTTCAGGCTGACCTGGAATTAACTATGTAGTCTCAGGGTGGCCTCGAACTCTCAAGGCGATCCTCCTACCTCTGCCTCCCGAATGCTGGGATTAAAGGCGTGCGCCACCACGCCCAGCTCGCTGGATGCATTTTAAATATCCTTTCTTTTTCTTTTTTCTTTTTCTTTTTCTTTTTTCTTTTCTTTTTTTTTTTTTTTCCTGAGGTAGGCTCTCACTCTGTCTCAGGCCGGCCATTTATATTTTTTTAAATGTATAATTCAAAAGGATATTTAAACCAGGTGTGGTGGTGCATGCCTTTAATCCCAGCACTTGGGAGGCAGAGGTGGGAGGATCACCATGAGTTCGAGGCCACCCTGAGGCTACATAGTGAATTCCAGGTCAGCCTGAGACAGAGTGAGAGCCCACCTCGGAAAAAAATAAATTAAAAAATAATAAATAAAAATGTTCTGGAAGAGAATTTGGCAATATTTTTTAAAAGCCTTAAGTTAATTCACATTCTTGAACCTAATCATGGTACTTCTATGACTCTAACTTCAGAAAAATCAAGGATATAATAGAAGATGTATTTATAACTATGTTTAGCGTTAGTATTTATAACACACATGCATTAGAAAAAGCATGAGAGAGAAAGTAATTAGCCATGCTTGTCTCAATTAAAAAATATATACTGACTAAAACAAACCAAACTTTTGTAAGACAGAGTGCAATTTTTATAACAAGGAAAAAGACAACAGTGGATATAATTTAATAACATTCTTCTTGAAGAAACCAAATAATTTGAATATCTGTAAAACCATGTGTTGTAGTTTGACTGTAAAATGTCTCTCAGAGGTTCATATATTAAGATATTTAAAGCCCAGCTGATGGCTGTGTTTGAGGTGTGGGACCTGTAGGGGGTGAGGCCTTGCTGGAGGAAGAGGTCACTGGGTGTGGGCCTTAAGTCTGACTCCACTTCCTGTTCATACTCACTACTTCCTGACTGTGGTAGAAATGTGACTAGCTCCTTCCTGCTCCTGCTGCTGTGTCTTCCCGCCATGATGGACTATATCCCCTTGAACCGTAAGTCAAAATAAATCCCTTTTACCCTCAAGCTGATTCTTGTCAATTATTTGGTTACAGCAACAGGAAAAGTAACTAATACACTATGTATTTAGATATTTGGACAAATCAGTTGGTAATATTCAATTTTAACTTTAAGTTCTTGCAGAAGGAAGTGTGAGAAGAGAAGATGGAGACTAGAACCGCAGATACTGGTACTGGTGAGGCAGTTATGGGAATGAGCTGCTTAACAAAGAACGCTTTGCAAGGGCAGACAGTGTACACAACCTTCCAAAGGGATGGAGTGGACTTTGATCTGCACCTTTGTCAGAGCTGCTGAGCCGACACCCCCTACTTGGGGAAGAGGGACACTATATTCTGAGTGTGGCTGTCATGCCACAGCTGCTCTTGCCATCTGTTCTGCCTTTGATTCATATTGTTTGTCATTTCCCTGGTGCCTTTTTTTGTAGGCTGCTGTCCAGTGTTCATTTTTAAGTGACTTCTATGAGACCAGGGGATTGATAGTCATAACAGCATGATTTCAATTTTATTTTACCTGGAGGGAATCAGTTTCAGAGAAAGAAATCCAAGCAATATATCAGCAACCCACGTGGGGCATTGAAAGTTCAATTCAGAAAGTTAATCAAGTTTTTGTGATCCTTGGGCTCTCGTGTTCTATTTAAGTAACTTGAGGATGCTAGAGGGGATATATTTGGCTTAAACGCAGACTGAAGAATAGAGACCCATTTTGGCTGGTACATGGACGTCAAGTCACAGCTGGGAATTGGCTATATTCTGCCAAACCAGTCAACTCTTACCTTTTGTGTTGCTCTCAGCCTAATGATTTATTTAAACGATGGCTTTTGTCTTTTACTGGACCTTGTCTATTTTTAAATGAAAAAGAAGTTTTAAAGAAAATAATCTAAAAAGAAGAAGCAAAAGAAGGAGAAGAAAAAGGCTGGAGTAATGGCTTAGTGGTTAAGGCGCTTGCCTATGAAGCCTAAGGAGCCAGGTTCTATTCCCCAGGACCCACATAAGTCAGATGCACAAGGTGGCACATGCATTTGAAGTTTGTTCACAGTGGCTGGAGGCTCTGGCATGCGCATTCTCTCTCTTTCTGCCTCTTTCTTTCTCAAATAAATGAATAATTAAATATTTTTTAAAAAGAAAATAATCACATTCATTCATTTGTTCAAATTCCCATGTACTTACTTTGAGGGTAGCACAGCATTGGCCAGGAGCTAAGAGCAAAGACATCCTTCCTTGAGGACTGAACAGAGTATCACAAAACTGTGCTTTTTGCTGTGGCAAACAAATATAAATTGGGGTTGTAAAGAGTGTTGGGGAAAAAAAAGCACTGAAGTGGGAGAGGAAATGGAAAGAAAAAGATGAACTGAGCAGGAATCATGGGCTCTCACCAAAGACTTTAATAGATTAGACAGCATTTGAAACATAAAGAGAAGTTACCTGCTACTTTCTTACCTAGCATTTCATAGGGAAGGAATCCAGAGACATCCCAGAACAGTCCATTTTGGTGTTTCATTTCCTCCAATTACAGATTAGTTTAAGGATATGAACCATAACTTTGATAGTATTTACAGAAAGTTCCTTTCTTGATCTGTAGCAGTCACCTTCCCACTACTGCTATAAAACACTTGACCAGAAGCAGAGTATGGAGAGGAAGCTTCATCATGGTGGGAAAAGCATGCCACAAGCAGGAAGCCAGCTCACATATCCACATTAATGGGAGGGAAGTACACTGACTGAACTTGCTTGTGAGCATCCAGCAGAACTGAACTAATAAACCAGAGCTCAGCCCTCAGTTTACACACTTCCTGCAGCTGGCTCCACCTTCCCAGTTGCCCACAGCTGAGGACCAAGTATTCAAAACACATGAGGGTATGGGGGACATTTTTACTCAAACCACTCTGCTCACCATAAGCTCTTTAGGTAACATTTCCTGGCTCCCTTGTGGTGCGGTGGAGTCACACAACTATGTTGACCCATGAGTTGATACTAAGAAATGACTGTTGGTATGAGACTTTAGAGCTTCTCACCAAAAGAAGATGGTAACATTCAATACGGTGGCCATTCAGCCTGGGCTCAAAGAGAATGTGAAGATCAGAGTTTCTGGATGGCCCAGGAGCATCATAATATAAACAAGAACCCAATGGCTTTTACTTTTAATCCATCCCAATAAATAAATTAGCAAAAAATAAATTAGCAATTTTGGGCAACAAAATCTAATCTGTTGTCTTTCTAGCTAAGGAACTTAGCAAAAGTGGATCTCTTTCTTGTTCTCTGTGTACATTGGGATCAGGACCGAAGTTAGCATGCAGGTTCACTAGACCATAAATTGATAATTTGAAAATGATCATATCCTTGTCATGAAATGAACTTGATATATGTGTTGAAAGTTATGGTATTTAATTCAAGTACCACTGTGAAACTCAATGGTTGTTATGAAAATGTCTCACTGACTGGATTGAGACAGAGGTTAGACAATTCTATTTCTGTCTGATCTTTGAAACTCAAGAATTATAACACTATTCCATAAGAATGAACAATTAAACCAAAAATTAATAAAATATATTTTAAAAGAAAAAATACCATCAATATTTGGGGTTTTCTCTATAACTCTTTCTAAAAAGACTGACTGCTGTTAAATGCCAATGATTATGAATGTTCAGGGGCATGATTCCCAGGTTGGATCTCTTCAGAAGCACAGGGGTAGCTTTTGTAGATCAAACCTCTGGATCCCACCCTAGATAGTCCAACTCATACTATTTGTGAGGAGCACAGGGAGAGTGTTTAAAAGAATCTACAACCTCAACTCTGATCTCAAAAGGTTTGGCTCTGTTAAGACATATTTGCCTCTGGTATGTATCTTGAGGCTCTTGAATGAGCTCTGATTGGCCAGCACAGGGTTTGTTTCATTGTTTTCACACTGAAGAATTTCTTTGGTGGCTGTAACCCTCCTGGAAGGAATAAAGATAGTCTAAAAATAAATGTGTGTTCTTCCCTTTGGCTATTCATCTACTGAAACAATGAACCCCCCCAAACTGGAATTTCCTCAGGATTCTCATTCTGAGGAAGGATGAAAAGGCTGAAGAAGTGAGAAAAGGCTGAAGAAGAAGGAGAACTTTCTGGAAAGAGTTTTCAAGTGTCTTGACAAATTCTCAGAGCACCTTGCAGAAAAGACTGGATCCTAGACTAAGATGGGTGATAGGTAGGGCTGCACATGGTTCAGGACTGCTTAGTTATACATAACTCTGGCCTTCTTTTATTTAAACCTCATGTTAAGATCTCTTATATGTACTTAAGAGAAGGGAGGTCACTTGAACACTTTGTTCTTCTCAATGTGGCCACCTGGAAGAAATCTTTTTTGCTTTTCACTTTGTTTCTTTAATTGGACTACTGAGAATGGGTGGCCAAGCCTGAGCTGTTTGGGATCTGTGGGGGCCCAGGCTCTGGCTCTAACAACTCTGGTTACAGACTCTAGGAAGCAAGGCTGAGGGAGCTGCATGCAGAATAGAGGGCAGAAAGGACACCAGCTCCACCCACCTACTCATCACAGAGGATCCCACTGCTAAGACTGGGGCTCCTTGCAGAGCCTTTATCTTCATGCTGTCAGAACACACAGCCTGTGCATATTAAGCAGGAGTTTGCATCAAAAAGTAATTTATTGTCTTGAAAGAAGAAGAATCTTTTAATTTACTCACATTTTCTTTTCCTTTTTTTTAAATTTATTTTTGGAGAGAGACACAGAGAAAGACAGACAGACAGAGAGGGAGAGGGAGACAGATAGAGATGGGCACACCAGCAGTTTCTCAGCTGCTGTGAAGGAAATCCAGATGTGTGTGCCCCCTTGTGTTCAAGTGTGGCATTGCACCCTTGCGTTGCTTTGCATCTGGCTAAAGGTGGGACCTGGAGATTGGAACAGGGTTCTCAGGCTTAGCAGGCAGGCGCCTTAACCACTAAGCCATCTCTCCAGCCCTTCTTTTCCTTTTTTACGAAGACAAATCAGACCTGAAGTTTGTAAAATCACTCAGACCAACAGCACTCATGTGGGTGTCTGTCCCCCAGGCAGTTTCCAAATGACAGTACCAGCTCACACTGCACACAGAGATGGGTCTCCTATTCACCTATCCCTTCCCTTCATAGTTCAGACATCTTTGCCATCACTTGCTTCTTTTTAGTTAGTGTATCCTGGTATCTGGATTCTACACTGTGCTGGCTGATTTTGGTTGTCAGTTTGACAGGATTTGAAATCACCATAGAAACACATCTCTGGACATGGGTGTGAAGAATTTTCTAGATTAGGTAACTGAGATGAGAGAATCCATGGGCTGTACCATTCTATGAGCTGGGGCCCTGGGCTGAACAGAAAGGAGTACCAACATTCATTTCTCTCTACTTCCTGACTGCGGATGCAATGGAGCCAGCAGGCTCCTTCTCCTGCTGTCATGCCTCTCTGCTGTGATTGGCTGTATCCCTTGGAACCATAAATGAAATAAGCCCTATCTTAAGTATCTCAAGTATCTGTTGTAGCAACAAGAAAAGTAACTCATAAAGGGCCTTACTTGAAACCCAAAGCATGGGGCCAGTTCAATATTGTATTTCAAATTCTTCATTTTTCTTTTTAAAGATTCCCAGCCTTAGTCATTGGTTTACTAACATAGATTGATATAGATAAACTGGTGAATGGTAAAAAACACTATTTAAATTTATGGATCCTTGTGTTCTTGTTTTTCTTTAGGAAGTCTAACCCTCATATAAGTATAGTTTATAGCTAGACTCTTGCAGCTACATAGTGTACTTAAAGTGATCTCAGAGACAGAATGGAGAGGGGCAGGGGGTGAGCTCATGACTATCTTTAGTTGCTGAATCAACTTAACTTGGTTTAGGGTTGTCTCCCGAGCACGCGTGAAGTGATCTTATTTTGTTTCACATTGTTCTGGGTATAGAACTCATTCATTTGCATAACACTGAACTATTCAAAAAAAGTAACCACAGAAAATGTTTACAGAACACATAGGCTTGAGTGGAAAAGATTTTGAAAGCTTCAGAGGAAATGGAGGTATTGCCATAAGATAAGGAGTGCGTAGTGTGGAATCACTCAAAAGTTCAGATCTGGCCCATCCTTCAGGCTTCATACTTCTCTATGTTTATTGACGTCTTTCTTTTCCTCATCTTTCTTTTTACCCTAAAGTTTCTTTAAATAAAGCTACCTATTCCATTTGTGGCCTTAGATCCTAAAGCCCAAATCCTTAGTACTCATTTTTTGTTATTCCCAAGAATCTAATCAAAGATATTTCTAAAGACATAATTTCCTCCTTAATATCTGAGATTAACAGTTAAGAACATACATGGTACCTATCTATTGCCCATCTATCGTGTTGTCTGTCTGCCATCCTATCTATCATATATCTACTTGTACCTCTAAAGAATACAAAATAAGTCACTTTCAAAAGAACATGATGTTATATTTGCTAGCATGAATCTCAGGAAGAGGTCAATTGCTGTTCAGGCTGAATGGGAACACATATGTAAAGACAGAAGTAATTGAATGATAAAGTATAGAAATAAGTCACAGGACTACATCATCAGAACATCAATTTCAGTCCCTTAACACAGAATCCACTTTACCATGTTGACATTGTTAAGGAACTTAATAAATCCTAAAGTAATATAATTTTTATCTAACATTTGTTTTATCACATTTTTTTTCACCCTAATCTTATGTACAGTTATAGATTTGAAAGTGAATTTGGTGTATTTTTTGACATAGTGTGTTTGGGATTAGATCAGTCCCTTTCTGGCTCATGTCTTAAGTAGCTTGGTTTGTGGTGATAATTATCGTTGTCAATTTGAAAGGATCTAGAATCACTCGGGAGATATTTTTTTTTTATTGGAATAACTGTACGGAGGTATTTAGATTAGGTTGAGGCAGGAAGACTCACCCATTGTATGGGCTAGGATCCTGTACTGAATGAAAAAGAAAGTGTACACTGAAAATATCATTCATATGTCTTTGCTCTTTTTAGACTCAATGTGACCAATAGACTGCTCCTATTTTCATATTTTCCCAGACAAGATGGGCTGTAAACCCAAGAACTATAAGCCAAAATAAACCTTTACAAGGCTTCCTGTAAGGTATTCTGTCCCAGCAATACGAAAAGTAATTAACAAAGAAAATAGGCCCTGAGAAATGGGTCCATAGCTGTGATAAATCTAACTATATGGTTCATAGGCCTTTGGAACTAGTTTTTGGGATGGATGTGGAAGAGTTTGGGACTTTGTGCTAAGAAAACCCTAGAATACTGCAATCAGAGCTGAATGAGATATCTTGGTAGGAGTTTGGAACACCAGAATGCTGAAGGAAATGTGGACTCCAGAAGACCAATTCATGATGTTTCAGAGAACACTGAACCAGAGACAGTTCATATTATATTCTGGCAAAGAATCTGGTGGCATTTTCCTGTGTCCTGAGACCTTGAGAGGAGCTTGATTCAAAAGTAATGTGCAGATTTATTTGGCAGAGGAAATCTTTAGGCGTGATGGCATTCAGGCGGTGTCATGGTTCCTGCTCTGCTCAGGTCCAGGTCTTAAGTGAAAGAACAATGAGCAGAGAAAAAACATGAAAAATGTGTCCTTTCCGGGAGAAAAATGCTTAAATTTGTAAGCAATAGAGGTGCTAAAAAAGCAGCTGTACTTGTCAAAGACATCATTAAAGAGAAACTGTGTGTTGCATTGGAAAAATAGAGTAGATGGGCTGATTGTGAAACCCCCACCCATCAGGGGTTCCATCCTGTGAAAATCCACATTCTCTTGGTAAAAGAGAGACTAAACAGAGAATCATGAAGGGGATCCTTGCTCCATGACCTTGCAGTGCCAGCAATACCTTCGCAAAACCCTCAAAATAGAAGAAAAAGATGATGACATCGAATTAAAAGAGAGACTAATGGAGAGAGGGAGGGGATATGATGGAGACTTGAGTTCTAAAGTGGAATGGGGGGAGGGAAGGGAAATATCAGGTGGGTTTTTTTTTATGTAAGTATAAAAGTCAATAAAAAATAATAATTAAAAAAAATCAATCCCCTCAGGAAGTGTTTCCCATGGGTAATCCTAGAAGGCACACAGTGGCAGATGTAGCTGTGGTCTAAGTGGGCCAGGATCCATCAATGGCAGCAGAACTGTTCAGCATCATCCAGATAGAACAGAATGCAGGCATAGAAGATACAGAATTGAGGTGGTTATGGAGCAGGGTATCATGGTTCTAGAGATGCTGAGGCTAGGCAACGTACGAAAGGGTTGGGATCCCTGAGAGGCCACTCCATGAAGCTGTGATGGTGCTGGAGATGCCAGAACCATGGAGCATCTGTTGAAGAAAGCTGCCTGCGCGGAGTGCTGCTGGCCCAAGAGAGAGGCCAAATGTGCTGCAGGCAGTGGAGCTTGTGGCATGGGGCTAGCCAAGCCTTTTGCAAATCAGATTATTCCATCATGAGCCCCAAATAACCCAAATGCCCTATTGGGTTTTGTGATCTGTGCTTGCTGTGCCCTCTTTCCTCCTTTTTTCAGTGGGAATGTTTACTTTGTGCCATTGTATTAGAAATATGTAACTTGTTTATTAATTTTATAGGGACTCTCAGATAAGCAATTGCTTTGAGCCTCAGAAGAGATTTTGGACTTTTGAGATTTGTAGAACTTGTTAAAGACTACGGGAACTTCAGAAGTATGACTGAATATATTTTACCTTAAGAGATGACCATAACCCTATTGGGACAAAATGTGGAGTTTGTGGCATAAAAGTGATATGATATGTTTGGGGCTGGAGAAATGGCCTTCAGAGCTTAACAACCCAAGTTTGATTCCCCAGTACCCACATAAAGCCAGATGCACAAAGTGGTACATATATCTGGAGTCCAGTTGCAGTGGCTAGAGGCCCTGGCATTCCTATTTTCTCTGTCTGCCTCTCTTCTCTCTTTCATTACCTCTCTCTACTTGCAAATAAATAAAAATATATTTTTTAAAAAACTGATATATGTGAATGTCAAGTTCACAGGGGTTAGACTTGTGAGGGTTAATATTGTCAACTTGATAGGATGTGGAATCAGTGTTTCCAAATGAGGTTAACTGAGACGGGAGGCCCATCCTAACTGTGCATGACACCATTCAATGGGATAGGTTTAAAACTGAACATAGGCGGGCGTGGTGGTGCACGCCTTTAATCCCAGCATTCGGGAGACAAAGGTAGGAGGATCACCGTGAGTTCAAGGCTACCCTGAGATTACATAGAGAATTCCAGGTCAGCCTGGGCTAGAGTGAGACCCTACCTTGAAAAACCAAAAAATGAAAAAAAAAAAAAAAAAAAAAAACTGAATAAAAAGGAGAAAGACATGCTTCCCTCTCTGTGCTTCCTGACTGTGGACTCACTGTGGTCAACCACTGTCTGCTTCTGCCACCATGCCTTCCCTGCGATAATGGACTGTACTACCCAGAACTATAAGCCAAAGCAAACCCTTCCTCCCTTAAGCTGGGATCTTGTCAGGTATTTGGTCACAGAAATGAGAAAATTTACTACAGGTTGGCTTCAAAACACACTTATAATGGGAAAAAAGGAAGAAGCTTGAATTTCAAAAGCTCTGATCTACTTATAGAGTTAGTCAGAAGGTACCACACTCTGATCGTGACAGATGTGAATGTCCACAGAGGCTCAAGTGTCTAGAGCTTGGCAATAGTAGTGTTAAATAGATATCAGAACTCAGCTTCAAGTAGATGGTAATATGGATGTATTCAGAAGAATAGAAACCTAGCCAATTGGAATGAAAAGTGGGACTCTACTCTCCCCATTCCCATAGAAAAGTACAAGCTCCTCAGCTTAACTAAAAAATTATTTTTATTTGAGAGAGAGACGGGGGGAGAGAAAGAGAATATGGGTATACCAGAGCCTCCAGCCACTACAAATGAACTCCAGATGCATGTGCCACCTTGTGCATCTGGCTTATGTGGGTCCTGAGGAATCAAACCTGGGTCCTTTGGCTTTGCCGACAAATGCCTTAACCATTAGCAGTCTCTGCAGCCTATCTCAGCTTAATTTTAGCAAAAGCTCTCTATATCATACATTGGAGTGATAAAGGTCAGGAAAGGAAGCAGAAGCCATTAGTTTGTGTGCAAAATGTCAGTTGCAATTCCACTGTTAAGAGTTGCCCCTGTGGGTATGTGGTACAGGACCCAGGCAGTCCACAATAAAGCGTGTAAGAGGTGTAAATCTTCCTGCTAGGAAACTGAGCTGACAAGGAGCTACCGGGCTTAGAAGGGATATTTTTGGTGACTCCAGGTTAACACAGATGAGGAAGGCAAGAGGTGACAGCACTCCATATTTATTCAAGGGACATTTATTGGCTTTCCTAACCCTCCCATTTTTTCTTTATGAGAGATCTAAATTTGGATTTTCTTTTCCTTCCTCCCTCCCTCCCTTCCTCCTTCCCTTCCTCCTTTCCTCCCTCCCTCCTTCCCTCCCTCCCTCCCTTTCTTCCTTCCTCTCTCTCTTCTTTCCTTCCTTCCTTCCTTCCTTCCTTCCTTCCTTCCTTCCTTCCTTCCTTCCTTCCTTCCTTTCTTTCTTTCTTTCTGTTTTTTTTTTTTTTTGAGGTAGGGTCTCACTATAATCCAGGCTGACCTAGAATTCACTATGTAGTCTCAGGGTGGCCTCGAACTCATAGCAATCCTCCTACCTCTGCCTCCCAAGTGCTGGGATTAAAGGTATGCACCACAATGCCCAGCTTGAATTTCATTTTCCCCCATATAAATCTAACCACTTTTCAAAGCTCATCTCTGGTATTACTCCATATTGGAAGCCTTCTCAGATATGGTCAGATTTGGGATCTGTTCTCCATTGTGCCTGTAAGCATAGCTATGTATAACTCTCTGAGTATGGGGCATATTACACTAAAATTACTAGCATTACAGTTGTATTTTTTCCTTTGTGGGAGTTAATTCAGTTTGGGCCTTCAGTCCCTTGAGTGATGTTTTGGACTGAAGAAGTTTTTAGTCAATATTTGTGGGCATAAATGGGATACACAATTATAAGTGAAATATTTAGTTTGGGAGCTGGAGAGATGGCTTAGTGGTTAAGGTGCTTGCCTGCAAAGTCTAAGAACCCAGGTTTGATTCCCCAGAACCTATGTAAACCAGATGCACAAGGTGGCACACGTGTCTGGAGTTCATTTACAGTGGCTAGAGGCCCTGGTGTTTCCATTCTCTATCTGCCTCTCTCTCAAATAAAAAATAAAATAAGATATTATAAAAATATTTAGTTTTGAAATTAAAAAGTGTTTTCATTTGTAAATTTAACTATTTAAAATTATTTTTATTTCTCTAAAAATGATTGTACCACTGAAAATTAAGTAGAAGAATGTACAAAACATGAAAAAGAAGCACTAATTTCATTAGCTAGAAAATGAAAGCCAAGGTTAGTATTAAAAGAAGTCTATTTTCATTTCTCTTTATGCCCCTATTTAGATAGATAGAAACAATTTTATAAAACTTGGAGGTGTTATATAATACTAAGTATAATTTTAAAGTTTAATTATACTTGAATATTTTCAAGAGAGTAAAATGAAACAAAAGATTTACTGAACTGTGGCTAAATATTTCTTCACTACAAACATATTCATGTCTAAAAGTTTTCTCTGCGCTGAAGACAAAAAGATCAGGACAGATATTAAAAGTTAAAAAACATTGGGCTTTTTCTTATTATGGATTTCAATTTTATATAGTATTAGCTCCCTGCTAAGACAGAATAGGAAAATAGCTTTCTCATATCTCGCTATCTTTTTCTCACCACCTCCAGGGTATATTGTTCATCATATTTTAACTTTTTCAAATACCATAATATTTCTATACTTTTAAAATTAAATTACCTAACCAAGAAGTGTTCTGGTGTCAAATAATTTACATTAGGTTTTTTTATCAGCACATATTCTTTCAATCTAAAGGTTCAGTTCTTCATTTAAAAGAAAATATTTTCTGTTGAATTTATAAATGGTTCTAATTTTATCTGATGCATGTTTTAGCTTCAAGTATTTTTAAAAATATTTTATAATTTATTTATTTATTTGAGAGAGAGAGAGAGATACAGAAATAGGCAGAGAGAGAGAGAGAGAGAGAGAGAGAGAGAGATGAGAGAATGGTGTGCCAGGGCCTCCAGCCACTACAAATGAACTCCAGATGCATGCACCCCCTTGTGCATCTGGCTTACGTGGATCCTGGAGAATCAAGCCTCGAACCGGGGTCCTTAGGCTTCATAGGCAAATGCGTTTAACCGCTAAGCCATCTCTCCAGCCCTTCAAGTATTTTTAATTGAATAATTTTTATTCTCTTTTATTTCATCTCTGTTCTTTTGCTTTTATATTCATTTTGTGAAAATATTTTTAAGGAAATGTGTTTCTGGACATAAGATGTCTATCTATTCAAATGTTCTATAGTAATAACTTAACACTGGAAACTTCTGCTCTTAATGTGGTGGGGGTGTAAATTTGTGAGGATTATAGGAGAATACAATAGAGACAACTAGAAGTTTTTTCACAATGGCTAGTTATTATCAGGCCACAGATGCATGTAGGAATCTCAGTCTAATTTTGCTGATGATACATAATTTTCTGCACACTCCATTTCCTCATCAGGAATATAAATTTGGTGACATGTGCCTCACTGTGCCAAATAAATATACTGTGATGTGATTGATATATAGCAGGTGCTTAGGATATATTAAAAAATAAAGAAATGACCTGAGTGACTTTGAGTAGTAAAACAGCCATGGTTTGTTTACACTTGTATCAGACAGCAACTTGATTTTTCTAAGCATAAATCCTACCTCTTTAATTTTTATTTTTATATTAAATAAAAGGGTCTGGGTGGTGAAAAGTTGCCAAAAGTAGTTGGTATGTACAATTGATTTTGGAATGAGCTAAATTAGTAACTTAGTGATATAACTAGTAATGGCTAAATAATGTGGAAATAAAATTAAGGAAAAAATGTTAAGAATGGGGCTGGAGGGAAGGCTTAGTGGTTAAGGTGTTTGCCTGCAAAGCCAAAAGACCCAGGTTTGATTCCCCAGGACCCACGTTAGACAGATGCACAAGGTGGCGCATGCATCTGGAGTTCCTTTGCAGTGGCTAAAGGCTCTGGCACGCCCATTCTCTCTTCCTCTCTCTCTTTCTCTCTCTCCCCCCTTTCTCTCTGTCAAATAAATAAATAAAAATAAATATTTTAAAAATGTTAAGAATGTTGTAATTTGTCTTCATTATGTCAGTGAGAACATAAATGTGAAAATGTTGCATAAAATGTGAAATCCAATAGAAATATTTCTTTGAGAACTATTGTAGAATGTACAAAACATGAAAAAGAAGCACTAATTTCATTAGCTAGAAAATGAAAGCCAAGGTTAGTATTAAAAGAAGTCTATTTTCATTTCTCTTTATGCCCCTATTTAGATAGATAGAAACAATTTTATAAAACTTGGAGGTGTTATATAATACTAAGTATAATTTTAAAGTTTAATTATACTTGAATATTTTCAAGAGAGTAAAATGAAACAAAAGATTTACTGAACTGTGGCTAAATATTTCTTCACTACAAACATATTCATGTCTAAAAGTTTTCTCTGCGCTGAAGACAAAAAGATCAGGACGAATATTAAAAGTTAAAAAAACATTGGGCTTTTTCTTATTATGGATTTCAATTTTATATAGTATTAGCTCCCTGCTAAGACAGAATAGGAAAATAGCTTTCTCATATCTCGCTATCTTTTTCTCACCACCTCCAGGGTATATTGTTCATCATATTTTAACTTTTTCAAATACCATAATATTTCTATACTTTTAAAATTAAATTACCTAACCAAGAAGTGTTCTGGTGTCAAATAATTTACATTAGGTTTTTTTTATCAGCACATATTCTTTCAATCTAAAGGTTCAGTTCTTCATTTAAAAGAAAATATTTTCTGTTGAATTTATAAATGGTTCTAATTTTATCTGATGCATGTTTTAGCTTCAAGTATTTTTTAAAATATTTTATTATTTATTTATTTATTTGAGAGAGAGAGAGAGATACAGAAATAGGCAGAGAGAGAGAGAGAGAGAGAGAGAGAGAGGGAGAGAGAATGGGTGCGCCAGGGCCTCCAGCCACTACAAACGAACTCCAGATGCATGCACCCCCTTGTGCATCTGGCTTACGTGGATCCTGGAGAATCAAGCCTCGAACCGGGGTCCTTAGGCTTCATAGGCAAGCGTTTAACCGCTAAGCCATCTCTCCAGCCCGCTTCAAGTATTTTTAATTGAATAATTTTTATTCTCTTTTATTTCATCTCTGTTCTTTTGCTTTTATATTCATTTTGTGAAAATATTTTTAAGGAAATGTGTTTCTGGACATAAGATGTCTATCTATTCAAATGTTCTATAGTAATAACTTAACACTGGAAACTTCTGCTCTTAATGTGGTGGGGGTGTAAATTTGTGAGGATTATAGGAGAATACAATAGAGATAACTAGAAGTTTTTTCACAATGGCTAGTTATTATCAGGCCACAGATGCATGTAGGAGTCTCAGTCTAATTTTGCTGATGATACATAATTTTCTGCACACTCCATTTCCTCATCAGGAATATAAATTTGGTGACATGTGCCTCACTGTGCCAAATAAATATACTGTGATGTGATTGATATATAGCAGGTGCTTAGGATATATTAAAAAATAAAGAAATGACCTGAGTGACTTTGAGTAGTAAAATAGCCATGGTTTGTTTACACTTGTATCAGACAGCAACTTGATTTTTCTAAGCATAAATCCTACCTCTTTAATTTTTATTTTTATATTAAATAAAAGGGTCTGGGTGGTGAAAAGTTGCCAAAAGTAGTTGGTATGTACAATTGATTTTGGAATGAGCTAAATTAGTAACTTAGTGATATAACTAGTAATGGCTAAATAATGTAGAAATAAAATTAAGGAAAAAATGTTAAGAATGGGGCTGGAGGGAAGGCTTAGTGGTTAAGGTGTTTGCCTGCAAAGCCAAAAGACCCAGGTTTGATTCCCCAGGACCCACGTTAGACAGATGCACAAGGTGGCGCATGCATCTGGAGTTCCTTTGCAGTGGCTAAAGGCTCTGGCACGCCCATTCTCTCTTCCTCTCTCTCTTTCTCTCTCTCCCCCCTTTCTCTCTGTCAAATAAATAAATAAAAATAAATATTTTAAAAATGTTAAGAATGTTGTAATTTGTCTTCATTATGTCAGTGAGAACATAAATGTGAAAATGTTGCATAAAATGTGAAATCCAATAGAAATATTTCTTTGAGAACTATTGTAATGGGGTGCCAGGTTCCAGGAAAGCCCTTGAACACCAAACTCTAGGTTTGTTTCTTTTTTTTAATTTTTTTTTTTTTTTTTTTTTTTGAGGGAGGATCTCACTCTAGCCCAGGCTGACTTGGAATTCACTCTGTATTCTCAGGGTGGTCTTGAACTCATGGCAATCCTCCTACCTCTGCTTCTCGAGTGCTGGGAATAAAGGTGTGTGCCACCATGCCTGACTGTTTCTAATTTTAATCAAAAATTGAGTAAAAAAGACTGAGAAGGATAAGTATTAAATTATTATATTTATTGAGGGAAGTACAGAGCCAAGGAAAGGCACTAGAGATCCCATGTGGAGGACCTGAGAAAAACAATGCAAAGAGAAGAGAAAAAAGGAAGTTCAAGAAGCTCCTGTCGTGTGGGGAGCTAAAGGGGGATAAAGAACTCATGTGGAGAGCAAGAGCTTCAGGGACCTCCCCCAAGCCCAGACCCAGCTGAGAGAAAAACTTACCCACAGCTGGAAGTTCCCAAGGGGTCAGAGAGCATGCCCTCCCCTTGCAAAGGTATTTATAACCTTATAGTGGTGGGCCGTCTTCCTGCTCAGGTGAACCAGAGGGACAGCTGGTTGGTTAGGACTAGGGTTGTCTCAGAAAAAGGCTAGACCTGACACCAAGTTCCAGGGGCTGAACTTGACCAATTACAATGTTTAAATCCTATGAAAGACCTCCCTCCCAGGAGGAGTACTGAATGTTTGTGGAAAAACAGATCTAGGGAACTAGGCAAGACATAAGAATTCAGATCAGGGGGCTGGAGAGATGGCTTAGCAGTTAAACGCTTGCCTATGAAGCCTAAGGACCCCGGTTCGAGGCTTGATTCTCCAAGACCCACGTAAGCCAGGTGCACAAGGGGGTGCATGCATCTGGAGTTCATTTGCAGTGGCTGGAGGCCCTGGTGCACCCATTCTCTCTCTCTCTCTCTCTCTTTCTCTCTCTCTGCCTATTTCTGTATCTCTCTCTCAAATAAATAAATAATAAAATATTTAAAAAAAAGAATTCAGATCATCTTTGATTTATAGCAAGTGCAGACTTTCCTGCCTTTTTCTTAGGTCCGGTCACCCTAACTGTACCCCCCTCTCACAATCATGATTAGAGAAGGCAACAAATTTAGGAATTAGATGGAGTTAGGTTTATATCTTACACTTCCCATATAATAATTGTCATATCAAATGTGTCTCTGTGTTTCAGCCTTTGTGTGTCTTATTTTTATTTTTATGAGTAGTGGAAAATTAGTTCCAGCTTTTCAAGATGACTTAAAACAATGTTGAATAACTTCATGCAGGTGTTCTCTGGTAGGCTAATTATGGTCACCAACCTCTCACCTCTCCTTTGGTTTGTCATAGGAACTCACATGTCAACCTTCCCTGGAGTTTGGGCATCCTGCATGATTTGGTAGACAGCATGGCAGTAGTGAAGGCAGAAGAACATTTTCAACGTTGGGTTGCCCTCTTACATCTCTTCCACCTTCCCTTGCATATTGACACTCACGATGAAGACAGATAGGGAGACTTGAATCCAAGATACTGTGAAGAATAAAACTTGGGTTAACAGCTTGGACCAGAGTTGCTCATTTGATATAAATTTAAATTGGTGGTCCATGTCCACTTGTGATGGAAGATGCAGAGTTCTCAGGAAGTTTGTTCTACAGTACAATTATGATGATGGGTGACTCATACTGACTCACCTCTTGTTCTCAGAATAAGTACATGTGATTAATTCTGACATTATTAATAATAATATAATGCCCATTTTTGATTTAGCTAGGACCACAATAGCAAAGTAAGGGCTTAGTTAGAAAGGATGCACAAAACCACAGAGAGTATGGCTGGTCTTTCATGAGTAGACTATCCTTTGAGGCAATTTTAAATATCACAGTGAATGGAGGATACAGAAAGATACAGATGTTCACATTTCCTTTTCTCACGAATAACTTAATGACTTATCTAACTAGGGCCTCATAAGCATGTATGAAAATGAAGATTGATAAAGAAACAGAAATGAAATCTGTATCTCTGTTGAATCACAGCCAACTGGAAATGCCAGGGAAAGTGCTGTGAGATTATTTTGTAAGTGCATACAAATCAACACCAGTTTGAAGCTTCATATGGTGCCATAACGTTTGCCCTGAGTTGTCCCTTGGATGGCTGGGAGTCATCCGTGGCAAGAAATTGGCATTATAGGTCTATGGCAAGAACTTTTCATTTTAGAAATCTGATCTGTGTTTTCCATCAAGTCTGAGTGCACATCTTCTCTCCTCCCCTGAGTCCTATCTAAAGGACAACCTTTTAAATGGAAATGCAATTACAAGCTGTTCTCAGTATTATTCCAATAATACTGTGCTCTTGAGCAAGGGCTAAACGTGGTATGTCTATATCAACCATGAAGGTTCTAAACACACCCGTAAAATTTCCATGGAAAACCTTATTTTCCTATTTGGCATCTCCAGGGGCTTTCACACATTAAATGTATTTGCTGCCCATTTTATCTGAATTCTCCTCATTTCTCACTTTAAACTCTGCAGCTCCTTAGAGCTTGGTGTCCTGTTGTCTTTTGCCTTGAAAACTTTCCAGGATGCTTGCTACTCCACAGGTGGCTGTCTCTGCAGTCAGCTAGTCAGCTGTTTAGTTTTTTTTTTTTTTTTTTTACAACTTTCTGCCTCAGGCATTTCTTTGTATCAGAGAAACTAGATTTAAAAAATGGACTCATGCCCAGAGAGTTTACACATCTTCATAAACAGTATCAAGCTCTAAGTAATGAGTGTGTGAATGCCAGAGACTGTAAGTAATTACATAGAACCTGCTCTCCAATGAACAAGTGTTTTCTATTCCACTCAATGCATTAAAACACCAATTTCCTGGTTTCCAAGGGCAAGAGAAAATTCCAACCATTTATTTGTATTATTACTTAAATCTACTGTTTGACACACACTTTGGAAAAACAAATGTATGCATTTCTGGTCACTTTAAAAAGGAGAATCATTGATCACTTAGCCTATTAATTTGGAGGAAAACTACAGTGTGTGATTTGAAGATAGAACTTTGACACAAGGATATATTAAACATGGACAGAATTTTGCACCCAGTTGCTACTGAGCTAAACATTCTATTTTTTTTTTTTGGCTACAACTCAACCTCATCCTTCTGGTTTTAGCATTCAATAAAAGTAGTGGTGTGTTAATGAAGCATCTTATTGCCAAAAGGAATGTAATTGTACTGGAGCCATTAAAAAAGAAATTGGTAAAGAATGACCCAGTATAAAGAAATTATAGGTATATTCTTTGAATTTGAGTCAAAATTGTTCTCTGGTGGCTACTAATAGTGTGTCATAATTTGTTCGATTTTCTTATGTCCCAAAGAGGGGAATAGATAATGCCTCCTGTGTGGCTTCTTTGTATTTCTAGCACTCCTTTAAATTGAGAAAATTGCTAAAGTTATACTTATCTGGAAATGGAAGAGTATTTGCATCCAGAAAGATATTTAAAGATTGCAGTTTTTATAGTTCTTTTAAGGATACTGTCTTCAAATATTTAAAATGAAATGATTAATCTGTATCTCTCAGAAAGGCTAAAATCAATGATAATGGCGTGACCTACATGGTCCCTTTTTTACTGTCATGTCTGATTACTACTATATGCCAAGGGTTAGATTAATTTAACCTGGCTCCATTCTACTTTCTGTCCTGGAATTTCCCAAAATACTTCTTACAAGTTATTGACTTTGTTTGCTACCTACCTTTATAGGGGTAGCCATCACTGTGTATTTTCATTTTTGTATGCCCCTCTCCTCTCTGCCCCATAGCACTGCCTTTATTCTTTGTATTATGATTTGAATGTCCCTCCAAACTCAAATTGAAACTTAATCGTCATTGTGTCAGTACTAAGAAGTAGAGCCCTTGTGACATGATTAGGCTTTGAGGGTTCTGCTCTCATGAGTGCCCTTGGCACAGGAGTAGGTTTCAGAAAAAGGATGAGTTCTGCTCTGCTTTTTCTCTGTGACTTGCCCATGCTCATTTCTACTTTTGGCATGGAATGACACAGGTAGAAGACCCTCACCAGATGCCATTGCCTTGATCATGGACTTTTCATCCTCTAGAGCTGTGAGCAAAATAACTTTCTGTTATTTATAGATCACCTGGTCAGTGGTGTTCTGGGAAAGCTGCAGAAAATGGACTGAGATAATCTGCAAGCACACAGTTATGATAAGAATTTAAAGAACAGAAAATAGTATAAACGACATAGGGCAGATATTAAGGAGTTGATTACAGTGGATATTGACAGTACTTATGTGGCTACAGGCTGTTTTATTTTACACACGCCTCCCCACATATATATAAGTAAAATTTTTTAACATAGGTTGTAGTATTTCCCTAAAGCTCTTCTCAGTAGATTTTTGGTGTTCACTGTGGGGTAATTAGAGCCTCTGTTCCTGGGGCAGCTGTGCTTCCGAGTGTTTTAACCACCTTGTGGCTCTTACAATCTCTTCCCATCCCCTCTTCTGCAACAGACCCTGAGCCTTGGAAGTTATATTATTAGTTGGTGTTGACTTCTCTGTAGCCTTTGTATTTCTGTTATGATGTGTTTTCATTCTGTTTTTGCTGTTCTCAGGACATGGGTGTTGAGCTAGCATTGGGAGCTATACTCATGTCACTACTTCCTCTGCAATTTCTTTTGGATCCTGGTAGATGTGGTAGAGGTGTGACATCTCATTGCCAGCATTCAGCTGTCTTTTCTTGTGGTCATGGATCTTGGATCTCCTCACTATTCTCTGCCACCTGTAAAATAAAACAGATTCTTTGATCAAGGGTGAGAGAAGCTTTGATTAAAGGGGATATGCCTAGGAGTTTGAGAGACATTTTGATGAGGCTACCCATTCGACTTGTACAGGGAGCACTGGAGGATTCTCGCTGGGAATCGTGATGTTCCTGACCAAGGGGTGCATATTTGGACCTCAGTATGAGTTATGAGTTCTCTCCCACTGAGCAGGCCTCATGTCCAATTGGAGGGCGGTTGGTCACCCACAAAGACTGTGTGCCACTATTGCATAAGTACCTAGTTCTTGTCCCACTGATGTAATGCATGGCTTACAGGGTTTCCTGCTTATTCATGCTGTTGGTGACCATTGACACCCAGTAGCTCCCATAGAACTTTACAGTGACATGAGACAAGCCATGTGAGGACTGGCTTTCCTCTCAGTTCCCATGTTATCTTTTGGTGGTCTGAGATGGCAGCCAGTGATGTCTTCAGCAATAGGGCATTACCTTTTAACTCTGTCTGGTAATCAAGTGCTTGGTAAAGATCTGCACTGCTTTGGCAAATCACACAGATCACCCTGGCCAACTGCTTGCTGTGGGAGTTAACCCAGACCTGGCCTTGGGATCCACAAGCCAGAGCCCTTGGTTTACGGATTAAGCTCTCTGGGCATTTCAGTCTGGTCTGTTTACCTCCTTTAATTGGGAGTTCTATCTCTTGTACTGGTTTCCAGAAGGGACGTTCCTATGGTGCTGAATGCTTTTGTCTTTGATTTTGTGTAGTTCCCTTCCCTACCCTTTCCTAGAACCACTCCACCCTCCCACCTCAATATTCTTTCCATCTACTGGTTTGTCTGGTATCCTCGCCTCTTCTTTCCCCAGTTCCTCTTTCTCTGGTCTGCATTCTAGTTACATGTCCGTAGCCCTAATGCTTATTCCCTTTCACACTCTTCTTCCTCTGGTCCACATATGAAGGAAAACATGTGACATTTGTCTTCTTAGTCTGTGAGAACTCATTTAGGATGATATTAGGTATTGTCAATAGGGTGGCAATAAACATTGGTTTGAGCAAGTATCACTAAAGTAGAGAGTGGAGTCTTTACAGTAGATACCAACGAGTGGAATAGTTGGGTCAGATGGTAAATCAATTTTCATCTTTTTTCAGGAGTCTCCATTCTGCTTTCCATAATGGTTGTATAAGTTTGTATCTCTGCCATCAGTGAATAAGAGTTCCTTTTCCCTGGTCTCAATAATTTTTGTCATTTCATTTTTTGATGATTGCCATCCTGACTGGAGTAAGGTGGAATCTAAAAGTTGTTTTTATTTACATTTTCCTGCTAAGAATGTTGAACATTTCTTTAAATGAGTATTGGTCATTTGTATTTCCTTCTTTGAGAGTTCTCTGTTTAGTTTTGTCCCATTTTTTTGAGTGGATTGCTTAATTTTTTTTCTCTGTTTTTCAGTTTTATGAGGTAGGGTCTCACACTAGCCCAGGCTTACCTGGAATTCATTATATAGTCTCAGAGTGGCCTTGAACTCACAGCACTCCCCCTATCTCTGGCTTCCAAGTGCTAGGATTAAGACCAGCATGCCTGGCTCGATTGTTTGATTTTTTTATTGCTTATTTTTTTTTTTTTAACTTCATTTTCAATTCTAGATATTAGACATTTTGGATGTATAGCTGGCAGAGATTTTCTCCCACTCTGTGGGTTGTCTGTTGGCTCTGTTTATGGTATACTTGTCTGTACCAATGCTTTTTAGTTTCATGATATCCCACTGGTAGTGTTTGTTCCATTTCCTGAGCTCCTGAGGTCCTATTTAGGAAGTCCTTCCCCACTTCTAAATCTTGGAGTTTTCCTTCCCCAATGTTTTAGAATTTCAGGTCTTAATTGAGGTTTTTAATCCATTTGGAGTTGATTTTTGTGCACAGTGAGAGGAGTGGGTCTAGCTTCATTTTTCTATGTGTGGTTATGCAATTTTTCCAGGACTATTTGTTGAAAATGTCTTTTCTCCAGTGTGTGTTGTTAATGATCAGGTAGCTGTAGTTGCTTGGACTAAGGCCTGGATCTTCTGTTCTGTTCTATTGATCTGTATGCCTGTTTTGTGCCAGTTCCATGTTGTTTTTATTACTTTCACTTTATTGTATAATTTGAAGTCAGGTTTGGTGATACCTCCTGAAGTGTTTTTTGTTGCTGAGGATTATTTTAGCTATCCGAAGCCTTCTGTAGGTCCATATGAATTTTGAGACTATTTTTTCTATTTCTGTAAAGTAAGTTGCTGAAATTTTTATAGGTTTTACATCAAATATGTAAATTGTTTTTGGTAGAATGCCATTTTTACAATGTTGATTCTTCTCACTCATGAAGATTACGTCTTCTCTTATCCTCCTCAATTTTTTTTTTTTTTTTTTTTTTTGTTTTTCGAGGTAGGGTCTCACTCTGGCCCAGGCTGACCTGGAATTAACTATGTAGTCTCAGGGTGGCCTTGAACTCATGGCAATCACCCGGCTCCTCCTCAATTTTTTTCTTCACTGTTTTTATGTTTTCATTGTACAAGTCTTTCACTTCCTCAATTAGTGATATTACAAGTGCTATTTTATTTCATTTTTTTTTTTGTGGCTGTTGAAAATGGTACAGCCTCACTGACCTTTTTATCCATATGTTTCCCTTTAGTGTATAGGAAGGCTACTGATTTTTCTGTGTTGATTTTGAATCCTATCACTTTGCTGAAAGAATTAATTACCTCTAGCAGATTTTTGGTGGAATCCTTTTGTTCACTTATATATAAAATCATGTCATCTGAAAATGTGGTTAGTTTGAGTTCTTTCTAATTTGTATCCCTTTCATTTCTTTCTCCTGTCTTACTGTTTGGGCTGGACTTTCAGCACTATGTTGAAGAGCAGTGGTTAGAATGGGCACCCTTTTCTTGTTCCTGACTTTAATAGGAACTCTTTGAAGTTTTCCTCATTGAGTATGATTAGGGCCTCTCAGGGGCCCCTGAGGTGGCTTGGTGTGTGGCAGGGTAGCATGGTGTGGTGCAGGGGCATGGAGGCCTTCTAGGAAATGCGCATGTTGGCCCATGAAGGTGCTAGTTGTGTGTGGGGGGGCTTCTGGGGCATGCTGGGCACTGTAGGGTGTGGGGGGACCCTCCAGGACACACATGAGTCATGGGAGGCCCTGGGCTGTTGCATAGAGTCACTGGAAAGTGCTGGTTGTGGGGAGCCCCCAGAGGCATGTGCAGAGTGGTGTGGGGTGGCACTGGGCCTGAGGGTCCCTCTGCCAAGTAGCATGGGAAGGTGCATGGCATGGCATGGTGTGGTGTGATGTGCTGTAGGGTGGCCTGGTCCCGCATGGTTTGGCATGGGAAGGCCATGTGTGAAAGAACCTCTGGACAATCTTGGGGCAGTAGGGGGTGGTGGGGCATAAACCTGGGCCCTTTCTCCTGCTCTTTGTGTATCCAGTCAGTGGGTTGTTCCCCAATCTGAATGCAGGAGCTGTGGGAACAGGTCAATCAAAGGACTGCCCTGCCTGCCTGACCTCAGACACCGGAGATAGGTAGACACCAGACCACCCAGGTGTGAGAGCGAGTATGGTTTTTGAGAGCATATAAATCAACAGATTCCTGCCTATACAGTCCTTCAACCACTCTACTAATACTGGAGCCCTTTGGTTCTTGCCTGATCTCACCCCCGGATCTCTAGCGTGGTTATGTGTTTGCCATCCTGCTTGGAAGTGTGATGATTTTCTTCCAGTTGCACTACCAGTTGGTTCATGGTCTCAGTAATGCTGTTTATTATGTTTAACATGCCTTAATTATAGGATTCTAAATCTGGAGCATCCTCTGTGTTCTCATTGGAGGCTTCCATGAATAGGCTAGACTTTTTTGGTGGTAATCTGTTGACTTGATGTCTTACATTGTTTGTTTCATGTTGGGGTTTTCCCATGTCTACTTTGACCTTCTGTGATATTGAGAGAGCAGTCCTTGTTCCTCTTGTGGCCCCTGAATTGTGTCATCAGGTGTGCTTTGGTTAAGGGGGTAATGTGGAGAGGTTGGCTGCCCGCTTGTTTGGGATGGGTAACCTAGGGTCTGACCAGGCAGAAAACCTCTCCACACTCCTCTTTATGTGTGCCACCTCCAGGTGAGACAGAGTGCTTGGCTTGCTTGCTGTCCTGACAGTGCTATTTTCTCCCAATATTATTTACTACCTGGCGACTTCTTTGGAGTATGATCTGCGCTGGGAACTTGTGGGCAAAGAGATGATGTCCCAGACCTGACGGGCAGGTTGCTCTGAACTGAGACAGTGTGGTTGCTGTCAGTTAACAGTTGCAGCCAGGCCCACAGGGGAGTACTCTCACTTCAAGATGACTTCCTCGCTTTGACCCACAGCTGGCCCTTGCTGTGCAGTCAGCCCCAGTACTATGTGGGTTCTAGGACTGTAGCCACAGGCTTGGTGGTTTGGGGATTCTAGTCTTGTGTGTTGGCTCCAGGCTTGGAGAAGTTGTTGGGTCCTCCCTTAATGCAGCCCCAAACACAGTCCTGATCAGTACCTCCTCACCCACCTCAAGCATGGACCCAAGTCCTGCTGCCTGTGATGAGCACTTCCTCACCTGGCCTGAGTCTTATATTTTATGTTTATTCCATCTACTATTCCTTTTCTAGGCTTGGAAGATACAGCCTTTGGGAGTATCTTTATCTTAGCCTACATAATTCCTGAATTCCTATAGTAATGATTTGGGGATCTTTCAATATCCTGATTGTGTACTTCTCAGTTTACATTTTCTGGCATTAGCTTAGAAACAGAGAAAAATCTAATTCAGGTTCACAACAGCAGAAGCTAAAACAGTAGGGCCTGTGATGATTAATCTTCATTATCACCTTAATGGAATTGAGATTCACCTTGGAGGCAAACCTTTTGTGTGTCTGTGAGGGTGTTTCTAGAAAGGTGAAACAGGTGGAACACCTACTCTGAATGTGAGTGGCATCATTCCATGACCTGGGGTCCTGGGCTGAACAAAACAGGGAAAGCAGGTGGAACACGAGAATTCATCTGTTTCTATTTTCTTACTGCTGTCACAATGTGACCAGCTGCCTCCCCCTCTGCTATCATGCCTGCCTCACTGTGCTAGACTGTATCCCCTCAAAAATATAAGCCAAAATAAGCCCTTCCTCCATTAAGTTGGATATATTTGGTCACAGTAACAAGAAAAGCAACTAAAACTGGGTCCTTTCCTCAAATCCATTTCTCCTCCTGGTGGTATTTATAAATAGCACTGAAGGTTGTTCTTTGTGCATTCACACCGGGGCCATCCAGGGGCTTTTAGAAACATTCAAATTCCAGGACTACTTTCTATAAATCTACTAGAGTCATAATTGTAGGAAGTGAGCCAGGGATTCACAGTAGTTAAATGCTTTTTAGGTGATTCCTACACATATTAGAGTTGTGGTCTGCCACAATAAATGGCACCCAGTTGTTCATGCAGAACCCTGGCAGTCTCTCTTCACTATATGTCTCTCCCTCTCCTCACATTTAATCAATAACCTTACCTGCAAATTTGCCTCTTAGAAATGCCATGATTATAAGAGATACTATCTAAGAGGGTGATTTATAATCTGATTAGTTTAGCCATTAAAGCATAAAATATTCCTATATGCAATTCACACTCCTCCTACAAAACTTAAAGATAAATAATCCCTGGGGAGGAAGAAGCTCAGTGGTTGGATATGGGGCTAAATCAAAGTTCCAGTCTCCAGATCCTGTATCCCTCTGGGTCTCTTGCTCTCCTTCACTGTTGTTTCCCACTTGCCTCTCACATGGAAAAGCAGAAACTGTTACCTTCCCTAATTCCTGTTTTGGGTGAAAAAGCACCAGTCCATTAAGGATCGCAGTGTTAAATCAGATGTCTGCTTCCAGGTGATAGAAACTAATTTTCTAGAAGCTTAAAATAGCTCAAAACATTTTATTTTGCTATAAGACAAGAGAGGAGAAATGCCATGCTGATTTTTCCTGTAATTGTGTGCATTTGCTTGAATTGTTTCCTGATAGAATCCTTTCACAATGACCATTATTATAGCTAATGTTTCAGAATATACTGCATGATTTCTCTAGTATTTGTGTTGCTATTTCAGTTTTAATTTGATATTGTGTTTGTGCCTTCTTCTACATGTCCACTATTCATTCATATTCTCTGAAGATAAACCTTTTTTGCTAATTATACTGCAGTAATGATGAGTGTGTGCAGGTAGAAAAACAATGAAACATGACAAAAACAAAATTAATTATAGTTCTATAACATGTGTCTTTATCTAAAAGTAGGCACTAGGAAGAGTACAAAACTCCTAGCATTGATGTAGCTAGTAATTTATGTTAAGTAAAAATTGGATTCATTGTTTATTAAGCACATGCATTGTCCCAGGCATGTGTCAAAAGTTAAGCATTTAGGGATGAATAAGCCCAGATATATGATGGACACAATGGGCAGAATATACAATCTTGAATATAAGTCAGTTCAATTTTAGCTTTTGTTTCGCTTTGGCAGAAGTTACCGTGGAAATGATATCTGATATAAGCCAGTCGACTCATTCCTCAAGCATTTATTGAGCACTGTTGTGTCTAACTGCTTTAAGAAAACACCTTAAACATCTTAGTAGCTTAATTAAAAGAGCTCTGTGTGTGTGTTCATGTTTCGGTCTGAGGGAGGTGGGGCTTCTCTCCTAGAATTGTCTGTCTTAGGGATGTTGTCCTCTGATGCATCCATTTTTTCAGCCTAGGCCATAGAAGAGTGAATCGTCATGTGGAATTGTGACAAGGACCAGATGGTGTGGCTTCTCTCATATAAGCTCTCATTCCTGTGCCCAGAGTGAGTCACATGACCTGCAATTTGCAAATAAACAGTCCAGGGAAAGAGGAGAGAAATAAGATTTTGTAAACATGTGTCTCTGTATCTACCACAGTTTACCAAAAGTACACTTTAGTATTCCCCACATAGAACCCTCTATCTTTTCCTTAGGGATAATTTTAGACTTCATCCAGCCAACCTGCCAAGTAATGTGAAGCCTTTTCTGTCACAATAGAATAGCCCTCATTTTGGCTTGAGATGGTAAAAAGTGAAGTCACAAATTATCTTCCTCCCTCATACCTCTAAGAAATTATATAATGGGTACTATCTAGTAATGGTGGACAAAGCAGAAAAGTGAAGGATGGTGACCCACCACAGTTCCTTATCTACAACAACCTAAAATCTCACTGGATGTCTTCCTGCCTTGGAGATGACAGACAGAAAAACAGAAGCAGCACTAACTTGTACAGGTAGAATTTATCTATGAAAATGATTTTCAACAAAAAAAAAAAAATAGAAGATGTAAAAGACACTAAAAATACTAAACTTATATCAGTTGCAGGGCAGAGGATCTTATGGTTAAAGTAACCAGGACAATCCTGTCACATAATAAGCATTCAGTTAACACAAGCTAACAAGATCAGCTGGCTGTAGGTAATTAAACACTAACAAATTTGCTTTATAAATTGGAAAATTTATTATCTCATAAACTCTCAGATTTAGATGCAGTGCAGACTTTGATGCTGAGCTCCTTAATAGTCCATTCTCTTCTCATCGCTCTGTTGGAGGGCTTCTTATAATGAGACTGCCAGTGGCTACTGAGACAGTAAACTTCCTTGTTCACAAAGTGGGTAAAAAATAAGACTCTGCTTTATTCTGTCATGAACTATCTCCTTTTAGTCTGTTTGGACCAAGTCACATGCCCATCTAGACCAGTAAGAATCACCAGGGTAATATCTTACTTACTAAATGTCTTACAGTTGAACTTTACCCTCTGACTTGAAAATCTGTTCCACCTCTTATGGGTACATGGGCCATGGGAATGACAAAAGAGACCCAAAAAAGTTAAGTGGGCATCCATGATATTTATTGCATCCAACTTGTGTCAAATAGTATGTCAGTTGCTGAACATTTTAAAGTTTCTATGTTATAAGTGAATAAAAAACTGTTGAGTTTCTCTTATTGGAGACCATGTCTATCTCTGAGACTTTTCTAATACTTTGTGTGTTTATGTGCATGCACATTTGTGTCTGTGTGTGTGTGCAGATCAGAGACACACTTGGGTGTTATCCCTTCAGATGTCTCTGCTTGATTGATTTATTTATTTATACATACAGGGTCTCTAATTGGTCTGGAACTCAAATAGGTTAGATAATTTGGTCAATGAGCCCCAAGAATATGTCTGTCTCTTCCTCTCTAGCACTGGGATTACAAATGAGCACAACATTGGTTCTAGAGCTCAAGCTCAGGTCCTCAATCTTTCAGGGAAAGCCCTTCCCAGACTCAGCTATCTCCCTTCTTTTCCAGGTTTTAAACTAATGCTTATTTCTGTAGGCAAGTACTGACTGATATGGGAAGTGAAAGGAGAGATGTGGAAAGTAGCGATGTCTGGACAGTGGAGTGCAGGCCAGCTCAGGTGGAGTTTTGGCTGCCGTGCTATAAGTGTGATCACCTTCTCACTGGGGAGTTGTCAGATGTCTGATGGGCATGTCACCAAGTTCACTGACTATTCTTGGAGTCTGGATTAAACTGGGTGTTGGTGAAACTAATAGAGCAGAGAAGAAAAGCATAATTTTTTTCTTTCAATATTTTAGATAGAGCTGGGTCAGTAAGGCAAGTATACAAGGGACTCAGAGAATACTTTAGTATGCCTATTTTCTGAGACTAATCTAAATGCAGAAATTTATTGTGTAGATATTTATTCTGAAATGAATTTCTGGGTTAGGGATGTAGCTCAGTGGTTCAGTGATTGTCTGCCCTGCTCAGGGTCCTGGATTCCATTGCCAGCACAATAAAAATAAGTTTGAGGGCTGGAGAGATAGCTTGGTGGTTAAGGCACCTGCCTGCCAAGACTAAGAATGCCAGTTTCAATCTCCAGGTCCCACATTTAGCCATACGCAAAAAAGTAATTCAAGGGTGCAATGGTGCACTTTCCCACAAGGGGAAGAACATGTCTGGAGTTCGTTCACAGTGGCTAAGAGGCCCCTGGCATGCCCATTCTCTCTCTCTCTCTCTGTGTCTCTCTCAAATAAAAAAAAAATAAGTTTGAAATTAGTCCATTTGGTCTTTCCACATTTGCCATAATAGTCCTTTAAACAACTCCAACAATCATGTGTCCTTGTCCCTAATTATTAGTTTTGATCAGGCTTCAGGTTCAAGTGATTGAATTTGGTAAAATTGTAACATACACTCTTCATGGGCAAATGAAACACTCCTTCACTATTTTGTTTTTATTAATCTCGTGTATGCTTGTGAACTTACCATTCATCAGTGAAACTAACTGATGATAAGTTACATGTTTCATGTAATCATCTGCCTTCTCTTCTATTGTTCCATGTGAGCAATTTTCTATTCTGAATCTAAAACACCCTAAGGCTATATCTAAATCTGTTTGACATATACATACAACACACACTTAGACCCTTAATTCACATTATACACTAAAGTAAAGTGATTATAAGATATAACAAAAGATCATATGGTATAACAGTATAAACTACAGAGCAAACCTTTGTGTTCTAGGGCAAGGGATTCTTAGCTATGATACCAGTGAGAGCAAGAAAGCAAATGAGAAAGAATATAAATTGGATTCTATAAAATATTTGAAAAGACAAAGATGATAAATGCAATGAAGGTCTGTGTCCAGTATTATACCAAGAACTCTCAATTCAACAGTAGGAAAACAAACAGAACAATTAAAAACTAGTTTGGTGCTGGAGGGATGGCTTAGTGGTTAAGGTGACTGCCTGCAAAGCCAAAGGACCCAGATTTGAGTCCCTGGCACCCATATAAGCCAGATGCACAAGGTGGTGTATGCATCTGGAGTTCATTTGCAGTAGCTAGAGGCCCTGGTGTGCCCATTTTCTCTCTCAGACACACGCTCTTTCTCTTTCTCTCCCTGTGTTTCTCTCTCTCTTTGCCTCTTTCTCTCTGTCAAATAAATATATAAATAAATAAATAAATAAATAAATAAATAAATAAATAAATATAAAATCTAATCTGAAGATTGAAAAGTAATTTCAGGAGTGCTGATATAACATGAAAACATGTTCACCATCATCAGTCACAGAGAATTGAAATTTACAACCACAATTGGACACCACTTGCACATAGTAGGATACTTATAATAAAAGATATAAAATGTTGGTGAGGATATGGGAAATCACAAACCTTAAAAATCAATGGCAGAAGTATGAAATGATACAATCACATTGTCAAAAAGTTTGGTAGTGCCTTAATTCCAATAGTAGGAACCTTCTGAAGAGTAAAGAAAATACAAATCTACATGAAGACTTTTGCTCAAATGCTTATTAACAGAATTATAATGCTCCACATAGTTCAAATATTCATTAATTGGTGAATGAATAAAGAAAACACATCACATCAATGCAACAGACTATTGTTAAGCAACAAAAATACTGAAATACTGAAGTTACCATATGAATAAATATTAAAAATTAAGGTAAATGAAAGTAGACAGCAACAAAAGACAGAACATTGTCTGAGTCTATGGATGCTAAATGTTCATAAGATGCAAATTTGTAGAGACAGAAAGCAGATCAACAACTACTTTTGTCAGGGTGGGGATAAGTGTTTCCTAACTCAAAACTGGCTCAAGGGAACTTTGGAGAATAATAAAAAAACTGGACTGGTCCTGAAAACCTAGTCAAGAGACTACGACTTGGGGGATCATAGGCCCTAAAAGGGACAATACTACTATTGAATGGCTAAATGGACATGTGGTGTGCTCATTAAATTGCCCTCTAGATGTGTGTGTCTGTTTTTATAGATTACAGCTCTTCTTGCCTTTGGTTAGGAAGCTTATTTTTGCAGATGTAAGTGACTACTAAGGAGACTCAAAACTCAGAGTGCTGAGAACAGGTGAATATCAAGTACTCAGTGCTGACTGAGTCATATACATCACTACCTACTGGGCTTAAGGAACCACGTGGAAGAAGGCTTGGAAAGAAAGCAAGACCCAGAGGATGGGCAGGAGTGCTGTAAAATGCTGTCATCCAAACTTGAAGTGGCCATTGAATTCATGACCTCCCAATATTATAACTTGATGAGACCACAGGATACGGAGCCCATCAACACTCTGTCATGGATGATGGAGGAGGGCATGTAGGCCACATCCTTCCATGAGGAGTTATTGGCAGTTGATGGTGGCTGGGGTAGTGGGATACATTTCTTTTTTTGCAGTGGTAAAGCCATTGGTATGTTCTATGTGCAGACAACTCTAATAATTAAAGTCAGTAGGTCACACCCACACACATGAAAAAAAGACATCAAATTAGATGTATGTACTACCTGGTACATCTGGCTTATGTAGGGCCTTGGGAATCAAACCTGGGTCCTTAGGCTTTGCAGGCAAGTGCCTTACTACTAAGCCCTTATTTTAACTTATTATGATTAATTACTTCAAATAATTATGCATAGCTCTCCTCTAACATCTCACGAATTTCCTTCTCCTCCTATTTTATTACTTCCTCCAAAATGTTTTCAATGAAGTATTCTGTGTCTGAATTCCTGTATTTATTCTCACCTTTCTTCGTATTTTGTAGTGCTTCGTGTTTTCCCTTTACTCACTTGTTTTAACTGTTATTTGAGTATGGTTTATTTTTTCCTATTTCCTCCTGTGTGTGTTTTGCTTTCTCTTCAGTGTGAAGGATTCCTTGAAGTATTTTCTGTAGAGCTGGTTTAGTTGTCATAAATCCTTTAGCCTGTTTTTGTTGTGGAATGTACTTATTTCTCCATCAATTTGGATAGATAGCTTTGCAGGATAAAGTAATCTTGGTTGACAGTTTTTATCTTTCAGAACTTGAAATATATCATTCCAAGCCTTTCTGGCTTTTAAAGTTTGTGTTGAGTAATGTGCTGTGATCCTGATGGGCTTGCCTTTGAGGATCACTTGCTTTTTCTGTCTATTTGCTTTCAATATGTTTTCTTTGGTTTGTGTGTTTAGTAGTTTAATTACAAAATGGCAAGAAGAGGTTCTTTCTAGGTTTTTTCTGTTTGGTGTTTTAAAAGCTTCTTGTATCTGCACTGACATTTATTTCCCAATTTGGGGAAAATTTTCTTCTATGATTTTGTTGAAAACACCTACTAAGCCTCTAGATTGAAATTCTTCTCTTTCTACTATACCCTGAATTCTTATGTTTGATCTTTTCATAGTGTCCTGGATATCTTGGAATTCCCATTCATACCTTTCTATTAGCTTGTATTTCTCTTTCTTGGGCTGTATTAGGTCTGCCACCTGGTCTTCTAGTTTAGATATCCTGTTCTGTCTTTCATCCATTCTACTGGTGAGTCTTTCCACAGAGATTTTTTTTTAAATTTTTTACTTCACTGTCTGTGTTTTTCAGAGCTAGGATTTCAGCCAGGTTTTCTTCAGTGTTTCTATTTCCTTACTCATGTCCTGTAATGACCTTTTTATTTCATTAAGCTGGTTTTCTGTGCTCTCAGGAGTTTTGTTTTCTTCTTTTAATCCTTTCATTTCTTCTTTCATTTCTTTGAATA
This sequence comes from Orientallactaga sibirica, assembly GCA_036365145.1. Lineage (NCBI taxonomy): Eukaryota > Metazoa > Chordata > Mammalia > Rodentia > Dipodidae > Orientallactaga > Orientallactaga sibirica. The sequence goes on along the minus strand of JAEOAD010000029.1, from coordinate 25,959,015 downwards.
TAGATAGAATCATCCTTTTGAAATCTTTGTCAGGTATTTCATCTAAAACAGTCTCATTGGTGATCATTTCTGATGGATTTATAATTTTTGGTGGGATTGCATTGTCTTGATTCTTTGGTTTTTTGTATTATAATTTAGTGACTTTTACATCCTGAATTGATTTGATGTTTGGGTTTTCTACTTATCTGCAGTATTCTTAAATGTGGTGATCTACCTTTATATACTTTCAGGATATGAATTTAAGGTGCCAAGTGTAGCTCTTGTACCCCAGTCTAATCACAGAAGTAATCCTAGTTGTTGAGTTTGCTTGCTAAGCAAGTATTCTAGTGGACTGGGTAGAACAAAATACTGGCAAATTCTAAACTTCAACTGAGCAATATGCATATTCAATAAAAACCAGCACAGAGTATACAAGTGTGGGGATCAAAACAAACAGCTAGTCTTATAAGGCCAATATTCCTAAGGGTGTTTGTTGCGCTACACCCTTAATCCTGTCAGCTCCGAGGTAGAAAATTCTGTTCTGAATTGGGGACAGCCTGAATCTGGATCAGACCCTGCCCCCAATAATGACAGAAGCAAAAGCCAAAGGCCCTATAAATCTGTAAGCATTAAAGGCAGCAATATTCAACCCCCCCCCCATGTACAGCTTATTTGAAAATGGTAAAGCCAACCAAAAATATGTAACCCATAACCTGCTCTGACATGGAAAGAGAGATTAGCACTTCCAATGTAGGCCTATGTACCTGTTTTTTTTTCTTTTTTTGTCAGTTGGCCTTGTTACCTTTTGGTGTGGCTTCCAGTCTCACCAATGCTGAATGCCCACCTCGATCCCTCAGTATTGTGCTGTGGAGCTGCAGCTCTAGTCAGCTATACTGGATGCGCTGCCGCTGGGGACTGAATGCTGTAGGTTTGTGGTTCTGATGGTTGGGGGATGGGAGAGTTCAGGAAGTCTGGAGTTGCTCACACAGTCCCACCTGTATCTCTTTCAGTAGCTCCTTAGTTGATCTCAGCTGCCTAGATTTCTGGACTCTGCAAGGAGGCTGATGATGTTGGAAAGTCCCCTTGTTTGGTCTCTGCTGCTGCTGCTTGGCATGCCTGGTGGGTAGTGCTGGGTATGCAGATTGTGTGGATCAGGCTGCTGGGGATCCAGTGGGGTGACAAGCTTCTCAGTGTGATTCTGGCCATTTTCCTCTTTCCTGGTGGATCTTGGTCTCTCCTGCTTCTCCGCTGTATCTAAGAAAAACCTATACTCCTGCAATTTCAGAAGAAGAGCGTATTTTGCTGTGGTTTTGCTTAAATCCCTCCCTGGGCTGGTTTGGCGTGGCTCTTATGCCACCATCTTACCCACTCCTGATGCTTTTTCTGCTATAAGGAATGTATGTGTGCACACACATGATATGGAATATTAATGTGTTCTCATTTTTAAGTATTTTCTTAGTTCTTTGCAAGGTCACTTTATTGGGTGCTCACCTGCATTGTTGTGTTGAAAGGGTTTGGAGAACACTGTTAAGGTTCACATGCAGTGTAAGATCTTCATTCTAGATCTCTGAAAATTTTACATTTATGTTTGATTCCTTTTTTTTTTTTTTTTTTTTTTTAACTTGAGCTCTTATGGTGACACATGGCTATAATCCTAGCACTTGGGAGGTTGGGGCCTGGTCTACATAAGACCCTATCTCAAAACATGCTTTTCCTACCTCTTATTTGATATTATACAGAATTTTTCCATTAAGATTTCACTCTTTCCTCAGTATGTTTTTCTTTTCTCCCTCCCTTCCTCTTCCTTCCTTCCATGTTTCTCTATTACTTATAAATGTGTACCTTATATTGTTTCTTTTTTTAAATTTTTTTAAAAAAAATTATTTTTATTTATTTTTGGAGAGAGACAGAGAGAGGACAGAGAGGGAGAAGGAGTCAGACAGAGAATGGGCGCGCCAGCAGTCTCTCAGCTGTGGTGAACGAAATCTGGATGTGTGCGCCCCCTTGTGGGCAAGTGTGGCATTGCGCCCTTGTGTCACTGCATCTGGCCAAACGTGGGACCTGGAGATTGGAACCGGGTTCTTTAGGCTTAGCAGGCAGGCGCCTTAACCGCTAAGCCATCTCTCCAGCCCATATTATTTCTTTTTTAAAAATCTTGTAACATTAATGTTATAGCTACTATATTTCTTATAATTTTTTGGTTCCATTTTCTTTAATATTTTTATCTCTGATAATATCCTCCATGTAGTTTGCTGCTTTCTTTTGAAGTGGGTTTCCCAGTTGTCCTCAAGTCTATGTTAAGATTCATGATTCAACACTAGAACTTTTGTGTCTATAAAGGGAAAGGGAAAGCTCTCACATGCAAAGCTAGAGAAAACCATAGCATCACAGCTACTCAGGCAGGATTTTATTCCCAGCTGCTTCACCCCACCCTCATGAAGGGGAGAGCATATTCCCTAGATTATAACCCACTATCTTACATCCTTTTTCTAAGCACTTATTTGTCACTCTACACCTGTTCCCCAAGGTCTGAGAAGCAAGAAGAAAGCTCTAATTGTTACAAGGCAAGAGATAGGTGAAAATATTCTAATTTAGCTCTCCTGGTCTACCTCCCTGGCAGCCCTTGGTCTTAAGCATCTCTTGACAGAGTTGTCTCAGTTATTTCCCATGTCTGTAAAGGTTTCTCTCAATAGGTCCTCCACCCACTACTGATCATAGAAGAGGGAGCCAGCAGTCCATGATATACCTCCTCACTGTTGGAAATCAGGATATCATGCTGATTGCTGAGCCACATCATAGAGATGAAGATTATAGGCTGTGAAATTAAATAAAATCAAAAGAATCCATCACTAGAGTTCAAGATCCACTTAACTGAATCTAAAAATAAAGCTCTTTCTACTCTCCCTGGTTTTGTCTGTAGGGGTGTTTAGACTAGTTCAAACCCACATTTCTATACTTTCATAGCAGCCAAACTTTTTCTTGATGCTCCATTGTGACCCGATGAAAATGCAGTTGGTGTGGGTGATGGACTGTCTTCAGAATGGCAAGCTCTTTGAAACTCTGAAAATGAGAAATTACAATAATAAGCAACAGTCTTGTCCTTTCTGTTTTTCCACACAGCAAATCCACTTTTGGTTTCTCTGACCTTGAAACTTTGGTGTCACTGCTTTGCACAAGTAGCAGAATCTAAATGTATATTCAGGTCACATCTGTGCTGGATTGTTTTATTTATGTTGATTTATTGTGGATTATGACACAGCATCCCTACTGATCCAGAGAAAGTGGAGTGAGAAATTTTAAGGACAGTAAGCCAGCTGCAAAAAGGTTTAGAAGACAGGGGAATGTGGTATTGCCATGATAATATAAACATCTAGCAGGAGTTTTTATTAAATCATAAAAAAACATCTGTAACATCTTAAGAGTGAAAGTTCAGGGTCATTACACACTGGCTGCGTAATGAATTTTGTGTACAACCACCATAAAACTCTTTCCACCAGTCATGATTACTTGGGAAGCAGTATTTACTATAGCCCTACCTGGGAGGGTTTCAAACTTTTCCTTCTATTTCCTATAGTGATTAACAAAAATGAATATCATTAGAGAAGATTTTACCTTCAAGTAGATGTAGGAATTTCTTTAAAAAATTCAAAAATATTTTGAATAATTATGTACATTTGAAAGGTATGCAGTTTTGTAGCCTACTCTATAATATAGCCATGTGTGCTTCAACAAATCACAAAAGACATCACTCATTGCTAACATCTTCTAGTTGTGAACTACTGTAGTTCTCAGTGAAATTCTCAGAATCTTAAAGGTATGGATTGCTGCATATTTTTTGTAGAGCTGTGCAAATCTTTCTGATTTGACAAAATTGAAAGTCACTGCGGTACAAGACATGTCTTAATTGTCATCTGACTTTATATTTTTCTTGACATAGGTATGAGTAGCTCTGTGTTCTAGAGAAGGTAAAGAACTAAACTCTGAAGATTAAGTTGTATTTTCTAAAAGTAGCGAGTCATTCAAGGTGTGCAAATCCAAAGAGAAAATAGTAAAATATGGTGAACATCTCTGATGAAAATCTTACCAAAGGAAGTTTTGGGTCTGATAATGTGGGATGAAACAGGAAAGGCCCTGGCTAAGTCATTGACAATGAAAATTGCATTTTTGTTTAGCACAGAACATTGCATTTTAAAGAAAATGGGAGGTGGAGGAGGGGAGCTGGGAAGATGGTTTATCAGTTAAAGATGCTTGCTTTCAAAGTCTGCCAGCAAGATTCAACTCCCTAGTACTCACATAAAGCTGAATGCAAAGTGGGATTTGTTTTCAGTGGCAACAGACCTTGGTGTGCTTGTACATACACACAAACATGCAAATAAGTAAATGATAAAAAAATAAAAAAGGGCCAAAATTTTAAACACAAACTTCCTTAAAAGATTTATACTAGCTTGGTTGAATGCTTATTCAGATAAACAAGAACAAAAATGATCCTCTTTGGCTCCTCACCCAGGGCCTCTGCACTTATAGGCAGTCAATAGTGGGAAGGCAATTTGTGTGGGCTCTTTCTTATGGCCATTCAGGAAACTCCGTAGGGAAGGACAGACATGCCTTCTAGGAAGCAACCTTCTTTAGTAGGAGAAATTGTTGATTTCTTTTCTAATATTTATATTCTGTTCCCTTTTATTTTTATTTTCTAACATAATTGTGACATACATTAAGGTGCTTCTCACATCTTTCTTTGGCCTCTGCTCTTTGCCCTCTCTTGCTTTCTCTTCCTATTAATCACACTTTGTCCTCCTGCCCTGGCCACTTCTGAAGTGTTCAGTGGCTTCTTCATCCATCCTGCAGCCAGCTGCCTGGCCTCTTTCAGAGCTCAGCTTGTGGACTGCTTCCCTGTCTCTGCCCCTCTGCTGGCACTGCCACTGCCACTCTCTTTTTCCTTCTTTCTTCGTGTGCCCAGCTCAGCCCATATGCTAAAAGTGCACAAGAAAAGACAAGTAGAAAGAATATTGGGTCTGACTGGCATAACCAGAGAGGTAGCTTAAGTTTCCCAGCACAGGGCACCAAGTGAGACTCAGCAGGCTGCTTTGGTAGCTCAAGGAGTGGTTGGACCAATCACACTCATTTGCTTTGGATGAATCACAACTTTGTTAGCACCAACAATAGATATGGAGGTACATGTTTTGGACCCACCATAGCTTTGCCTCTACAGCTTCAGTCATAGCAGTGGGGCTGTTATGCTATCAGGGGAAGTGGTCCCTCTCCTCCCAAAGTGGAAATGTTTTGAGGGTTATCTAGAGTTCACCAAGGCTTGGGTAGCATCAAATTTGCTGTAGACTGTTTCAAGCATTCCTGGCTGAGGTTGGGCCTCAGGAGCTGCCATAGCCTGCTGTGATCATTTCATAGTTTTCTTTTGACATCCATGGAGTGTTCCAGATGGCTGGTGGTGACTGATATCATGGTAGCCTGGTAGGCTGTCTGACTGATGGTCCTTTTGCTCCAGGTAGTAGGTCAGCAATGGGGAGTAGGACAGCTGCTGATTAGGGAGTCCAATTGTCACATCCTCCGACATCTCTACTTGTTTACAGGAAAATGAGTATCAGGAGGAGTGCTTGCAAGAAGAACTCGAGGAACTTACTAATGCTAATAGTGTTTTATACTCCTTTACTGTGCTGTATGTCTGTCCAGTGGCCCAGGGAAAGGTTGGTCCCCTTAAGTCTCCTAAAATAAAAAGTAAATCCTTTAGTCTTATCTCTGCTTTTAAAATGTAGGCTTTATGTTTAGAACAATTTTGAATTCATAGTCAAAAATAGAGTTCCTACATATTGCTTGCCTCTCGCATTGCACAAATGTTGCTGCTGTCAATGAACCAGTACAGATGTGTGTTATGATCTGTGAACTGCACTGAAATACAAGTATCAATGGCCATCCCAAGTTTCATAGTTTACCTTAGGGTTCCCTCGTTGGTATTCCCTCAGTGTTGAACATTTGTTGGATTTTGAAAACCATGCCATGACATGCATATCCGCCATTATACTGTCATATAAAATAACTGCAGTGACCTAAGGATTCTTGGGGAAGTTCTTGTCCCTCCCTCCTTGCCACAACTTCTGGCAAATGCTGATGTATATACTGTTTTCATAGTTTGCTCTTTTCCAGAATTTTATATATTTGGAATCATATTTTGTTTAGATTTTTCCAATTGGTTTCTTTCATTTAATAATATGTGTTCAAATTTTTTCATCTCTTTTTATGACTTAACTCTGTGGATTCCTTTATATGGTAATATATAATCTGCCTACATATTACTTTTATACATATATAGCTATAAATCCTATAATTGCATATGTATACACCACATATATTTATGATTTGATGTTAGGTAATAACTTTGGAATCTCGGAAAAAGCTAACCAATGTGATTTCTAAGCCTCTATGCAATGAGAGTCCAGGGGTTACCAGATCTGGGGTTCAGTTTAGGTTAGACATTAATTACTGTGTGATTTAGAACATTTACTTTCTTATCATACTCATCATGATGGACAAAAGACTAGCTACACCAAATCCATTTTGTTTTACATGATTGGTGTAACCAAAAAGTGCATGTCATTTTTCTGGCAGGTGATTTGGTAAGTGGTGTGTTCTTCCAGTTTGATCTAATCAGACTGAAACGAGGAAGTATGAATGCCTAATAAAAAGACTTTCCCTAGCTACCTGCAGAAAAAGTAGCACGTATCCCTGTCCATCATTGCCCACCATCTCTGCCTCTGAGGAGAACAGCTATATGATGAAGTCCATGCTGAGGATAGACAGTGAGAAAGATGGAAAGTGCCTCAACTATTGCTTCACCCGTAAGGCCATATGTTGAGCTTCCACGTCGTCATCATCATTACCATTGTCATCATCATCATCATCAATATAATCACTTCATTGTTGATTCTTTGGAGTCTAGATTTTATCTTTTTCAGATTTAATTCTACCGATGGATGCTAAGAGACAATGAAAGGTTAAAAGTGAAGACGTTTTATTGGAAATATTGATACAATATAGACTTGAAGAAATATTGTTTCTTTTTCAAGCAAATTAAGTATATACTTCTCATGAACCACAGGAAGGAGAGTAGATAAGTATTTATTGCATATCTGTCAGGAAAGAGGAAGTCTATATGTTCTTAATTTTCTTCTCATAAAAAATCAATGAGGAAACTGAGACTCACAGAAGATAAATAAAGGATTCTAATATACATGATTGGAGCAGATCGGTTTGGTTAGCTGGTATCTAACTCATGTCAAAGTCCATATTCTTCACATTATGAGTTGCTGTAAGGTTAATTGTTGCTGGCAATAATACCATAAAAGTGTCATTTGAGGTAATTAAGAAGGTTCATTGCAAAATGATAACAGCTTCATAAGGATACAGAGATGTGTGAAATCCTGTGGTATTTGGGGAATGCAAAGAGATGCTGGAGCCCCTGGTACTGAAAGGTGAGTTGAGGAGAGCAAGCCTCAGGGGCAAGAAGAGGGGGTTAGTTAAGTTGGACTGGGAAAGCTGCCACATGGGCAGTGGGGGAAATGGTGAGAAAATGTATTTTTAAATTGGAAAAGAGGATGTTCAGATATTTTGAAGGTAAATCTGACAGCTATGTACAGGATATTAAAGGAGTCAGAGTGGAAGAAAGGGGCCATTTCTCATCCCAGGTTTCATGTTCTTTTCTTTCTTTTAAGTATGCATCACATTCTGTCCCTGATTTAAGATCCCTTTCATAGTTTCTGTACAGCTCAATGTTACTTCTCTTATCTATTATTTATATTCTATATATAAAAATCTATCTAATTTACAAAATTATATTTATGGTATAAACATATTTGAAATATGCATACATAATGAGATGAATAAAGCAAGTTAATCAACATATGCATTGCCCATTTTCACATGTGCACATCTAATCTTTAACTACTTTCCAGTGTACTATATTGTTCTTAACTGTAGTCACATACCAGACCAAATGATCTCTTCAATTTATTACAATGAGAATTTTGTATTCTTTTTTCTTCTTATTATTATAATTATCATTTTTGTATAATTATTATATTTTGCATGGATACATCATATGTTTGAACCCTCTTTTCCTTTGTTCCTGCCCCCATTCTGCTGGAGACACTCCTCAATGGGGTTGCATGTATTCCCTATGGGGTTGTGGAATTTTGTATTCTTTAATGACCTACTCAGTTCTACAACCACCCAGCCCAAGGTTGCCACCTTCTGTTTCTATTTGTTTGCTTATCTTACACTCTACATGTAAATGAGGTCATGTTACTTTTTTCGGTGTGGTGGCTTATTTCACATTCATAGGTCTCCAGTTTCATTCATATTGCACACATGACACTTCTTTGGTTATTAGCCTGAGCATCTTTCCTTGTATTCTTCTTGTATTTCCTTCTATCTGTTAGGTATTTTGCCCATTTATCAACAGACATATGTGTTCTCTTTCTACTGATTTAAGTTTGTAAAATATTTTGGCTATTCAATCCTCATTCTGTATAGTTTGCAAAAATTTTCTCTCATTCCATTCCTTTTTCTTTCTTTTTTTCTTTCTTTCTTTTTTTTTTTTTTTTTTTTTTTTTTTTTTTTTTTTTTCTTTTTTTTTTTTTTTTTTCTTTTTTTTTTTTTTTTCTTTTTTTTTTTTTTTTTTTTTTTTTTTTTTTTTTTTTTTTTTTTTGGTTTTCTGAGGTATGGTCTTACTTTGGTCCAGGCTGACCTGGAATTAACTATGTAGTTTTAGGGTGGCCTCGAACTCACGGTGATCCTCCTACTTCTGCCTCCCAAGTGCTGGGATTAAAGGCGTGAAAGGGCTTCCTTTTAATTCTTTTGTTTTCTTCACTCCCATTTTCTTTGCTATGCAGAAAATTTTTAGTTTGATCAAATTCCATCAATTTTTACATTTGTCACCTATGCTTTAGAGTTTATATCTAAAAAAAAATTCACCACTTAGATCAATGTTATGGAGGTTTCCTCTCATGTTTTCATTTATAAATTATTTTATTTGATGATTTTGCATGTATGTATACCTGTTGGTGGGTATGTATGCATGTGTATGTGTGTCTGTGTGTGTTTGTGTGTGTGTGTGTGTGTGTGTATGGAGACCAGATGTTGACATCTAGTGTTTTCCTTGATCATTACTCCACCTTATTCTTTGAGAGGATCTCTCACTGAGCCCAGGGCTCACTGATTCAGCCCTGGCTATCTTTTGGTCTCTACCTCCCCAGCACTAGTCACAGGTATGCACCACCAGGAGTGATTACAAGTGTACACCATCATGCCCAGCCATTTACATGGGTGCTAAGAATCTGAACTCAAGTCCTCATGTTTGCATGGCAAGAAATTTACTGACTGAGCCATCTCCCCAACTCATTGGCTTTTGTATGTGTTATGAGACAGAATCTAATTTAGTTTTCCTGCTTGTGAATATGCAGCTTCCCTAGCAGACCATGCAAGCACAAATCTTTTGGTTTAATCTGCTCTGTCTAGAATCAGGATCCAGTGGTGCTACCCCAAGCATGTAGGTTGAAATCTTCAAGTCATCTATGGAGCTGGGTTTTGTTGGGTTGGGACAAAAGCACGTAAAGTACAACAAAGCTTTTTCTACTGCTTTAAAGGGGTCATTTTCTTTATTCCACACTCACTTGGTTGTTAACAAACATTTAAAAATTATTTTTATTTATTTATTTTAAAGCAGAGAGAGAAGGATAGAAGAAAGATTGACAGGCATGTTAGGGCCTCCAGCCACTGCAATCAAATTCCAGATGCATGTGCTTTTTTGTATATCTGGCTTTATGTAGGTACTGGGGAGTCAAACTTGGGTTGTTAGGCTCTGCAGGCAAGGGCCTTAACCGCTGGGATATCTAGCCCCTTACAAACATTTTTATTGAGAATTTTAATATATGAACATACTGTAACTTGATTGTATTCCCTTCCCATTACCCTCTTTTGTCTTTCCTCCCCTCATATTTCCAAGTAGTCTTTCTATTTTAGAGTCTCATTATTTTTACCCTCCCTTATCATCTGTGTCAAAATGTTGATGGGCTCAATATTTTGCAGGTCTTAGGAGGTAATGACATCCACTGTAGGTCATGAGTGCCATGGTTACTTCATGTCTGGAATAGAGTGTCCCAAAGTACTTCTCACATCCACCAGATCGTATAATCTTATATCTCCTCTCCCACTGGTGTTCTCTGAAAATATGATATAGATATCTCATTTAGTGCTGACCTCTCAAGAGCCTGTTATTTTTAGTTACTTTCGTGAGTTTTGAGTCTCCTCAGAATTGATAGCCATCTACAAAAAGAAGCTCTCTAGTCAGCACTGAGAGTAGTACTAATGGTCTTTCCACTATCTCCTCCTCAGTGTTCCTTTAGCCATGGCAGATGTGATGGAGATGTCCCAGCTCCATAGTTCAGGGTAAGCCCTGAGCACTGGTCTTGTAGACTTCTCATTCAGTGATGAGCATGTTATTGTCACTGCTTCTCATTGCCTTGAGGAGTCTTGTGCTTTTCCAGTAGTCACCACCACCCACAGTGGTGGCTCTGCTAGGCATTGTAACATTTGACTATTTCTCAGTCCTGACAAAGTTGATTCCATCAGGGTTTTACTCGACTTTTAAAATGGTTCTGAGGAAGGATTGGCCCTTGGACCCATCTCCTCCTTTGCTTTTGCTGGTACCACTTCCTCTTCTGCTTCTTTGTGTGATCTCTCTTCTCTCATAGTTTCAATTTCTCCATCCACCACAGGCTCCAAAATTGTCTCCAAAGTTCCAGAAGCCATTTCTTCTGTTCTGTTTTATGTAGCTTGGTGCTTCTGTTACTGTAATTTTCATGTATGTGAATGTTGAGAACAGTTGGGTGATGGCCAATTAGAAGATCCAGTTGACAGATAAGAAATTTTAAATTAACCATAATTGTCTCTAAATGTGCACTTTTCCCTGAGTTATATGTCATGTGATGAAAGGTGTACAGTTCTCACCCAGTAAAGTTTTAAAGTGGGATTTTGAAAACATTAATAATCAGAGACTTATCTATCTAATAAAAGGGACAGCCAAATGTTTGCTGAAGCTTGTCACTGTCAAGTTCACTGTGTTTTGCTTTATGGGGATTAAGAAATAACCATTATGAGGGAATTAACACAGCAAAATATAAATCTTGCAAGTAATTAGGCAGCTGTATGTTTACCAGTACAGAATGTATTTTAATTTTTAATCAGGGCTTTTGTTCCAACTGACAAAATAATGGCTTGTTTGCAATCTTCCTCTGAAGCAGACCTCCCAGGATGGGATTTGGTGCATCAGAGGTCCCTCGGTGTCTCTTTTGCCATCAACTCTGATGCATCATGCAATCCCTAGTGAGGGGCTCTGAGGAAAATAGTAGCACTTTCAAATTGTCTGATTTCTTCCTCACATATAACTCTCAAGGTAAATAAAAATTGTCTTTTTTATCAATACACACCACTTACAGAAAATGAAAGATGAATATTATTACAAATTTTTATTGGACATATTGATACCATATAGACTTGAGGAAATAGTGTTTTTACAAGCATAATAAGTAAGACTTCTCATGAACCACAAGGAAGGTGAATAGATAAGTATTTATTGCATATCTGCCAGGAAAGAGGAAGTCTGCATATGTTTTTAGTTTTCTTCTCACAAATTAATGAGGGGCTAGAGAGATGGCTTAGCAGTTAAGCGCTTGTCTGTGAAGCCTAAGGTCCCCAGTTCTAGGCTCGATTCCCCAGGACCAACATAAGCCAGATGCACAAGGTGGCCCATGCATCTGGAATTTGTTTGCAGTGGCTGGAGGCCCTGGTGTGACCATTCTCTATCTATCTGCCTCTTTCTCTCTGTCTCTCTCAAATAAATAAATAAAAATAAACAAAAAAAATTATCAAAAATTAATGAGGAAACAGATTCACAGAAGTTAAATAAAGAATTCTTAAATGTATGATTGGTACAGATCAGTATGGGTAGCTGGTGTCTAACTCATGTCAATGTCTGTGTTCTTCACATTATGAGTTGCTGTAAGGTTAATTATTGTTGGCAATAATGCCAAAAAAGTGGCATTTGAGCTAATTAAGAAGATTCATACCAAAATGTTAACAGTATCATAAGGACACAGAAATGTGTGAAATACTGTAGTGTGCAGGGAGAAGAAAATGATGCTGGAGCACTTTGTACTGGAGCATGAGGTGAGGAGAGCAAACCTCAGGGGCTGGAAGAGGTGGTTATCCAAGCTGGACTGGAAAAGCTGCCACATGGGCAGTGGGGGAAATGGTGAGAAAATGTATTTTTATTTATTTGAGAGGGAGAAAAAGAGAGAGAGAGAGAGAGAGAGAGAGATAGAGATAATGGGCACGTCAGGGCCTATAGCCACTGCAAATAAAACTGCAGACACATGTCCCACCATGTGCATCTGACTTACATGGGTACTGGGAATTGAACTTGGGTTCTTAGGTTTCACAGGCAAGCACCTTACCTGCTAAGCCATATCTCCAGCCCAGAAAATGTATTTTTATATTTGAGCCTCCTGGAAAGGAAGTAATGTTCAGACTTTTAAAAGGTAAATCTGGGTAGGAATATGAGGGGATTGTCTGGTAAGAAGACCCTGCAGAGGGTGTGATAAAGCCTAACCCTAAAACATTTGGCCCTAGATCATAACTGCCAGTACTAGAAACCAGTTACAACTCACATTGAGCTATTGATCAGAGAGACCTACGAAGTCCCCAAAACAAGACAGCTGACAAGGCACTTGATTACCTGCCTGAGGTAAAAGGTAAGACCCTCTTGCTGAAGACACTACATGCTTCCAGCATAAAACATCAAGAGATTTGTCTGGCATCTGGAAGATCCAGATCATTAGCCCATATAGTACTGGAAAGCACTGCAAGAACTACTGGAGGAAAATGGCCAACAATGTTAGTAGCAAGGAGGAGATACTGCTTTATGAAAGCAACCAGCTTGGCAAGATGTGCCTGCATGTGCAATGGTGACACCCAGCCTGGGTGGGTAACCAGTGGCTCTCTGAATGGCTCAGTGGAAAGGAACTCATAGCTGGAAATGGGAACTGAGTCAAAACCCTATGGAGACCAATAATATGGACTCTAATGACAAGCTCCCACTAGTGTTATTTTTTTTTCCAAAGAGAGGCTACACCCATCAAAATCTCTAAATTAACAATGCTTATCTCCTTAAACTTATGCTGACTTCACTGTCCATTGGAGAATCTGTTTTTCCTTTTCAGAAGGCAGTGAGAACAGAGGCAACTAGAATCTATCCACAAGATAAGAAAAGATAGCTGACTTCCTGGCAGGAGATGAACTACCCCTTGTGCAACAACTAGGGCCCAGGTGAAACCACAGAGGAACTGGCGAGATGAGCAAGAGTGCTGCTTCCATGGTGAACCTGACAACTTGGTCCAGGGTGATAGAGACACACACTGAGGACACTCAAAAAGTACCAAAGCAGAAATCCAGAAGCTGCTGAGAGCTCAACACTAAAGTAGGCTTAAAAGATATCCATCATAGCTCATGGAATTTTGTGGAAGAGGGTCCAGAAAGATTGTTAGAGCTGCAGGATGAGATGAAATATCCAGAGGCATTACACTCCTTACAAGGACTGCCTGCTGCTCTCACAACTCATAAACTACAGCCCCATGGTGAATACCAGCAATCCCACTAAGAAGGGTCCTCAGCAGATTGGGGGCAAAGAGAAGGGAAATGATGGTACCAACACATGATATTATCATACAAAGTTTCTACTTAAAAAAATATAAAAAATAGGTAAATCTGACAACTATGTCCAGGATATTAGAGGAGTCAGAGTGGAAGAAAGGGATCATTTCTCATTCCAAGTTTCATGTTCCTTTCTTTCTTTTAAGTATGTATCACATTCTACCCCCTGACTTCAGATCCCTTTCATTGTTTCTGTACTGCTCAATATTACCTCTGTTTTCTATCTCTATCATTTATATTCTTTAGAAGGAACATCTATCTAATTTATGATGTAAGCTTATTTGACATACACATATGTACTGAAATGAATAAATCAAACTGATCAACATATGCATCGCCCATAGTCACATCTCATATTTAGCTACTTTCCAGTGTACTATGTTGCTAAAATGAGTAGATATAAAGGTGTCTGTGGGGTATTTGATAAAACGCCAGAGGGAACTCCAGAATTGAGTCAGAAATCCCAAGTCTGAAACCCTGCTTTGCAATTTACACACGGTGACTGGGGCATGTGGTCTTAGCTTTCTATGCCTTATTTTCCTCATTGGTCAATTATAGCTCCATAATGATTAACTGGTGAAATGTCACAGAAAGTGTTAAAGTCAGAAGTCAAATAGTCTTTTATTGTGGTACTTCTTTCTCTGGCAGTATTTCTTCAAATCCCCATAACAGTCACATTCATCAGGTGAAATGATTCCCCATTTGCTTGCAAGCATGTGCACCTGTCAAATCTACCTCTACCTTTTAGATGGAAATTGTCATGCAATGTGACACCTGCCCTGACAGTTGTATGACTACAGGGCAGTCACCTTCCATCTGGAGTTTTGGTTTCCACCTCTCTAAAAGGTGAGGCCGGATTTGGTCGTCGGCAGGATCCCGACATGCTCTCTGTGATACACTCTGGAACCTTAATGTCTTTGCAGGTGATTGACAGGTAAACGTGCTTTCAGGCACTTGGACAAGCCTCCTTTTGGTTAGACCTCAGACAGGCTAATTTTATGCTAACTTTAATTGCTTAGTAGATAACATCAGTAAAATCTGTCACAATTGGAAAGCTCCATCATGCACAGTGACAAAAAACCTGCCTCCAGATGGTACGTCAGAGGCACACAAGATAGTTGTGGCAGCTGATACAGAAGGAAATTAGCAACATTCTCCAAATCTGCCTTTTTATTTTCAAATCTGCCTTCATGATGCTAGGAAATGACTTAACTTTCTATGGAGAACCGAAAGATTAAAACATCAATTATTTTTGAAGGCTTACTATGCCACAACTAATGTGTTTAGACTTTATTGCCATTATCACATTTGATCATAAAAACTTCCCCATGAAGTAAGCATGAGGCTTGTTTTACAGATGAAGAAACCAAGTCATAGTATATCCATGCTGATCCTACATGGAGGACTCAGACTAGGACCCATGTTTCCCACGTGGCCTGTGGCAGTCACAATACCCTGAACTGACTCACTCAGCATCTCATTACACAATCTGTTAAGACAAGTAGAAATGCATTCTTTACAGTATGAAAACAACAACAACAACAACAACAACAAATAGCTGAGTGTGGACTGGTTATAGTGGAGTGCTGAGAAGAGCAACAGTAGGGCTTATAGGAACCTTTTTCTTGGTCCTGTAAAAGGAAAATCTTATTGATGTATATACACAACATGGGGAAGATGATGCCAACCTCATAGACTTTTTGTGAGGATTTTCCATGATCTAGGACAAACCTAGCAGCTATCTAAGGAATCTAATCTTGTTTATTCAATAAATAAATTTAGGAAGCCCTTTCTCTTATTAAGAACTCAGATAAATGCTTCTCATTAAAGCATTACAGGTTGATTTAGAAAACCAGAATAAAATTTGTTCTTAAGTAACTTGAAATGATATCTAAACCATAAATAGAGATTAATCCCCAAAAGACTAAGGGCCCCAAGGAAGAAAGGGATAGCTTTTTCTAGCAAGATCATGAGAACCAGTAATGATGTTTCTTTTCTTTATTGGGTGTTGAGTCTGGGGGAGAAGGACAGAAGTCATTTCCATTTTGGTGACAAACATGGGTAAACACACCATCATATCAAGTGATAGTACCTTACCCATCTTCATCCAGTGCTAATGGGCTCATTAGCAATTAGGAGCCATGGGGCAGAGTATAATCATTTTATGAATGCTTGAATGAAATGGATGCTTGAATAGTACCTACAGACCTATTTTTAACAGCATTGTGCTGTGTACTAGGGATTTAGTGGTTGTGGATAGAAGAGAGTATATAAAGAAAAGATATCTCAAGATAACTTTAGAGATGATGCTGGGATTATAAGTTTCATTAAAGCCAGAGTCAATGGACAGGGTTCAAGAAGGAAAGGAAAGTAGGAACTCTAGAGAAGAGGCCACCTATTTGTAATGAGTTAGACAGTAGACATTTTAGGTGGCTATAAATGTATAAATGAGTGGGAATGAGCATGTTCAATAGTTTTTTTTTTTGTGCTTCCTAGGATTTGAAATTTATGTTCTACTCATATAATATTTAAAAATGCCAAACTCATTCTTTTTTTCATTTGTATACAACCTAGGACAATGAGCAGTTTTCAGAATGTCTCCTAGAGTTTCATTCATGGAGTCAAAATTTATGGAGGCCTGAACAAGATGAGATATCAAAGCTGCAGGAAAACAGCAACTGGCTGTCTCGAGCTCCTTACACATGAGATTCCATGCCCTGCCTCATTCAGAAAATGGTATTACACTTTACCTCAATCCCTAAGTGCAGGCTAGGGCCATCAGTATCTATAGAGACACAAAAAGAAGGAAGACTAATGACAGATTGTTGCCCCAGCAAGTCCTGACCTACCTTTCTCTCCTATTTTAAAAATATTTTCCCTTATACCTACCTGTCTTCCTGTTCTGCTAGTTTTGATATAAAACACTTTTATAAACACTTCCCTAACTTCCTGGTGTCCTCCTGCATGAATGCACTGGACTTCTGAGAAAGCCCGATTTGTTGTAAAATGAGCTGTTGTTGTAAGGTAGATGTACTTTTACAAGAAAATTCATTCATAGAAGAGTGAACCTGAGCTCCTGACAGTCCACCCAGAGCAAATGTTCTAGAGCAGGCTCCAGTGTACTCTACGCACACCAACTACCATCAAGTGTCAAATGTTCTAGAGCAGGCTCCAGTGTACTCTATGTGCACTGACTACCGTCAAGTGTCAAATGTTCTAACAGGCTACCATCACTGACTACCGTCAAGTGTCAAATGTTCTAGAGCAGGCTCCAGTGTACTCTATGCGCACTGACTACTGTCAAGTGTCAAATGTTCTAGAGCAGGCTCCAGTACTATACACGCACTGACTACTGTCAAGTGTCAAATGTTCTAGAGCAGGCTCCAGTGTACTCTATGTGCACTGACTACCGTCAAGTGTCAAATGTTCTAGAGCAGGCTCCAGTGTACTCTACGCGCACTGACTACCATCAAGTGTCAAATGTTCTAGAGCAGGCTCCAGTGTACTCTATGTGACTACTCTTCTGAGCAGGCTCCAGTGTACTCTCAAGTGTCAAATGTTCTAGAGCAGGCTCCAGTGTACTACTCTATGTCAAGTGTCAAATGTTCTAGAGCAGGCTCCGTGTACTCTATGCGCGCACCGACAAAGTGTCAAATGTTCTAGAGCAGGCTCCAGTAGTGTACTGACTACCGTCAAGTGTCAAATGTTCTAGAGCAGGCTGACTACTCTATGTCACTACCGTGTGTCAAATGTTCTAGAGCAGGCTCCAGTGTACCATCAAGTGTCAAATGTTCTAGAGCAGGCTCCCGACTACCATCAAGAGCAGGCAAATGTTCTAGAGCAGGCTCCTGTGCAGGCTCCGTGTACTCTGACTACCATCAAGTGTCAAATGTTCTAGAGCAGGCTCCAGTGTACTCTATGCGCACCAACTACCATGACTACCGTCAAGTGTCAAATGTTCTAGAGCAGGCATCATGCGCAGACTGTCAAATGTTCTAGAGCAGGCTCCCGTGTACTCTACGCGCACCGACTACCGTCAAGTGTCAAATGTTCTAGAGCAGGCTCCCGTGTACTCTACGCGCACCGACTACCGTCAAGTGTCAAATGTTCTAGAGCAGGCTCCCGTGTACTCTACGCGCACCGACTACCGTCAAGTGTCAAATATTCTAGAGCAGGCTCAACTCAAAATGTTCTAAGAGTCAAATGCTCCAGAGTAGGCTCCAGTACTCTCTGCGCACCGACGACTACTGTTAAATGTTCTAGAGCAGGCACCCGTGTACTCTACCATCAAGTGTCAAATGTTCTAGAAGGCTCCGGCTGTTCCAGTGTGTACTCTAAAGCGCATCGACTGCCGTCAAGTGTCAAATATTCTGAGCAGGCTCCCGTGTATTCTGTTCTAGAGCAGGCTCCCGTGTACACCGACTACCATCAAGTGTCAAATGTTCTAGAGCAGGCAGGCTCCAGTGTCAAATATTCTAGAGCAGGCTCCCGTGTACTCTATGCGCACCGACTACCGTCAAGTGTCAAATGTTCTAGAGTAGGCTCCAGTACTCTCACGCGTGTCAAATGTTCTAGAGCAGGCTCCCGTGTACTCTATGCGCACCGACTACCGTCAAGTGTCAAATGTTCTAGAGCAGGCTCCCGTGTATTCTACGCGCACCGACTGCCGTCAAGTGTCAAATGTTCTAGAGCAGGCTCCGTCAAATGTCAAATGTTCTAGAGCAGGCTCCGTGTACTCTATGTACCGTCAAGTGTCAAATGTTCTAGAGCAGGCTCCGTGTACTCTATGCACACACTACCGTGTTCAAATGTTCTAGAGAGCAGGTTCTAGAGTAGGCTCTACCGTCAAGTGTCAAATGTTCTAGAGCAGGCTCCAGTGTACTCTACACGCACCGACTACCGTCAAGTGTCAAATGTTCTAGAGCAGGCTCCAGTGTACTCTATGCGCACCGACTACCGTCAAGTGTCAAATGTTCTAGAGCAGGCTCCAGTACTATACACGCAAGTGTCAAATGTTCTAGAGCAGGCTCCAGTACTATACACGCACTGACTACTATCAATTACTCCCTCTCTGGAAATCACCTGAAAATGAGTTTCACTGAAGACAATGTCCTGTCTGGACAAATAAAGGTTCCTCCATATACTAGCTAAATGACTGTGAATGTACTTTCTGAGTTATGGGTTTAGACAAATTCACTTGTCTCTTCCTGTCTAATAATGCAGACATTCATTTTCAAATATTTGAAAATAAATGCATTAGTCAGCTTTCATCCATGTGTATGTTCAAATATGTATATTTTAAATCCTTTGAAAAAATTTTTTGATTATTTTTCAATGTTCTTTAAATACCATCATGTGTATGCACACACATATATATTCAATAGAGGGTCTGGGAACATAAAGGATTTATATGTAGCTTCTGTCTTCAAGAGCTTATCTTTCCTGAGAACAGTGTGATATAGCAGAAAGACCCCTGGATGTACTGGCAAGGAAACAAATTGATTTGAGAGCTAGATCCATTGCTAATTAGCTTCAAAGATAGACCAAGTGCCCAACATCCTTAGATCTCTGAATCACAGTTTCTTTATTTTATACAATGGGAATATTGGCTCTTACTCTAATCACATGATTATTTTAGGAATCAGATGAGACAGTTAAATCTGAAAAATAGATGAAAAAAATAAAGTGCTGTGCAAAAGTAAGTCTTGCCTCATTAACATCATTTTCTCCCTTATGGCTTCTTGAACTTTTTGGATCCACAGTTTGGAAATCACTAGCAGAAAACATCAGCTAAAATAAAGAAGTTTCAGAAACTTAAATTAATTTATATTTTTCAGGGAGAGACAGATATATCTATAGCTAGTTATCTGTCATCTATCTATCATCATCTCTCTACAATATAGCCATACCAGGGCCTCTTGCCACTCCATTGACATGTGGAATATAATTACTAAATTTTCTATATCTCTAGGATGTCCTCTTTAAAGTGTCTTTTATTACAATTTGAAATGTCCCCTCAAGTTCAACAAAAGGTCTTGTGCTCATGAAATAGATCCATCCCATATGATCCACAAAAGGACTAATTTTCCATGAATCCATTAATGGAATGGAGTACTGTGTCACTTAAGCATCAGGATCCAGTGGTCCCCTTTTGAACTGTGAAAGCAGAACAATGGCTATGCAAGAGTCATGGGGAGAAAAAATTCCTTCCCAGTTTCTATAGAAGGTCAGATAACTGGTCGTTTTATCAGAGCAGTCAAGCTGCTGGTTGAACTAATTGCTTCCCTGTAATGACTTTGTCTGAGTGAATATGCTCGCTGTTTGAGTCCAGGGGGCTGGTCTCACATTACTTGCCTGACCAAGTAACATGCAAAGCCACAGGCAATGTAGTTTATAGAAAAACAAAAGCAATTAGAAAGTGGCCCCAGGAAATCTTTTATGTTTCTCTTGTTCTGGCATTATTTTCTTTTATTGAATCAAGAGACTCTGGCTTTTGAATATAGGATCCCCAAAGAGGATTGTATATATCAGCCATCACAGGATAAAGAAGTTTTATTCCTGTGTCAAAATAATGAAGGGGCTTCCATTATTGTCTCTGCTTGCTCATCATGAAAAAGTAAAAGTGAGATGAAGACAAAAAAATGCCAAATGAGAAGAGGAAAAAGAAGCCTGTTGCCATAATCACCACGTTCATCATCACCATCACCAGTGTGGTTTTCTGAGCAAAGTTACTCAAGCCATTATTCTTTCCCAGGTATCTACTTAGCAAGATTTAATTTAAATTGATGGTATAATTAAGGCAATGTGCTGCAAAATGTTGCAAGATACTTCTGACACCTAGAAGCTGTGCAGTCAGTAGTATTTCATATATGATACACAGACTATCACTGGAGAACCACAGGAATGTAGGTTCCCTCATGACTTGTACAGCTTGCTGTTGTACCCTTACCATCAATTCCTGATAGTTTTCCAATTATATTTCTTACATCTCTATATCCAGAGCAGTTCTGTTCTCTGTATTCCATTCCACACAGAAGTCTCAAAGGCATATACCTACCTGAGGCAAAAGGTAAGACCATGTTGCTAAAGACAACATATTCTGCTGACACAGAGTATGGAGAGACTGGGCTAGAATCCGGAAGACAGCTAGTCCCCAGACCAGTTAGCCTGTCTAGTGCTGGAAAGTGCTACATGAGCTACTGGGGGAAAGTGGCCAACAATGGTCTGAGCAACCAGAGGTCTGAGCTACTCAGAAGCAAACATGCTGACAGGATGTACACACCAGTGCTGTAGTGGCACACAGTCTTGGTGTTTTCTGATTGGCTAAGAGATCCACTCAGTGCAAAGGAACCCATAACTGGAATTGGAAACCAGGTTAAAATCTTATGGAGACAAATATTATGCTTTCCAGTGTCAACCTCTCACTAATCTTTGGGTAAAAGAGGAGCTACATACATCAAATTCTTCCTCAATAATACTTATCCCATTTAAATTATGCTGACTTCATTCTCCCTTGGAGAACCTGGTTTTCTTTTTCAGAAGATAGTGAGACCTGAGGAGGTAAACTACCCCTTACATTTCAGCCAATCCACAGCTGAAACCACAGAGGCATTGGGGAGATGAGCAAGAGTGCTGCTTCCATGATGAACCTGACAATCAGTGCCACGGTGAAGGAGACAGACCCTGAGGATACTCAACACTTATCAAAGCAGAGATGCACAGGCTCCTAAGAGCAAAACTCACACACTACTTCTCAGGGAATTTTGCAGAAGAGGGAGCAGAAGGATTGTAAGAGCCACAGGTTGAGACATCATGCCCAGACTCATTGCCTACCCCCCAAAACTGACTAATGCTCCCACAACGCCTAACCCACAATCCCATGGGGGAATACCTGCAACTGCACTGAGGAGTGTCCCCAGAGGAAAGGGGGCAGGAATGAGGGAAAAGTGGGTACCAACACATGATGTATCCATATGAAATATGTTGTTAATATTAATAAATATAAAAATTAATTATCCAACAAAGAAAAAATATATAACCCCACAAACACGTATCTGAGCTTGCTTATATATCACCTATAAAATAATTGGTAACCATAATTATAATGTCATGTCACTGGATGATTTCCAAAGTACTGTAAGATTTAGAAAGAATAAATTTCAATGAAGAAAATACAAAAGATAAATAAGTTTTATTTAATGTAAATGAAAAGAAATTCCATT
Source organism: Orientallactaga sibirica (assembly GCA_036365145.1). NCBI lineage: Eukaryota > Metazoa > Chordata > Mammalia > Rodentia > Dipodidae > Orientallactaga > Orientallactaga sibirica. Next base: position 25,937,038 of record JAEOAD010000029.1, on the reverse strand, counting down.
TTATTGTGTTCATTATAGTTTTGAAAACACATACTATTCAGTATAACTTGACTGATATCAATTCTACTTTTTCCATGAGATTTGTAGACCCATAGTTTGAAGATTATGTCTGTGTCTGGTCATAATTACAGAATAATAAGTGTGCAGTGAAAATTGCTAAATAAATGTTGAATAAAATATTTTTTGAGTAAATATGTGGCAGGGAATACTAGCATAGGATGACACAAGATGAAGATGGGGGCTTTGAATTAGTCATAAATCTTGTCGACCAGATGTTCAGGCTGCAGGCTCTTGCAAGTATAAAAGTATGTGCATTTTCTTTAATGCACAGATTGACATGATTTCAGCTTGGCACCCTGTTTGTTAGTATCACTTCCAACATTTCCCCCATGCAAACGTTCCCAAGATATTCCAGCTTATCTCTCAAAATTTCTTCCTCTCTGCTGTCAATTTACCTGGTCTCTTTTGCCTGAGTGCTACTACCTGGCAGCTAACCAGAGAACTGATGTCACCAGCAGCCAACAAGGTCTTGGCAATAATGTAGTGGCAGCATGTGACTTAGTGCTTGTTGTGAAGGCCCTCACTCTTCTACCTACCACCATTTCTAGGCTATCTCATAAAATTCCTGAATGGAATGGTTTCATAAATTGCATAGGTGTTCCCTAGTTTCATGCTTAGGAAGGTTAATCAGTAGAGCTTTGAGTATTATAATTAATGATGCTTCTTTTCATTTTCCTGACTAGCAAATACTATTTCCTGTGTACCCAGGAATGGGTGGTTTTCTCAAGAAGGTCTTTATAATTTGCCATTACTAGGGACACAGTATATTTCATTTGAATTCAATATTCTTACCTTGAAAAACATCATGCTACAGAGCTTTTGACCTTCATTAATATGGTGGGTTCATTCAAATGCATTAAACTGAAAATACAAGACCAATCATTATCCTTTCATTCATGTACATTCTTTCATTTGTCTTTCACTTATGTACATTCATTGGTTATCACTTAGAGTTGCATAGATTAAACCTTTATTTGATCACTCTATATTTTGTGGGATGTAAAGCTGAAAAAGCTGTCTTAGAAGCTGATAGTATATTTGCATGAACATGACTTTTTCAATGTAATACAAAGCAATATTTGAAATAAAATTAATATGAATTTATTTAAAAGTGTACTCATTTGAGAAGGTTCTTAGCAGGACTGCTCAGCTACTCATATACCCTTGACAGAAGACCAGTTCTCTGTTTGGGGAAGGTCTCGTTGGCTTAGCATGCAGCTTTAGAAGAGACACACATTGAATGGTGAGGGAGGAAGGGGACACTTGCCTAGCCAACCAAATCAGCCATCAATGGGATTGACAGGTGTTGCAACCAGATTGCCCTCATCCAAAAAGAGTACTCATTTTGAAAGAACATGAAATCATGTTCTGTTGAGTTAGGGAAGTGATCACCTGAAAGGGCTGAGGAAGCTGTGAGGGGCTCAGACTGAAAGTGAACGATAGGTTGCTTCTGTGCCATTATCATTCACACACAAATAGCATCACTGCTTTTTACTTCATTGACACTGCATGGAACCTGGGAATCCGTCTTCCCTCCCTCATTTCTTTATTACCCATAACATGATTCACAGTGGTTTTGAGGCAGTTGCAAAGATAAAAATAGAATTGAGTAACTGTTAAATAAGATTTGAGTGATTGTTTCAGACTTTAAGAAATCTAATGCATTTTTTTCCTTTGTTTTTGGCTACTACCTAATTCAGAGTCTGTACTGACCAGGACATTGTGTGTTTTTAAGCCAATGATTCAGATTTTGCAGTTGGTATAAATACTCTATCTACATCTGATTTTACAATTGAATGGGCATCTGCTTATTTCATCCTCAGTATTCACATCTGTAAATGAGGATAATATCAATTGGGATTATTTCTTAGATAGGAAATCAGGGTAGTTTGTGGAGCACAAAGGTGTCAGAGATTAGGGTCAGTTTCTCTCATGGCTTTCATTGTCACATTGTGTAACTTCTGTACTCCAGCCAGCAAGATGGAAGAAAGGTCAATGAAAAAGGAAAATATTGCAACACACACATACACATATTCACTTTCTTTTGAATGTGTTTTCTTAAAAAAATACTTTATTTACTTATGAAGGGAGAGAGAGAGAGAGGCAGATAAAGTGACAGAGAGAATGGGCATGTCAGGGCCTCCAGCCACTGGAAACAAGCACCAGACACATGCACCAACTTGTGCATCTAGCTTACATGGGTACTGGGGAATTGAACCTGGGTTCTTAGGCTTCTCAGGCAAGTGCCTTAACCACTAAGCCATCTTTCCAGCCCCATGAGTGTATTTTTAGGAAGCTGAAACAACTTCTCAATTTCCATTTCATTGTTTAGAATTCAGTCACATCATTACACATTAGTTTTAAAGGAAACTGAAAAATGTTCTTTAGTCTTGTCTCATGATCATCGCTAACAGGGATTTTTGTTACTGATCACAGCAGCAGTAGCACCCTCCCCCTGCTGCAGGTTAATAGCACATATTGATCAGAGTGTCAAATGAATTAGTGCTTAATTTTTGACTTTCTGGTCCACTCTTAGTTTTCCTGAATTGTGTTTACTTTTATCACATGGATTCCAGTATTGTTTAGCACTAAATTTGATATAACTGTGCATTCCACATTAGTTTGTGTCTATATAATGCTACTAAATGTGTAATTATCAAGGAAGACTGAAATTTGTCTCAGAGCAGGCTTTCCAGATTTTAAATAGCATAACAAGAAATCCAGTCCTGCAGTTTAGGGGTTGGAATCAAAACCCCAAAGAGCAGTGCAGCTAAGAGAAATTAGTAGTAGGTCTGACAATTGTCTATGTCCTGTAAATCATTTTCTTTGCATGCCATGAGATTTCTGTTCAGATTCCTTTCCACTTCTTCTACACATAGTGTAGTGTATCAAAATCTGGGAGCGCTCACATCGTCCTTCATCCAAAGCCTGTTTTCTCCTCTTTGGGGAAAACACTGGGTAGCTTAAAGCACTTAGAATCTTGGTGGATCAAGCTTGAACACAGGATCAAGTTCACATGTATAGAATTATAAGAGCAATAGCATGGAGGCTTTGCGTACAAGTTCCTAGACTTAATCTTTTTATTTATTTACTTTTTAGTGTATATTTGTTGTATAGTGTGTATATAGTGTGTATGTTGTATGCATACGTGTGTGTGTGTATGTGTGTGTGCAGATGCACGTGCCTCATGCATGCATGTGCAGAGGCTAGATGTCAGGAGAGAATGTTGGATGCCCTCCCTCCATTATCCATGCATGTGTTTTCTTGAAAGTGAATTTCTCATTGATTCTGGAATGTGCCGTTTTCATTAAACCCATGGCTATGACATGCTGTTTTTGTGGGTGCTTGGCAATTGACTCAGGCTTTCTCAGAACCCTTCAGGTCCTCATGCTTAAATGGCAAGCACTCTTACTTGCTGAGCCATCTCTCTAGCCCCTCTTTCTTTGTTTTTAAAAGTTTTTTTTTTATTTTTTATTTTTAGAGAGAGACACAGAGAGAGACAGACAGAGAGAGAGGGAGAGGGAGACAGATAGAGAATGGGCGCGCCAGTAGTCTCTCAGCTGCTGTGAATGAAATCCAGATGTGTGCGCCCCCTGGTGGGCAAGTGCATCATTGCACCCTTGAGTCACTTTGCATCTGGCTAAACGTGGGACCTGAAGATTGGAACTGGGTTCTTAGGCTAAGGAGGCAGGTGCCTTAACCTCTTAGCCACCCTTCAGCCCTCTTTTTTTTTTTTTTAAATGAAATAATATTTATGTTTGTGTGGTGATTTGAATGTGAAATTTCCCCCATAGTCTCATGTGTTTGTGATTTAGCCTCAGACTTAATCTACAACTGGTGGAGCCTTTGGGAGGTGGATTGTTGCTGGAGGAGCTGTGTCATTGGGGGTGGGCCTTGGGATTTTGTCATCCAGCACCATTTGTCAGGACTAGCTCAACTCATGTTTGCTGCTTCCCCTCAGCTGATATGTGACAATGGGAGCCAGCATCCTGTCCTGCTCTTGCCATACTTTCCCCACCATGATGAAGCTTCCCTCTGAAACTGTAAACCTAAATAATCCCTTTCCGTCCATAAACTGCTTCTGGTTGGGTGCTTTGTCTCAGCAAAGACAAAGTAGATAATACTGTGTGTGTGTGTGTGTGTGTGTGTGTGTGTGTGTGTGTGTGTGTAAGGGAGAGAGTGAGAGATGAGAAAGAGGGAGAGAGAGAAAGGCACACTTGTGCCGCAGTATGTGCATGGCATGCAGAGGACAACTTCAAGTGACAGTACTCTCCTACCTTGTTTGAAGCAGGGTCTCTTGTTTGTAGCTGCACATGTCAGCTTAGTGGGCCAATGGCTTCTGGGTATTTTCCTGTCTTCACCTCCCATCTTGTGATGGTAGGGATTACAGATACATGATACTGCATCTGGCTTTATGTGGTGTATTAGTCAGAGTTCTATAGAGGAATAGAAACAATAGAATGAATATACATATATATTATCAGGGGATTTATTAGTTGGGACTACACTGTATAGGCTGAGTAGTCAAAAAATAGCTCTCTGCAGGCTGGGAAATCTGAGAAGGTTGTGACTGCTCAATCTATGAGGCTGGATTCTTGAGCAATTTGGTGCTGAAGACCTGGGAGATTGTTTTTATATTTATATTTTTATTTATTTATTTATTTGACAGAGAAAGAGAGATAGATGGCTGTGAAAGGGAAAGAATGGGTGTGCCAGGGTCTCCAGCCATTGCAAACAAACTCCAGATGCATGCACCACCTTGTGCATCTAGCTTACATGGGTCCTGGGGAATCAAACCTGGGTCCTTTGGCTTTGTGGGCAAATGCCTTAACCTGTAAGCCATCCCTCCAGCCCCTGGAAGATTCTTGAATAGCTGCTGGTCTTCAGTCCATGTTGGAAGCTGAAGAAGCCTAGTTCTGATGTCTATGAAGGATGACAGCAATAGGATAGATACACTTACCAGCAAGTAGCAAGGACAGCCAGGCAAAAAGCTTTACTTTGTTCTGGAGCCTCTTTACATATAGGATACCCTTTAAAGGCAGGGCTGCCCACTTGGAGAAAAGGTCTTCCTTCCTCAGTTAATCCTTCCTGGCAACCCTCTCACAGACCTTGCCAAGAAGTAGGTCTCTTACTTGATTCTCGATCTAATCCATTGTCAATAAAAATTAACTGTCACATATGGGGTCTGTGGATCTGAACTCAGGTTGTGATGTTTGTACAACAAGCATTTTTATATACTGAGCCACCTCCATGTCCTGGACTTACTGGACCTGTCAGGGTAGGGGGCCTCCTCTCCTTGAGTCTGACTTTGAAAATGTGTTAAATTAGAAGGTTGGAGTTGATATTGCCAATTTCATACTCCAGTGGACATTATTTTCATTGTACACTATCTGTCACACAGATATGTAAAATGAAAGAAGATGCTGTCTGCAGGAATGGATAACATAATGAACCTAAATAAGATCTAATCTTTTTCAGTTCTGAAATTTCTGATTTCCATAGACTATATAATTGCCTTTTGCCTTCAAACTTTTCTGGGGACACCTTTGGGCGTGTTTGGTTAATGAACACATGTATAGCATCCTCCCACTGTGTATTCTGGCATGCTCAGACTTTGTTATTATACTAGTTCTACTTCATTTTCTTCATTTCAAGAAAGTACACCGTAGACTAAATAGATGAAAGAGGATTGCTCTTTGGTTACACTTACATTTGCCTGAATTTATAACAAAGTAATATAATTTATCAGCAAGTGCTATATATGTTCAGTTGCAACATCTCTACAACCTATTTCATTTGGGTTTTGAAAACTAATCCTTAGTATGTGCTCTATGGATTATATAACATGTTTTATTTGAATAAAAGAGACATTTACCAATTACACAAAATATGGACTTGTTTGAAAATCATCAGCTTGTGTTGTGAATATATTTTTTTGTTTTCCTTTCATCTGATTTCTGTGAAGTTTATAAATTAAAGTGATTATTATACAAGAGGTAGTTTGTGTTTGCAGAGAAATGTTACAACTTTTATTTAAGTGAATAAAATAGTGAGGGTTTATGACCATCAATAGGGAGATGGTTTATTCAATATCATAGTGAACACTTTTATTAACCATGTACTGTGTGCTTCATCATTATCCTAGGTTGTGAGCAGATGATTCATGGTTCTTTAGCAATAAGTAAATGTATAAACATAGTTTACTATTATGGTAAAATAAAACTTACAACACAGTTTATCTGAATTTTTATAGAAGATATAATCTTTATGATGGTGCACAGTAAACAGACATAAATTGTAAACTATTCAATTTAAAGTTTGTGATTAAAATTACTTTTATACAGACAATATTTTTAGTTTCCTTGTCTCTTGGATCCATGTCAATGGCATTTGGGAATTAGGGAAGGGACTCAGGAAGGAATTTACCACAGCTTAAAGCAGACTGTCTTATTCTCTAGATTCACTATATCATCTGATGGAGAAAGTGAGATGAGATTTTCATTTTCCAGAAGCTGGAGCAAAAAATTGTTCAGAATTTTGGTTAATAGAAAACTCATGTAGTAAAGCATCTGAAGATTGAAGGTTTCCATCAGCATATAGGACTAAAAATTAAACTGGAACAGATTCATTTTTTTTCTTGCTAAATGTTCAAGGCTGGATGATGGGACACACATGCCAACTGCTTATATGATCTGGACTGGCAAGCAGAAGTTCAGAATGCTAGGTAGATAAATCTTTTAATGTTAAAAATCCTATCTCTTTCCTGTGATGAACATTCTTTTCCTGTCCCATAGACATGAGATTTAGTCATGCAACATGTTTAGTCCAAAGAGCATGATCTGGCTCATCTGAGCATACACTTTAAAAGTCATTGTGAGAATTTCCCATGGTTTCTTTCTGCTGCCTAAAAGTTTGCCATGTTTCAGAGATTTTTCGCATGGATCCTAAAACGAAGATGATAACCTGCACAGTACAGGTAACATGAGCAAAAAGTAAGCATTTGTTATGTGTAGCACTTACCCTCTTGTTGACCAGAAGCAAATTATGGGAGGAAAGGGTTTATTTCAGCCTATACTATTGAGGGAGAGTTTCTGGATCACATTTCCCCATCAATTGGAAAGGAAGTAGTTATCCCCAAAGTCCAGTCCTAGCAACATACCTCCTCCAGTAAGGCTCCACCTCCCAAAGACCCCACAACTTTCTAAAATTGCCACCAGCTGAGGACCACACACTCAAAACACATGGGGGATATTTCATGCAAACTGCCATCGTATGTATGTATGTATGTATGTATGTATGTATGTATGTATGTATGTATATGAATGAAATGTGTGGATGTTGGTTCTGGCAGAGTAACTGAATCTATGTTGATTCAGATGAGAGACACACTGGGAAATATGAAAAAAACCTCATTATGTGGGTTGTGTGGTGGTGGCTTGTGTGGGGTGGCTGGGACCCTCCCTGTGCATGTGATGTGACTAGGCCTGGGCTCCCAGGTCCCTAGCTCCCAGTTATCAACTTCCTGTTTCCTGGTGGCTGATGTGGGTAGTTGGGCTATTGGTGTTCTGAGTGAGTAGACCTGGGCTCCTGGGTCCATTTCCAGAGGCTTGTGTGGAATGGATGGTCACCCCAAGCATGTACAGCAAGAGTAGGTCCCAGCCTCCATTGAAAACACAGAGGAAACTCCAGCCTTAGAGCTCCAAAATGAGGCTATGGTGGCATGTATGTTCAACAAACTTAACAAGGCCGTGAATAAAAGCATGGAAGAATTGTAGAGAACCAAAACAACTCACAGAAGATTTTAATGCATGGATGAATGAAGAAAACCAACAAAAAGAATTCAAGAATGAACTCACAGCATGGCTGAAGGAAACAGAGACAAATCATCAAACACTAATAAATCCAAAACAAACAAACATACATAAAAAACACCTCAGTACATTTTCTCAAAAAATGGAAGGCAATAAAAATAAATAGAAGGAAAAGGGAAATAGAGGATAAACAACAAATACATGATCTCAATCGGCAGTGGAATAAACTTAATGCAGTTAGAATCAAATGCAGGAATGAACTAAAACAAACAATTATCTAATCAAGAAGTGAAACTGGAATTCCACAAAGAGATGAAGATTCTGAAAACAATGTAATTGCCAACAACAATTAAATAACTCTTTATTATTATTTTGTTATTGTTAGTATTAAAAGGCTCCCAAGACAGATTCACCATCAGAGTTGATCATATGGAGAATAGACTCTCAGAACTTGAAGACAAGACAGAGGCAATAGTTTAGCAGTCCAAAAAATGATAAATTCCAAAAAACTTGTACAAAGAATATGAGGGAATGGAACAGAGCATGTCATATCCTAAAAGAGCATGGTTGCCAACTGCAAATATGATCCCAGCAAAATTCCCCCTTGTAATTGAAGGTTAAAGAAATACTTTCCATGATGGAAGCCAGCTGTAAGATTCCATGAGCACTAAGCCAATCCTAGAGAGAATATTACATAGAATAACACAAACTCAAGAGATGAACAACTAAGAGTCTACAAGAAGGAAAAATAACAACAATGAGTAGAATAGACATGAAACCCTATAAAGTCCTAGAAACACCAAACTCCACAAAGCTTTCAATTTGACAGGGATTAACTCATACCTCACAGTTATGATCAGTGGCCTCAATGCTCCAAGCAAAAGACACAGGCTTAAAAGCTAGATCAGAAAAATGGATCCATCTGTTTGATATCTATAGGAAATCCACTTTACCAATAAAGAAAGACACCATCTTAGGGTGAAAGGATGGAGAAAGATATTCTCAAATAAATAAATAAATAAATAAATAAATAAATAAATAAATAAATATTTTAACAGTGACTATCCAACCAACAGTAATATACAGATTCATGCAATTCTAATCAAAACCCCAGCAACATTCTTCACAGAGTTAGAAACCAGAGTCTCAAAATTCATATGGAAGCACAAAAGGCCTTAGATAGCCAAAAATGTACTCAGCAAAAGGAACACCTCTGGTGGTATCACCATACCTGATTTAAAGCTATACTATAAGGCAATAGTAATAAAAATAGAATGGTACTGGCATAAAAAGAGGCACATCAATCAATGGAATAGAATTGAAGATCTAGGTATGAGTTCAAGTAACTACAGCTACCTGATCTTTGACAAAGCTGCCAAAAGCACTCACAGGGACAAAGACGGCATTTCAACAAATGGTGCTGGAGAAACTGGATAGCCACATATAGAAGTCTGAAGTTGGACTCCTCCTCTTTCCTTGTACTGAAAACTCCAAATGGATCAAGGACCTTAATATAAGACCTGAAACTCTAAAGCAACCAGAAAAGAAGGTAGAGAGGAAACTCCAAGATAGAGGCATAGGGAAAGACATTCTGAACAAGACTCCAGTGGCCCATGGAATTAGGCAAACAATCAACAATTGTAACCTTATGAAAATACAAAGCTATTGTATAGATTAGTAAATCATCAACAAAGTCAATAGACAACCTAATTAATGGGATAAAATCTTCATTGGCAATACCTCTGGCAAAGGTTTAATACCTAGAATTAACAAAGAACTCAAAATTTAAACAATATAAAATCAAACACCCCACTAAAAAATGGGTCAGGGAATTGAACAGAGAGTTCTCAAAAGAAGAAATTCAAATGACCATTAAACATGCAAAGAGATGTGCAACATCTCTACTTATCAGAGAAATGCAAATTAAAATGACTATGAGTTTCCATCTCATTCCAGTCTGAATAACAACCATCAGAAAATGAAATGATAGCACATGCTTGTGGGGTATGGGGAATGAGGAACCCTTATCTACTGCTGGTGGAAATTCAAACTTGGACAGCCACTATAGAAATCAGTATGGAGACTCCTCAAAAGACTAAAAATAGAACTACCATTAGATCCAGCTATACCTCTTTTAGGCATATACCCTAAAGACTCTATTATATACCAGAGAGACATTTGGTTAGTCATTTTATTGCTGCTGTATTCACAATAGCCAGGAACTGGAAGCAGCCCAGATGCCCATCAACAAATGAATGGTTAATGGATATGTGGTACATATACACAACGGAATTCTATTCAGCAGTAAGGAAAAATGAAACAATCAAATTTATAGGAAAATGGAGGGACTTGGAAAAAATCATGCTGAGTGGGGTCACACAGGCTCAGAAAGAAAAATGCTACATGTCCTCTCTCACAGGCAGCCTAACCTGGTCCAGTGTTAGTTAATTGTAAGCCATAATAAATATCTAGAATATGGACATGACCTTATAATGAAGATAGGAAAAAAGGGGAGATAGTGAGGGAAGGAAAGAAGGGCTACTGGACAACAAGTAAAAAAAAGAAAGGAAGGAATAGAAAGGTTTAAGGGGTAGAGGAAGTAGGATTGGGAGGATACACAAAATTAATGGCAACATGAATCAATCCCATAGAAATATTTTTCCTGATACCACTCTGTAAGTCATTCCCCTTGGTAAGGAGGAGGGAGACCTGAGCAGAAGAGCTCCATAAAAGGTAGAGAAAGTATTTCCCTAAAACCATAGCTGCTGGTTGGTAATTCCCAGGGCCAGAATTGGGTTCTTTCTCCACAGTGAGCTGTTGGTAAGGGAGACATGTAAGCAACACATATAAATTATATATATAATTTATATACTTTACTGATAGTGGCACACAGCCAATTTAGGTAACTACCTGCTCATGGATTGGACATGAGACCTGCTTAATGAGGGTGAACTTATATCTGGCTCTGGGAACCAAGCTGGGTTCCCTAGAACAGGAAACAGACCCTCCACTGCTCTCTAACTAAAAAGAATGGGTATAAACATCAATATATCTTTCCAATGACTAGGTTTTCCCTTCTATTAAAACTTTTCTCGGCCGGACGTGGTGGCACATGCCTTTAATCCCAGCACTTGGGAGGCAGAGGTAGGAGGATCACTATGAGTTTGAGGCCACCCTGAGACTACATAGCTAATTCCAGGTCAGCCTGGACCACAGTGAGACCCTACCTTGAAAAACCAAAAAAAAAAAAAAAAACAAACAAACAAAAAAACTTTTCTCACTTTTCGTTGGAGAATCAGTTCTATTTTACAGATGGAGGAGAATACAGGGGACAGGAAGGATACAGATACGTCAATACATCAAGAAGAGAGAGCTGACTCTACCAAGAGATGGCTCACCTCCACCTCATCTTCCCTGGCCCAGAAATCATTACATGGGAAGTGGTGAGTGACATGAATACTGCTCTCACAGCTAGCCTGACAACCAGTTCCAGGGAAATGGTCACAGACACTGTGGTTACTCAAACTTCATAATAACAGAGGTCCAGAGTCTACAGATAATGCAACACTAAATCAGATCTCTATCTTGCTCACCAAGGTTCACAGAGTATTGTGGAAGAGGAAGCCTCAGGATAGCTGAGAACCTAAGACACTATGTTTCCTCCAATCCCTGCAGAGACTGACTGAGGCCTCATGGTTCCCACAATGAATATCAATAACCCCACTAAAGACCCTCAGGAGGATTGGGGTGGGGGATAGGTGGTCTATGTGTGAAACTTCTTTGTTTTTTTTTTTTTTTTTTTTTGATTTTTGTTTTTTTGAGGTAGGGTCTCACTCTAGCCTAGGCTGACCTGGAATTCACTCTGTATTCTCAGGATGGCCTTGAACTCATGGCGATCCTCCTACCTCTGCCTCCCGAGTGCTGGAATTAAAAGCATGCACCACCACACCCAGCTTGTGTGAAACTTTTGATAAAAATATTAATAAAGTTAAGAAATGACTCATGTGATATTAATATGGGTTAGGAAACATAGATACAGTTAAATGATATAAAGAAGGAGGTTTATAAGGTATACTATTAAAAGTGAGTCAAAGATCTAATGAAACTGTGTAAACAGAGAACACATCACAAATGTAATATTTTTCAAACACCTCTATTAGAGGAGCTTTTAAAAAATTTTTAATTTTACATTCATGTTGGTAGCCTCCTCCCTTGACCTCCCCCCTCTGAAGGGACCCTCCTCATTGGGGAATGTGGGTTGAGCATTATGGGGGTAGTCAACAGTTATGGGGGAGAGGCAAAGTCTCTGCAGAGGAGCTTTTTAAAGGTATAAGCTCATAAAGGAAAGTACTGTCAATCGCCGTGGAATTGACAAAGGTGCCAACAAAAGGTGAACAGGGTATGACTGCTCTTCTTAGTTGCTAACTTGGAGGAAACTGGATGTAACTCCAGTCTTGCCCTTGCAGGACTCTTGGGGAGGATATGGCCTCTGCAGCATGTCTCTCCTGGAGTGTTAGCCAACTTTCCGTCACTGCAATAAACCCTAGAAAAGTTGACATGAAGGAGGAGTTATTTATTTTGGCTCATGGTTTCTGACTTTCAGTCTGCTGTCACTTGCTTAGCTCCATTGCTTCTGAGCCATGCAGGGGCATGTGGTGCTGTGAGCTATTTACCTTATAGCCACCAGGAAGCAGAGGCAGGGAGAGGCCCAGGACAAGGTGTAGCCCCCCCAACAACCCATTTCCTATGACCAGGCTCACCTCCTTAAGTTCCTACCATTTCCCCATAGTCAATTCAGCTATGCACTCATCATGGATTAATTAACTGATGAAGTGAGGGTCCTTATGATCCAATTCCCCTATGAACACCATCACATTGAGGACCAAGCTTTCAGCACAGGAGTCTTTGGGGGACTCCTCATTCCTGAGTCATCTCACCTGTAGGCGAGGAAGATGTGAGGTTTACCCACCAATTCCTATAACCTCTACCTCATTTGCTTTCATTGGCACACTCTGCTTTTGTGGACCTGTACATAAAAACAACTAGCCTACATTTTTATCCTGGCTGATGGTAAAATGTCCAACACGAGGGTAGGTGCTTTTCCTATAGGAATCTTGTTTATGGCTTTTGTCTGGTCTGTGTTCATTTTATTTCTACTAAGATAGATGCTCATTATGACAGGCCTTATCAAGAAAGAAATTATGTTCAAGGGAAACACACACACCCCAAAAAACAACACTTTATTATGTACAGGTCCACAAAAGCAGAGTGTGCCAATGAAGGCAAATGATGTAGAGGTTATAGGAATTGGTGGGTAAACCCCACATCTCCCTCACCTATAGGTGAGATGACTCAGGAATGTTTTTCGCACTCATGGGAGTTCCCAGGGAGAAAGATTAAGCTTCATCTACCTGTGGGTGGCTTTAAAATGTGCACTTACCAGCTGACTTCCCATCCCCATCTCATTTACCTGTTTCCTCATTTTTTAAAGAAACAATCAGTATTTCATTAAGGAAAAATTCTAAGGTAAACTCACTTTCCTACAAGACAAACTAAATTCATATCACAGTTTTTATTTTACTTATTAATGAAGCAACCAGAAAGATGTCAAAACTGAATCCAACAGATTATTAGCAGTTAAAATACAGGATTCCTAGTTAAACTTGCACTTCAGATAAACTGCTTACAATTTTTCATTAAAAGTATATCAAAAACAAATCATGGTTTATTTCGAGTAAATGTTTACCTGGGTAGTTTGCATTTTATTTGTTACATATGACAACCTTATTTAATGGAGTCTTCAAACCACTGTTCAGAGATAAATCAATTTCTAAATATATGAAAATGTGGCAAAACTCATCAATATCTACAGGGAAATGTTCAATTGCATTCTAGTTGACACATTTCACATATGAATGGATAAGTCATTGGAGTTACTTACAATTTTTTAAAAGATGCAGAGTTGTGAGATGCTCAGATACAGTGCCTGACAGAGAAAATCCAGAGAGGTGAACTAGAGAGATCACTCAATAGTCTACTTTCCTTTTTCCTTGGCTTAAAAATCTTTTATAGTTTTTCCTGATCATAGGAATTCTTGTGTGAGAGCCTGCTTTTGAGATAGCATAGACAATTAAACTATTTTGGGGATTGCTAGGATGGACATGGTCATTTTGGAAAATGGGAGAGAATGAGATACACAATAGAAATGGTATGGGGTCATGGAGGGCTTGTTGGTTGGTAAATGTAGTGACAGATTGCAAGTTAATTAAGGACCTCGTGTACTATGTTGAATTACTTGGCCTTTATCATGTGAACCATTGGATCTATTGGAACAGCAATGGGATCAGATTTATAAATACAAAGGTTAAGTGACCAATAGGATAATGGGTGTATTTAAGAACTTTCAAATTGGATATGTGGTATAGGTGGAAGAGTTACTACAACTATAAGCATGAGGTCACAGGTAAATAAAGAGAGCAGTTAAAAAAATAGAATGGAGAGGAATGATCATCATTGTGATATAGGAATTGAATTAGTAGAAAAAGGCTAAGGATTATTATTGGACTTTTTGTTTTTGAGGTGCTAGTGCTATTAGCAGAGACCACTACCAAGACCTTGGTTAAAATTACCAAGTTCACTGAATGCATTGCTAACTCTCGGCAGGCAGCTGGATAGTTGATGTGACATTAGGAGGAGATTCATTGCACAGCCAGAAACATAAGCACAGATGTCTCAAGTCCAATCCAAAATTCAGAAAGTTGTCAAATCATTGAGAAAATGGGAACAAAGACCTTGCAAAGTAAGTGGAAGTTGAAAACTAGGCAACAAAAGTTGAGCGGCAATGCCAGACATTAGGAGAACTGGGACAGAGTGCTCTAAAGAGCCCAGGAGAAAGGGCAGTGCTTCAAGAATGGATCTAGGGTCTGGAGAGATGGCTTAGCGGTTAAGGCGCCTGCCTGCTAAGCCTAAGAATGTCAGATCCAATCTCCAGGTCCCACATTTAGCCAGATGCAAGGTGATGCAAGGACGCAATGCTGCACTTGCCCACAAGGGGGTGCACACATCTGGATTTCAATCACAGCTGCTGAGAGGCTGCTGGCGCACCCATTCTCTATCTTCCTCTCCCTCTCTCTGTCTCTCTCAAAAAAAAAAAAAAAAAAAAGAATGGATCTAGCTGCTGTATCAAATGCTTTGTGGAGATATGCAAGAAGGAACAATATACTACTTTAAGATGATTAGTACTGACCATGAGACACTGGGGCATCATTACCCTGAGTATGTTTTGGAGTACTCAAAGACAAGTTTGACCAAGTCTGGGAATTTTGGGATACCATATTCCCTTCTTGTTGACTTAAAATAAACATCATTTAGATAACTGAAAAAAATGTGCTATATTTTTTCATAAAAAAACAGAAAGTGGTATGATTTAATACATAGTCCCAAAATTACCAATCTGTCTTGAATTTGATGCAGTTTTTATTAGGTAGAAAGTTTGTATGAGTTACTGGCATTTACCATGGCATTATGGGTTATGAGTTGTGAGAGCAATAGTCAATCATTATGTGGGGGTGATGCCTCTGGATACTCCTTCTTACCCTGTGGCTCTTACAATCTTTCTGCCCCCCTCTTCTGTAATGTTCCCTGAGCTGTGGTGGGTGTGTTATAAGTCTACTTTAGTGTTAAGCTTTCAGCAACTTCTGGATTTTTGCTTTGATAAGTTTTGAAAGTCCTCATTATCTTTCACCTTTACCCTGGAACAGGTTGTCAGACTCACATGAGATTAACCCACCAATACCTCTATGGTTTCATCTGGACCTTAGCTGATGGGCAAGAGGTGGCTCATCTAATGATAGGGAGTCAGCTATCTTTTCTTGTCAAGTTGATAGATTTTGGTTCTTCCTGGTTTTTGCTGCCTCCTGTAAAGGAAAACACAGATTCTTTAGTGGAGTCTTTTTCACATTCCTGGGATCATGTATGTGTGGGAAGAATGTATCTCATAAAATAAGAATGTTGAGTAAAGACACTGGTGGGTGGAAAATCTAGAATATGTAACATCACTACTATCAACTTTCATCGAGTCTTCACAGAAATTCTAAGAGATGTACTTCATCATCTCTATTTTACTGATGAAGACATTGAAATTAGGTAACCTTCCATATGTCACATAGCTAATTAAATGTAGAGTCATCCTCTGGGTGCCTTCTCTTGAGACATTTGATTAGATACTACAGCCATATTTATTCATGCATCATCTATTGAGCTTTCATACTATAATGGCAAAACAGAGTGGTTAGAGCCAACAGGTTGAACTGCTAAACCCTGGGTAAAAATGTGCTCTGTTCTACTAATGTCTAATATTCTCCAATTATTTGATCCAGTTTTTGAGTTATAACTTGCACTTAAGATTTCCATGTTTACAATAAGAAATCAAACAACCCATTTAAAAAATGGGCTGTGGAACTAAATAGAGAATTCTCAAAAGAAGAAATACAGATGGCATATAAACATCTAAAACAGTGTTCTACATCCTTAGCCATCAGGGAATTGCAAATTAAAACTACTTTGAAGTTCCATCTCCTGTCAGAATCGCTGTCATCAAGAGCAAATGACAATAAATGTTGGCGAGGATGTGGGAAAACGCAAACTCTTCTACACTGTTGGTGGGAATATAGTGTGGTACAGCCATTATAGAAATCAGTGTGGTGGTTCCCGAGACAGCTAAAAATAGACTTACCGTATGGCCCAGCTATAGCACTCCTAGGCATATATCCTAAGGATTCTTCTTACTACCTTAGAGATACTTGCACAACAATGTTTATTGCTGCTCTATTAACAATAGCTAGGAAATGTAACCAACCTAGATATCCTTCAACAGATTAAGGGATAATAGAGATGTGGTACATTTATATAATGCAGTTCTATTCAGCAGTAAAGAAAAATGAAATTATGAAATTTGCAGGGAAATGGATGGATCTGGAAAACATTATATTAAGTGAGGAAACCCAGGCCCAGAAAGCCAAATGCAGCATGTTTCTCTCATATGTGGATTCTAGTTACAATTGTTCAGACTTGTGTTTGAGGTGGAGTAAAAATTGGCAGCAGAGGCCAGTAAGCTTGAAAAGGGCTATAAGGGAGGGAGGAGAGGGGTGGACATAAGGGATGATACTGTAAGTATGTAAGTAGATGGACAGATTACTGCAGGTGGAATGGCCTAAGTGAGGTCAGCGGAAGAGATTAAGTAAAAGGAATGTGAGGGGAGGGGGTAATCAAAATCCAGGATATTGTGAATAAGCCACATGATAACCTACTTTTTTGGATAAGGGCACACCCAGAAGCCATAGACTGTTACTAGAAAAATTTAAATGCCAGGGATGGAATATCATCCAGTGAGTTGTTGGCCAGGGGGGTCCTTTATGCCCCCAAAATATTATAGGCTATTACCAAAGCTCTTGGCTTCCCATTAGGAATAGATGATAAGACCCTATTCCTGAAGACTCCACATGCCTGGGCTACAAGGATGAGAAATCAAACTGAGGCTGAGCAGAAAACCTTCTCCCAGTAGACCAGATGGCAGAAAGCTGGAAAAATCTGCACTGCATGCAGTCTTATGAGAGATAGAAGCCAACAGTGGTGAAAGCAGTGGACACTGCAAGCCTCAAGTTTGGCCACACAGGCCAAATGAGCCAACTGGTGCAATAGTGGCATGTCTGTTATGAGGGAAACAGCTGGTCTGTAATTGGACTGGAGACCCGCTCTATGGGAAGGAATACATGCCTGCTACTGAAAACCTAATCAAAAGCCTATGGTGGTGGAGGTCATGAGCTTTAGGAGTGTAATGCCTGCTCTTGTCTGGCTAAATGCATGTATTTTGCTCACCAAACTGCCCTGTAAGCATTTTACTTAATATACCCATATATTAATGCTACTCTCACTTTTGGTTAGAGAAGCTTCTCTTTTCAGATGGTGTTGACCACTAGGATAACCCAAAAGGCTGAGAAGGTGTGACAGAGGCATTTTCACCACTAAAACATCTCTATCTTACCTTCCAAGGCTCAGTGTCCATTGCAGAAGAGGTGGCAGAAAGAATATAAGAGCCAAAGGAAGGGTAGGACTGCTTACAATGCAACCGAAGAGACAGTAATTGGCCTTGATACTCATTACATTGCAGTGCCTAGAACTCTCTTCACAAAACCCTTATAACACGAGGAAAAGATGATGACATCAAAATAAAAGAGAGACTAATGGAGAGAGGGAGGGGATATGATGTAGTGTAGATCTGTAGAGGGGAGAGGAGCGAATTATCATGGTTTATTTTCTGTAAGTATGGAAGCTGTCAATAAAAAGGAAAAAAAAAAAAAGATTTCCATGTTAATGTTTCTGGCTCCAACCTTTCTCTTGATGATGACAAATCATCTATTTAAGCTATTTGTTGAGAGATACCAATGTATGCAAAACCTTGAACACCCTCTATAGTAAATGTTAGCTGGACCTTTTAAAGAAAGGAAGGGACTGGAGTAAAAAATGTGGATGGGGGCTTAAAGGTTTTATGCCACAGATACCATTATCATCATAACAGGCAGACCCTGGGAAAATGGAAGCATTCAGATTGGTTTACAGATGCTTGCCATGAGTGCAGGTGTGAAGAGCCAACACATGGGAAAGCATCTCAAGAAGCAGTGTGCAGTCAAACAGAAGACAGCAAAAATAAAGAGGCAGAACAGCACCAGCTATATTTTTTCTTCCTCATCTGTTTTGACAATCTGCCTCTGAATGATGGTGGGAAGAACTCCAGGGTCTACATGGTCTTCTCTCATGTTCCATATACAACTGTGTGCCAGCTATGAACTCTCTAATGGCTTCAGCCTAGGAAGCTGTGTGACTCAGTTCTTTCAGTTGTAGTGAGAGGATGACTCGCATAGACTACATAGAACAATCAGGATGAAAGAGAAAGAAAACTTCTAGTGATGAGGTAGATTTTGTTGATAGAGAGTCATGGACTCCAAAGGGAATGTGGGAAGAGTGGAAGGGGCAGAAAAGGACTTTTGGAGCTAACTATCTTCTTAGAGATATACATCATTTTTCCTACTGTGTTAAGTCACAGTGACAATCAGCTTTAAAGGGGGGAAGGTGATTCTAGAGGCACATGATTGCATGTGCTCGTTGCTTTGGGGTTGTGTTGGGATAGTCCATTATGCTGAGAGGACATGACATAGGAAGCTGCTCACTTTATTGTGGCCAAGAGACAAAAAAAAAGGGGGGGGGCTGGTATTTTGAGGGCACACTCTTGATGACCTTATTTTCTTCTATTTCCAATAACTCCATAGATTGGACCAAAGTCTTGAATACATGGACTTTAAGGGGGGAGGCATCATTATAAAGTGTATCACTTATACTGATGTCATAAGAAACAAAATTGTGTTAGGGAAACAACAATTCCAGAAACCTAGCATGAGCCTATGGTTCTTTATTATGTGTATCCTGAAGGCCTGTCATGACCTCTGTAGAATTTTTTTAAATTATTTTGTTTATATTTCTCCATTACATTTAACATTATCAGATATATTAGTATTTCTTTTATCTCATGTTGACTTTATTCCTCAGTTCTTGAAAACACAGGTTTTTTTTTTTTTTTTTTTTTTTTTTTTTTTTTTGAGAGAGACGCAGAGAGAGACAGAGAGTGAGGGAGAGGAGGACAGATAGAGACAGATAGAGATGGGCGCACCAGCAGCATGTCAGCTGCTGGGAACGAAATCTAGATGTATGCGCCCCCTTGTGGTCAAGTGCGGCATTGCGCCCCTGCGTCACTTTGCATCTGGCTAAAGGTGGGACTTGGAGATTAGAACCGCTGGAGATTGGAACCAGTATTCTTAGGCTTAGGAGGCAGGCGCCTTAACCACTAAGCCATCTCTCCAGCCCCATATATTTTTTAACTACTACATTTCCCGTACCTTAAATAGTGCTTATAACACATGAATTAAGCAATAAAGATGCAATTCATACTTCATGATGCCATGTAATTAAGCTTTGACTAAAAAAAGGATGGCTTATATGAAATGACTAGAATTTGACAACCAGTATCATTAAGTGAACATGGGATGGATGGCCAGTGAAGTAATGAACTATTGGACTGGAGAAATGGCTTATTGGATAAGATGCTTGCCTGTAAAGCCTAAGAATGCATGTGTGAATTGCCAGGTCCCACATAGCTAGATGCACAGTGACACAAGTGTGCAATGTTGCACATGGGCACAAGGGGTACACATGTCTGGAGTTCATTCACAGGGGCTGAAAGGCCTTGGCACATCCAATCTCTCCCCTCCTCTCTCTCTGCCTCTTTCTCTCTCTTTCAAAAAATAAAATAGTAATAAAAAGAAATGAACTATTGAGAGGTGGACAGGGATAGATATAGGGAAAGTTCTTAGAAGTTAAGCAATGGAGGTAATATCAGGATAGAGAAGAAACCTCAACTGATCATAGAAATTCCCCTGAATAAACAAACACATTTCCCCATGAACTCTTATGCATGGATAGAACTGGAGTGCTGAGTGAGATGTCAACCTTGAATACACTGGATTTCTAGCAAGATTGCCCAGAAAAGACAGACACTCAAGTTGGAGAGCAAACCTCAAATTATTGGAACTGGTATTGACTGCAGATTAACAGTACAGGGAAGAAGCAAGCTATTACAGCTGGCTTACAAGATAAGTATGGTCCACTCCATCTTTGTCTATTTAAAGTCAAATATATGCTAAATATTCATTGACTTTGGTTCTAATTCCAGTCATATCTCACTTCTCCATCCTTTTAGTGCTGATTCCTGTTTCCCTCCTTATTGGCATTAAGAACTGGAATTCTTTATCTGCTTCTACAAGCCTTTCCATGATTCTCTGCTTGCTGACACATCAGGATCCTTAGATAACCTGTCTAGGAGAATCTCCACATCAGCTATCTTTTAAACCCTCTGAAGATTCAGGAAAGAGATGTTCCTGTGTCACCCAGTGGGTGGGAACCATGGACTCTGCTAATTAAAGTTTAGATTTTTACTTAAGATCTTTCTTCCTTTGTGTGGATATGAAGTCAAATTAGAATTCAAAGTCCTTAATTTGCTAAAAGTTCTTTCATCATAACAAAGTATTCGAATGAAAGTGTTTGGATCTTGGGATTGTTGTGAAGACCTCAATGCTTTGAGATGACAGAACAGGATAACCATAAAGAACTTGCTATGAGATTCAGCCTATATGAAGCAAACATCCACTCCAGACTACATGACAGGTTGAGATTAGATTTGGGAGAGCACAGGAAAAGCTTATAGTATGAAGCCTGTTCTCATCTATCAATGGAGCAAGGAGGGTGAAGTCTTCTCACATTAATAAAGTGAATGGACATCAATGAAAGAGCCCAGAGAATTTATATGCACTCCTTAAATATGGGGGCACATAGACTCTTCTGTAGAGAGGCATAGAAGCAAAGGTCTGGTTAGGTGAGCATAAACTGGGAAGGAGAAGGGACATAGTGTCTTGGGAGCAAGCTGTTGATTCTCCCATTAGCACATGGTCACAAAGGCTAAATGTCTGTGAAGGGCTGGAGAGATGGCTTAGTGGTTAAGGCGCCTGCCTCCTAAGCCTAAGAATGCTGGTTCCAATCTCCAGGTCCCACGTTTAGCCAGATGCAGTGACACAAGGGCACAATGCCACACTTGACCACAAGGGGGCGCACACATCTGGATTTTGTTCTCAGCAGCTGAGAGACTGCTGGCATGCCCATCTCTGTCTTCCTCCCTCTCTCTCTCTGTCTCTCTCTCCAAAAATAAAAAATAAAAAAAAAAATGTCTGTGAAAATGGATGTAACAAACTGGAGGAAACTCCGATCGTTTAGAAGCTCTTCCTAGAGCATCTGTATGAAGAGCTGATTGGGGTACTTAATGGAGCAGATGGGCTCTTGGAATGTGGCAAGTGGCATCTGGTGACAAGAGTATGCTTTTTGTGACTTCCAGTCATTTGAATTTTAAATCAGGGCCCAGAAGAAGATGCACTGGTTCTGCCTGATTCCAGGCACTGCTGTTGGTTTTTCCTCTACTCAACAGATGTTTACCTTGCTGATGCTACATCCCAGTTAGCAATTGTGTGAGATTAGCAGCACTGATTTTTTTAAGGCAGCCATTATCAACACTGAAGTGGTTTTCAAATGGGTAGTTACAGTTAGTCATTGTATAAGGAAATGTTTAAGTGGCTCAGGAAAGATGCCATATTGCCTTGTTTAGGTACCCATAGCAAAAAATTATAGGGATAATTTCCAGCCATTGCAAATGTTGTATTGTATTCCTGCCAAGGCTGGAGTTGGCTAAGTGGTCTGAATGGGGGAACTGAACTCACTCAGACACATGCTGTAGTAAAAAAATAAAATCAACTGTCAAAAATATATCTCTCATGCACCATTTGTCATTATTGTGGTAGTTTGTACCTTATGGCCAGCTTGAGGGAAGTCACACTCCATTTCTGCCAACCCCTTACACTTACCAGGTAGAAATTCAGGACTAGCAAACAGCTGTAAGAGGTCAACAACTGCTGAGGTAGAGAACAGTGCAAGCAGAGTGAATACTCTGTTATCTCAATGCACCAACTTCCAGCTGTGATTCCTTCCCACAAACTATTAAATTTATAAGAAAAGGTATCAATAATATTTGCATATTCAAATTGCTTTATTTGAATTGCTCCAGAAAGCAGAGGCATTTGACAAATATGAGCTCTAGAGAGGATACCCCATTTATGAGGATGGGGCTGGAGAAGGTCCAGATAGCAGCCATTATCTGGCAAGCACGGCATTCAGAAATAATAACTGTTCTTGTATCAAATTATTCTGTTCATTCTTTTCTCATATACAGTCTTGTTTCATTTGAAGAGTTTGTAGAGTTTGCTCAATGGAAATCTGTAAATGGCTGATAGAATTTCTCTCAGTGCACTATCTAACATCCATTATAGTGATTTGTTCCATGTTGAATGCCTGGCTCTGGCTGACCTTTGTCTTATGTATGAAGTTAAATTATGGCCAAAAGGAGCTTAGAGACCTCCAGGGAAATCTAGTTTCTGATGGAGGCTGGGGCAGAAATGAGGATTACCTACCTGCCTGTTTTGTGCCCTAAAAGTGACTCACTCCTATGGAGAACATGGAGAGTTTACAAGCAACCAGTCTTATGTTGCTTTCCTCTGGGAAATGATATTCTTCTGGGGAAAAGGGGAAAAGGCATCTCATTTTTACTTTATGTATTTTTGTCATGCTTGATTTTTTTTTGTTGTTGTTGCCAAGGGCAGGTGTGTATTGAAAGTGAACTATCCAAAGGCTATGGAAGAGCTGTCTCCTAGCTCAGATGTTTTTTTGTAGGAAGAGAAGCTGAGTTTTACTGTTTGTTTTTTATCTCTTTGCATCTTTTACCTTGGGGATATATATATGCCATGAACTATTCTTAAGAGAAAAGCAAAAATTTACTCTAAGATCCGAATGGCAAATATTTAATATTTGAACTACAGGAATTATCTATAATAATTTCACTATTTGGAAAAACTTTGCAACTTATATGTGGCTTAAGATACTGAAATGAATTGTGTAATACTCATTTGAAGGGAAACAATTCTTGAGAAATGCTGGGTAAAACTTCTCTTTCATTGAGCTTTCCAACTCTTGTGCCCACCCCCAGTCAGCTCACCTTTCCTCAGTGCCTAGCTTATACAAAGTATTGAAAGATGAACAGACATTGTAAGATGACCCAGATTTAAATGCTAGCTTTAAAATTTTTTCTTCAGATAGATAGAAAATACAATGTTGGATAAGTGCTACTGAGAAGTGCTAAAGAACGCTCTGTGGGTGCAATGGAATGAATGACAGTGCTATGGAGAATGCAACAGAAGATGAAATTGCTTTTCCTGAAGTGGATAACATTTAAGAGAAAAATGTGCCTTGTCTCTTATAATGATAAGATGATTAAAACTAATATTCTTAGTGGGATTAAAAATAGCACTGATGGTTGTCTAGTATCTGGCCTTCAATCCCATTTCTTCCATGGGTCAATGGTATTGAACAGGTTTCTGAAAATCATTTGATTCTGGGTTGCTCTCCATTCCATAGGGGACATTGAGAGAGGTTAAGTGCAAATTCATCCTTATTGGACTATTAAGGTGTGGTGGAATTTGTCATACAATGAACAAAACTTTAATATTCAGACGTCTTATATTGAATGTTTCTTTGTGGAATTTATGTCTATGTGTCTTCCACTAAACCCTATAGATAGGAGATAAATGCTTTCAGGGTCTCTTCTTACTCAGGAAGGGTTTAGAAAGCTAAAGAAAGTCACAGTGCTTCCTCAGGGAAGGCTGTTTGCAGATTATCTCATGGCCACAGGTTCAGATATTTATCTGAGCCAGCTTCTGCCATCATTCTTTAACCTGTCAGGGTTTTTAGCTTTGGCATGCCTTAGCATGTAACAGAAAATCAAGAATTGGGAGAAAAGTGAACAAAGCCAGTGGTGTGGTCTTCAATTCAGTTTTAAGCTTACTGGAGAACAAAGGTTTCTTTCTAGCTTATGAGATCTTGCCCAACCAACCAGGAAAGTC
Organism: Orientallactaga sibirica; assembly: GCA_036365145.1. Classification (NCBI taxonomy): domain Eukaryota; kingdom Metazoa; phylum Chordata; class Mammalia; order Rodentia; family Dipodidae; genus Orientallactaga; species Orientallactaga sibirica. The sequence continues at coordinate 25,912,563 of JAEOAD010000029.1, read as the reverse complement.
CAATATCATTTAAAAAAATCACATTTAAGTAAATGAAGTAATTTTGATTGTGCTATTGTCTTTATTTTCTTTGAGAACTCTAGGACAGTGAGTGCAGGATAGTTGAGGACTTGTGTTTTCAAATTGATAAAGCTGAGTACTTTTTCTTTCCTGAAAGAGAGGAGATTGACTTAGAATTTGTATTTTGAATCTTTTTATTTTTTTATTTTTTGGCTTCATAAGTATATTTACTCCATAAATTGTCACAAGCAGAAGCACCAATACACTGCTTACAGGAAAATAAAAGCAAGGGGATCCATCATGGTGGGAAACACATGCCAGCAGGAGTGGTGGCCAGCTAGCTACATTACATCCATAGTCAGAAAGCAGAGCGCTAACAGGAAGTGGGGCCAAGCTATAAAACCTCAAGGTCCACCTCCAGTGACACACTTCTAGAAAGGCTCCTAAAGGTTCTACAAACTTCCTAAATAGCCCTACTAGCAGAAGACCAAGTATTTAGACATATGAGCCTATGGGGGCCATTTTACACTCAAACTATAGCATTTAGATAACATGATAAGGCGGTCATTAGTTAATTGATTGATTAAATAAATACCTGTTAAGTGTCCTTCAGAAGTTTGGAGAGCCTCTGAATTCATAAACAATTTTTTGTGTGTATGTTCATCTAAAAATGTGGATTCCCTAGCATTGATAAATGGATCTGTGACACTGAAAATATAAATTCCTTTAAAATAAAAATTCTTTAAGGTCACTGACCTTATTTGCTCTTGCCTTGGTAGGGAGCCAGGATGGAAGAGCAGAATGTGAACCATGTGGAAGCTTTTTACCACCTAGCATTTACTGTATTGCTCAGGAAGACAATACAAACTGGCTTTTACAAAGTGACTCCACACTTCCCCTCCTACTACCCACCCCACCCCCCTTAATGCTGAAAAGTCACAGGTCTTGTGGGTGAGTTTATATAGATAAACATTAAATATACTTCAGGCAGGATGAACTGCATTTTACAAAGACATCTTATTAACATGCACCAGTAGGCAGAGGAACCTCTGTGAATGTCAGAATACCTATGGGCTGGAGTTAGACCTTAAAGCCTAAGAAAATTTCTGTCAGAATGTAATAAGAAGACTTGAAAATGCCAATGCCAAGTAGAGGTATTTTGGTGATAGAATGGGAGGGAAAAGGTGTTTTCTGAATTTCTGATTTTCTCCTGTCATAAAGAGGGTGTTGAAATAGGGAAATATGTAGTGCAGGAACTAGTGCAAATATATTTAATGCAGGGCTGCGAACACAGGCCTGTGCAAACCAATTTATCTGAGCTGGCTGGCAATGCTTTTCACAATTGATGTAGCACTGCCATAAATTCCCCTTCTTTAGTTCATACTCAGATCTACTGCAAACATGATGTGTAGTTTGACAAAACTCAAGCAGATAGGGTGGGATTTCTAAAACCTAATTCAGTACAACCAGGGTAAAATTTAAAAATAAGCAGATTTTTACTAAAGCCTCTTGATAAAAAAAGACAAAACAAAAACAACGACACCATCAAAAAAGCAACAACCAAGCAGATAAACAGAACTCATTATGAAAAGGAATTTAGGATTTCTAGATTATTTGACAGGGCCAGTATTTGTTACTTATGCTGATAATTCAGTTTGAATGATTTCTGACACCTTGATGTCAATCAATATTTGGTTAGCTCCACAGTGTTTTCTCTGAAATTCTGCCAAAGAAACTAGTTGTTGAATTCTTTATCAGCTTCCTATAGCAGCTGAAACAAATGATAACAAATTTGGTGACTTAAAGCAAGAGCAATGTATTTGTCCACAGTTCTGAAGGTCAGAATTCCACAGTCAAAGAGTTGGTCAGGATACATTCTGGGGTCCTGGGGTAAGGCTGATACTCCTTGCATCTTGGGGCTTCTGCAGGCAGCCTTTGGTTTTGAACATATCTGTCTGCACCTTGCTTTCTTTTCATTGGGTTGGCTTGCCTCAATGTTTCCAAAACTCCACTGATGTCTCTCATAAGGATACAACTTTGTTGAATTCATTTCAACTTTTAATCACATTCTTGTTTGCTCACTTTGGATTCATTTAGTTTTGTTATTTTTAGTTCCCTGAGAAGAGTTTTGATTATATCTTTTAGGTTATTCTTTTTTTCTAATACTTACATGCAATGCAATAAATTTATTTCCATGTACTACTCTCACTGCGTCGCTCAGATTTAAATATGTTGTATTTTAATTTTTATTTAATCATATATACTTAACATTTTTCTCAAGGTTTATTTAGAACTATGATGTTTATTCTTAAAATATTTAGACATTTCTATTATTTTCTGTTCTTTTCTAATTTACTGGGATCTGTTAGAATAACTCTGTGATTCTACTCTCTTAAAATTATTAAGGTGTGTGATACAGCTCAGAATATGGTCTCATAGTGCTTCATGTGAGTTTGAGAAGATTGTATATTCTGCAATTGTATAAAAAATTTCTATAAATGTGAGTTAGGTCCAGTGCATTGTTTCTGCTGGAAAATTTAAACTTTATCCTTAAAATTTTCTATCTGCTGAATTTTTCTATTTCTATTTCCAGTTAACATCAGACATGTATATATGTATGTATAATGTATTTTGAAGTTCTATCATTGTTAGGCACATCTATGTTAAAGATGTGTGACCCTTTTATTATTACATAAATTGTGTCATTGTTCTTGATCATTAGGCTTTGTATGAAATTAATATAGCTACTCCACCTTCTCTCAATGAATATATATTTTATTTTTCTCCATTCACTTATTTTTTATTTCCTTTAGTTATATTTGTTTTGAGATTTATTATAAAGCTTCAGTAATCAAGATTGTGATGTACCATATAATGAAAACCAATATTAACAATGGAAGAGAAAAAAGCCTACAAATACAGCTACATGAAAATTGTCACTTATTTTTTTTTATAATGTCTCAAAATAATTCAGTGGGGAAAGAAAAGCCTTTGCAGAAAAATGCTGAGTATGGATAATCTATAGAAAAAACTGAGCCTTAATTCCTACTTCATATTATATCCAAAAATAAATTCAAGATGGATGAAAGATTGAAACACGAAAGCTAAAATCCACAGGCTTTAGAAGAACTTTAGTGTAAAACAATTTGTTGTCAGAATTTATTAAAATATGTAGCACTCTTCTTTGTTAAGAGGATATCGGTATTTCTTACAAAAGTTATAAGCCAAGTTCAAAAGCATAACTCACAGAATGAAGATGAGGATTTAGGAAGTGTGTGGTATACACAATATACACTTGAATCAGGTAAGTACTGGGTGGCCATCTCAGAAGAATCATTTTAGTTTTCAAGATCTATGCCTGTTAGAATAGGTACCAATTGTGTAAGTTCAAAGATGAAAAGTACCTCTGGCACATTGTTAAAGGCCTCTTTCTCCTTTTCTTTTTTTTTTTTTTCCCTCACTCCTTGCTCTTTACAAAATTAAAAATATCAACTCATATCAATTGTACAAATTAAATGATTTCACTGTGTTATTTCTATGCATGTATATGTTGCTTAATAATTATATAGATCCTTCTTGCTACTTCCTTTGCCTTCCCTTCTCTCTACCTCCTCCCATTTCTTTGCTTTAGTTAAGGTTTCTTTTTTTTTTTTTTTATTATTATTATTTTTTTTTTGGAGAGAGACACAGAGAGAGAGAGAGAGAGAGAGAGAGAGAGAGAGAGAGAGAGACATGGAAAGGAAGACAGAGATGGGCGCGCCAGCAGTCTCTCAGCTGCTGCGAACGAAATCCAGATGTGTGCGCCCCTTTGTGGTCAAGTGCTGCATTGCGCCCTTGCCTCACTTTGCATCTGGCTAAACATGGGACCTGGAGATTGGAACCGCTGGAGATTGGAACCAGTGTTCTTAGGCTTAGGAGGCAGGTGCCTTAACCCCTAAGCCATCTCTCCAGCCCTAGTTTAGGTTTCTTATAGACAAAATACCATTGGCTCTTGTGTTTTTAAATTTTTTTTAAATTTTTTAAAATATTTATTTATTTGAGGGGGGGCAAAGAGATAAAGAGGCAGGTAGAGACAGAATGGGTGCACCAGGGCTTCCAGCCATTGCAGATGAACTCCAGATGCATGTACCACCTTGTGCATATGGCTTACATAGGTACTGGGGAATTGAACCTAGAACCAGGGTACTTAGGCTTCACAGGCAAGAACTTAACCATTAGGCCATCTTGCCAGTCCTATTTTATTTTATTTTTATTTGACATACAGAGAGAAAGAGGCAGATAGAGAGAGAATGGGTGCACCATGGCTTCTAGCCACCACAAACAAACTCCAAATGCATGTGCCATCTTGTGCATCTGGCTTACATGGTTACTGGGGAATATAACCTAGATCTTTAGGCTTCACAGGTAAGGGCCTTACCTGCTAAACCATCTCTCCAGCCCCTTGTGCTTTTATTTTTAATATATTTTGACAGTCTTGTATTAACTACTGATGTATAAGGTGATGTGATCGGATAATTCCAATTGTTGGACCCATATCTCATTTTTTTTGGTGGTGCACACCTTTTTTTTTTTATTGACAACTTCTATACTTACATACAAAAAAATGTATGATATTTCCCTCCCCTCCCCCCATTCCCCTTTAGAACTCCAATCTCTGTTGTATCCCCTCCCTCTCTCCATTAGTCTCTCTTTTAATTTGAAGTCATCATCTTTTTCTTCTATTATGAGGGTCTTGCGAAAGTATTGCTAGGCACTGCAAGGTCATGGATATCAAGGCCAATTTCTGTCTGGACAGTTGCATTATAAGGAGTCATACCCTTCCTTTGGCTCTTCCATTCTATCCGCCCCTCTTCTGCAATGGGCCCTGAGCCTTGGAGGGTGTGACAGAGATGTTTCAGTGCTGGGCACTCCTCCATCCCTTCTTCTTAGCACTAGGTTGCCTTTTGGGTCATCCCAGTGGTCATTGCCATCTGAAAAAGAGAAGTTTCTCTAACCAGAAGTGAGAGTAGTGTTAATATGTGAATATGAACATTAAGTGTAGTGCTTTCAGGGTAGCTTGGTGGGAATAATATATACATTTAACCAAACAAGAGCAGCCTTTATACCCCTAAGGCTCATGACCTCACCTGCCATAGACTTTTGCTTAGGTTTTTCAGTACCAGGTATGTATTCCCTCCCATAGAGAGGGCCTTCAGTCCAATTATGGAGCAGCTGGTTACCCCAAGAGCAGACATGCCACTATTGCACCCATTCAGTCATTGGGCCTGTATGGCCAAACTTGAATTTTCAGTTCCCACTGTTTTCACTGCTGATGACTTCTGTCTCCCATAGGGCTGAATGTACTGCAGCATTTTTCCAGCTTTCAGTTGGCTGGTCTACAGGGAGAAGGTTTTCTGCTCCACACCAGCTTGCTTTCTCAGTGACCTTGCCTTTCAGGCAAGAGATGTCTTCAGCAATAGGGTCTGTGGTAGTTTGAATATATGTCCCCCAGTATATTCAGTGTTTTATTAGTTATAGTTTGCATCTGCAATCACCTTGCTAGAGGCAATGTCACTGGGGGTGGTCGTAAGGTGTTGGTGGTGGGTTTGAGATTCCATTGTAAAGATATGCAAAGTGTGCCTAGCAGGAGTTCCTGTAAGTGTGCTGTGTGACTCTTTGGCTGTAGTTTTGCTATGTGTGCTGAGTGCCTGGTTGGCTTTTCTCTCTCTGCTTGGCCCTGTGAAGGCAGGCCACTTCTCCTGCCATTATGGAATTTCCCCTAGATGTGTAAGCTTCAATAAATAATATCCCTTCCTCCATAACTGTGCCTGGTCTGGAAGTTCATCTCAGTGAACCTGAAGCTGTCTGCTACAGTAAAGTGGTACCTAGGAGTGTGGGGTGAGATGAACCAGACTGTGTGGATGTTCATCTTTTGGAACCTTTGTTTTGGAGGAATGGGCATGGACTTGGTGCTTGCAATTCAAGATGCCTTCTGGAGTGGTAAGCCAAGTTTTATGGACTATTCTGATGAGAGTTTGAGAATGCTAAGTGCAGACAGTATTGAACTTCAAGGCTTGGCTTATGAGCTTTCTAAGGAGAAGGAAAGAGTGTAGAGGGCTTTGTTGGAACTGGGCTACTGGCATAAGGGATTGCTACGTTCCACTATCCAGGCCCAGAAAGTTTGATCAAGGTTAAATTTGTAATGGACTGATGTGCTTGGCTAAAGATAATGGACTGAGATTTTAAGTTGGAAAACCTCAAGCAAGTTAAAATTATAGAGGAACTGAGACTGATTTTAGATTACTAGAGCTGCTATTGTCAAACACATTAGCAATCTTAAGGAAGGTGGAAGGAAGGTGGCCTGACTGCTTTAAACTAAAACAATGGAGGGGATGCCCGAGGAAAGACTATAAGAAATACAAACTCTTGGAAAGAGTTGACTGGAGAAGAAACCTGCTTTTCAAGGCTATGATTTATTTTGTCCCTGGATTAAGAATATGGCTGTGTCCTGCACACCTGGCATTAGTTTTGGAAATATGAAAAATGCATGGAGTGGTCATGAATTGCACACGGTTCCAGGAGTCGCTGCTGAGATGTGGCATGAGGCAGGGCCAGAAAACCCTCAGGAATAGGCTGGAAGAGCCTCTGGAAGATGGATCGTGGTTTGCATGGAGACCTGAAGATGTTTTGGATATACCAGGACTATGCAAGGACTCCCATGTAGTGCAGTGTTGGCCTGGGATCAAAGTTTTCCCTGGCAACTCTGTCCAGCTGGAGGGGCGGAATTGGAAAACCTGGAGACTGTCAGTCTCTGGTTATATTGAACTTGAACTGCAGAAATTTGATGATGGCTGATGGTGGTTGAGTTTGCATTGTTCTAGTCTCTCCTTGCTATGCCTTATACCAGTTAAAAATGTTTACTCTGTGCCTTTACATGTTGAAAGTATTTAACTTGTTTGATTTTACAGGACTCACTATCTTAAGTTGATCAAGACTGTGAGAACCTTTGAAATTGGACTGAGTACAATTTACAATGTGTGATAGTTATAAATCTATTGGGGGCCAGGAGCTAAATCTATTGGGGGCCAGGGGCAGAATGTGGTAGTTTGAATATATATGTCCCCCAATATATTCAGTATTTTATTAGTTATAGTTTGCATCTGCAATCACCTTGCTAGAGGCAATGTCACTGGGGGTGGTCGTAAGGTGTTGGTGGTGGGTTTGAGATTCCATTGTAAAGATATGTAAAGTGTGCCTAGCAGGAGTTCCTGTAAGTGTGCTGTGTGACTCTTTGGCTGTAGTTTTGCTCTGTGTGCTGAGCATCTGGTTGTCTTTTCTCTCTCTGCTTGGCCCTGTGAAGGCAGGCCACTTCTCCTGCCATTATGGAACTTCCCCTGGATCTGTAAGCTTCAATAAATAATATCCCTTCCTCCATAACTGTGCCTGGTCTGGAAGTTCGTCTCACCGAACCTGAAGCTGTCTGCTACAGGGTCTTATCATCTGTTTCTCAAGGGCAACCAAGGGCTTTGGCAATAACCTTTAATGTTTTAGAGGCTACCGGGACCTCCTTGGTCAACAACTCACTGGAAGGTATCCCATCCCAGGCACTGAAAATTTTCTAGTAACAGTCTACAGCTTCTTGTTGTGCCATTATTCAAAAAAATAAGTTTACATGAGTCTTATTCACCCTATCTTGAATTTTGATTGACCATCCCCCTGCCCTTCTTTTACTCATTCTCTTATATCTCATTTTTTCAGCAGTTTTCTTTTAATGGCTCTTGTTCCTTCTTTTTGCCACCTTTCTGCTTTAATAAGCCTTTTAAATAATTTCATTTTCTCTTCTTTTAGCATATCAGTCACATTTATTTTTAAAATGATTTTAGTGATTGCTTCAGAATTTACAATATACTTTACAGCAAACTTAGTACACTTTCAAATAACACAATACCATTTTGTGGGTGGAACAAATGCTTTATAATGGGACCTCTCATTCCCTATTCTATTGCTGTCATTCTTTTGCTTGTCCATAAACTATAACCATGTAATATATTATTCTTTTTATTTAGAAGAAACTACTTCCTGTTAGAGCAACTAAGAAGAACAACTAAAAACATTTTACCTCTCCTTAATGCATTTTACAGTGCTCTTTATGCTTAAGCCTAATTGCCATTTTTCCTTTCTCTGAATACTTCTCTTAGTATTTATTTTGAGATAGACTTACTTGCAATAAATTATCTTGATATGATTTTTTTGTCTGAAAAGTAGTTTTCCTTTATGGACAAAATGACTAGATGCAGAAATTCTAGTTTTTTTTTTTTTTCAATACTTACAATATTTTAGCTCAATGCCTTTCTTGAATGGCTTCTGATGTGAAGTCCACTCTAATCTGGTCTTGGAATATAATATCCAAGGGGTATATTTTTCCGATATTTCCTGCTTGAACTCTGAGCTCTTGGGCCCATGGTTTGATACTTGTCACTAATTTTGAAAAATTATCATGCATATTACCTCAAGTATTTTCCATTTTCTTGCCTCTTTCTTTCTTGCTCTTCATTTATCACCTTTATGTACATGCTGTGTCTTTTATAATTGTTTCACAACTCTTTGATGGTTTGTCTCCTTTTTTTTTTTTTTTTTTTGAGGTAGGGTCTCACTATAGCTTAGGCTGATCTGGAATTCACTATGTAGTCTCAGGGTGGCCTCAAACTCTAGGCGATTCTCTTACCTCTGCCTCCTGAGTGCTGGTATTAAAGGCATGTGCCACTATGCCTGGCTTGTCTCACTTTTCTTATCTCCTTTTCTTAAAAATTTTTAGTTTGGGTAGTTTCTATTTCACATCTTCAAATGCACTCATTCTTGCATGACCATTTTAGCTCTTGGCAAACCTATCAAAGGTATTTATCTTTTCTCTTACAGTATTTATGATTTCTAGCACTTATTTTAGATTCTTTCTTGGAGTTTGGCCTTGTCTATTTATATTACCCATCAATTTTGCTGGCACATTATCCACCTTTTTAAATTAAGGGAATTTTAAATTCATGATCTGTTGATCCCAAAATTCATGCAAAGGTCTAAAGTTTGTATTGCTTCTTCCAACAGTGGTTTTGCTTTGCTTAGCATAAATCTTTACTGAAAATCAGACATGATGTGTTATGTGAAAGAAACTGAGGCAAAGGATCCTTGAGTGGTAAAGTTTATGTTCATTTGGCTAAGAGTAAAGTTGGCTTTCATTTCTGTTGTTTGTAAGTTTGTTCTCAGAGGCTATCATTTCTATTAGTGCTGTTGTTTTTGTCTCCTTTGTTGTCCAGAGTTTCTCTAGGACTCCCTTAAATAGACTCTTGCCTCTTTTTCAGCTGTAATCCTCTGTTCCTATATAGAATTCCCATTGGAATGGTGGACAGTTGTGTGAGGAGAGAAAAGTATTCCATAATACTATGATTGGAACTTATGCTCTTAGTTCTCTGTATCCTCAGTTGTGACCATCTTAAGCTATTTTTCCACTTACCCATCCCCCTTCTTACATAAGGCAGAACACCTAGAGGAGATTGGAGTTCGGATATCATATAGGTATTTGTAAAACTCGAGTCGGTTAGAGTATGGCAAAATAGTTTTCCTTCAGGGCCAAAAGCCATTAAGAAGAGTACCTGTATTTACGATAAAATATTTCACTCCCCATTTCTGAGCCAGACACATAATAAGACTTTTCTCTGATTTTCACAGTAAAAACCCACTGAGGTTTTTGGAAGTAAAACTCAAGAAATGCATTTTTGATTCTCAAGATGGTCAATGCTGATCTTCAGCCATTAGCTAGTTACACCTTAATGTGCCTATCAGGTTCCATCAGTGGCCTATGCTTCTGGTTAGCTGTGATTGGCATCCTCACATTTCTCTAGTTTCCAAGGTAACAGTGTACACTTTCATGTCAACTCCTTGAAGGACAGAGGAAAAGATGTTCCTTCACCTTGCTTAATATTTGCTGTAAGGAAAGGAATAATCATCCTAATCTTTTCACATGTCAGACCAGAAACCAGATAATTATAAATTAGATTTTTATTTTTATAAGATAGGGTCTCATTTAGTTCAGACTGGATCAAACTTGAACTTGCTATGTAGCTACAGATGACCTTGGACTCCTAATCATCCTGCCTCTACTTATGGAGTGCTTGGATTACAGATGTGTACCACAGTGTCCATTTTATGTGGTATCAAAATCTGGGCTTTGTTTATGTTAGACAAGCATCTACCAACTGTTCTCTATTTCCAGTGGTATAAACTAGGTATTATAGAATGGGTATATTGATCAAGAAAAGAAAAAAAAAAAGGAATTGAATTTAGTAATCTCTAAGATCTCTTCCAGGTCTGAGTTTTTTCTCAGTCTATCATATATTATCCTATAAATTCAAGGTTGCAAAGCTACAACCATAGATCTCTAACATCATAATTTTGAAGCAATAGGCAAATAGGATAGGGAAGTGTGGATAATAACCAAAAGGTGGTTGTCTTGGTTTGAGCTCACCACTGTGCTATAATCTCAAGAAAGTTTCTTCAAGTGTTTAGAGCTTAGAGTTTCCTCATCTATGGAATAAGGTAGCTGACAAATTACACTACATCTGGGTAACTTGCTATTTTAGTGGATCATTTTTTAACAGGCAAAGCAGAAATGAAGTGTCCAACTTATTGTTTACAACCTTGGTGCTTACACATGATATGTTTTATTTGCATCAAGGAAATAGTTATTTAAATGTCAGCTATTATCTATGTACTCTGCGTGGCAGGATTCCATGGTCTTCTAAGTGGAAAGGAGAGGACATGGTCTTCCTTCAGTTTGTTTTTTAACAATAAAAATTGTGGTTCCTAGTGGCAACAGATCTTCTAAAACTGGACAAATTGGCCAAACTTAAGCAAGTCTTTGAATAACTAATAATCTGAAAAGATAACAAAACTAACATTATTGAATATTTATTTTCAGGTTTTAATTTACAAATTGGTAAACTTTACCACAGAGTCAGATGTAACACAAAAGGTTCAATCAGCTAGATATTTATGCTACCAGGTTCCAAGAATAAATAAATAAATAATAAAATAGGTCCTCCTGCTCCCTTTCTTCCACCTGTTCCTCCTCCTGCTGCTACTTGTTTGTTGCTCCTCCTCCTCCTGTTGCTCCTCCTTCTCATCCCTCTTTTTCTTTACATATTCAAGTAGATTTTGTAGGAATTGACAAAACAGACTTTCCTTTATTATTATGTAAGCAAAGAATGATTAACATTATTAATTTTTGATATAACAAATATATAGTTGTTTGATATATTATTTTTAAATTAATTCACATATCATTTTCTCAATTGGTGCTATTTTAGGGTCTAAAAATAATTTAAAAAATTGATGCTGGCCAATCCTCAAGAGTTCTGTCTGTATAAAGCAGAACCATTCTCGTGAAAATTAATCTTAGCAAGTGAAACAGACCTACAGAAACTGTTTGGAAGCCGTTAGCCTACCACTGCAATGTTGATAAACTCTTAACAGAACAGAAGCTGGGAAATTACCAATATTTAAACAGTTCACATAAGAAGATTTGGTGAGGGGAAAACTAGTATTGAATAGGAAGATGCAGAGAAGTGATTATATAAGTAAAAGTTTGACTTTGTTTAGATTTCTTAAGAACAAGATCCAAGAGAGATTTGCATGCCAGGAATTTATTTGGTGAATGATCTTGAGAAACATCATGTGAGGAGTGAGGGTGAAAGAAAAGAGATGAAAGGTAGTAAAAAGAATATTACCAAGCAAGTAACAGTGTAAACAACTAAAGCTTTTTTCCACCAGGAACTCTGAGGACCAGTGTAGACAAATGACCATGGGTTGCTTTGCCTGAGAAAAGGAGTGAAGAGACTTTACACTGATTGCTAGTAAGCCACTGGTTAAGGGCTTTAAGGGCTGTTCTCAGGGGTGGTAAATTCACTGCAAACTCAGCCTATTACTTGTGGTATGAGAGGGTTCAAATGGTTGGAGACACCATTCAAGAGGGTTGGGTACTGGTAATTTAGTTTAGGCTGCCACGCATGAAAATATTAACTAGTCTAGATAACTGTTAATAGACCAGCTACGGTTTATTGCTATGAGGACCAAAGGATGAGAGAGAATGTCTGGGAATAGGAAATAGTAAATACTACCAACAGGACTGGTAAGCCAAGTAAGTAATAGGAGAATAAGGAATGGCAGGACTTTTTATTTAGTCTGAGTTACAGGGTAGGAGAAAACTGTTAACAGAAACTGAAAAAATAGAAATAAGAAAGTAGATAAAGGATATGTGATAGAGTATGAATAAGGAAGAGAATAAAATGAGTATATGATATCAGTATATAAATAAAAGAGTACTCCAAAATGAATGACATATAATTATAATTAAAATACTTTTTGAAGACAACTCACATGTCAACTCCCTGGAGATTCTTTCAACTGCCAAGACTGGCTTCCACACTGTGTCTTTTTAAATGTACCCTTCACACCTTTTCTTCCTGCAGCAAATCATTGAGACTCGAATTTATTTGCTGCTTATGCAGAGGTGGTGTCAAGCACAGTGGAAAGTTAGAGCTCTATTTGGTTCATTTGAGCCATAAAGCACTGAATTACTTTGTGCTCACCAGTCTTAGGACACATTAATAGAAACTAAACCAGCATCCTGGAGATATAAATCTGGTAACACATTGTCCATTCAAAACAAAGGTTAGTCGTGTTGTTGATGTTTCCTCCTGACATCCTGATGAGCTATTGTCTTGCAGCCCATTATTGGAATACTGAATTGTTTTTTTTTTTTTTTTTTTTTTGAAGCAATTACATTTTTTCCTAAACAGACTCTAGATGGAGATATTCATCTGTTCGTTTTCTCAATAGTTGAGATGAACAAAATACTCAATATCTGAAAGAAAGGAAGAGAATTATTTTTCATTTTTAACTCCCTCAAAGACTCCTAGAAATGATTTAGAACATTATTTAAGGCAGATAAGATATGAAAAATATTGCTGATTTTTGTCAGGCCATTTATTCAAGTGGGACATTGCTGCATGACACTTCTTTCCATATATGTACATTTTCTAAAGAAGGTACAAAACAATTGCCCTTTTAAATATAAAGTAGATTTAATCTGAAATAAAAAGAAATTAAAACATTTCAAGTTTTTTTTTAAACCCACATTTTGTAAACAAGAATAAAGGATAGAAATGTTAATCCATAACAGGTAAAAAAAAACAAATGCAATTTGCAAAAATTCTTGGGAATATTTATTTAACATTAAGTAAGAGTTAAGGAATTATTGCTATAATTACAGAAATAGAATTAATAATGTGCATCATTTTTCTAGCAAATGGGATATTCAAGGTAGGGGAAATTAGTATATTAACTATTTTCTGATATAACCAATGTATCATGGAACAAGGAGACTGCTGTATATTCCTGACACTTAGGGCAACAAATGACCTCTGTGAGCTTCTGTTTCTTGCTCTGTCTGATGAGAAATATTTCACTGTTGTATTAAATCTTTTAGACTATGTTGAGCAAAATTGTGACTGTGCCCAGGTGGCATATTAGGGAGCAGAGGCAAGCCAGGCAAGGCAACAAGCTCTGGAGTTTCTCCCATGCTCTCTCTTCCACCTTCCCTCCCTCTACAGGATATGCAGATCCAGGGTTGTGAGTGTAAAGCTGGAGTATCCTGACTGACAACTGCTCCAGGCTCTTCTTAGACTAGTTCTGTGTGGTATGAGAGCCCAGCAGGCGAGTGGCTCATCTATCTCATCCACATTCAGGATGTATCTTCTCTATTCAGTTCATAGTTTCTGGAATTGCAGTCATGTAGCCTTCCAGAAGTATGCCTCACCAATTTCATAGGTGATTCTAAATCCAGCCAAGTGTACACTGGAAATTAACCCCAGTGAGGGTGGCATGAGAGATTGCATAATGGGTGCTAGTGTTCTATAGCACCATGGAGTGATTGCAGTTCACAATAAACTATTAAGTGCTTTATGAATATCTAAGAGGCTCCAAACAAAAGTAATGCTGAGGAGATGGAAACATTAATTACCCTGATTTGATTAGTACACATGCATTGCAATGTCACTCTGTATCTCTTAAGCTAGAAATCAATAATTTAGATCTCAAAACATTTTGGTAGAGAAATGGTTCTGTATTACAAGCCTTGAATATAGTGAAGTGGGTGCTGAGCCTTTTCCCACAATTTCACCTCGTTAAGCACAGAGGATTCCTTCAGCTTCTACAGTACGTGGGTTTCATCTGTGGTCTGTAGGGGCCAGACCTATCAGTATATCTGTTGCCTTGCAGATATTCATGACTGTGTGATGCTGAGATGTGCCATGCTGGATATTCTTGTTCCTTACTGCTTTGACAAAAGAGACAAGCCTCAGACCTAGACTTTTGTTGTATCGGATGACCTGCTGATAAGTTAAAGCTGCTACATCCATCTACTACATTCATTTACTTCTTGAAAGAGAGGTTTTCAGAGCCAAGGCTGCTTAACACAGATGCATGCCTACTACCAGAGCCTAGTCACAGCCTGCCAGAAGCTCTATGTACCTGTGACTTGCAAGGTACTACCTACAGGCTTATCATAAGAGAAACTACTGGAAAGTTCTGACTAGAGTGTTGAATCCATAAATAAGCCACTGATATTTTTTCCAAACTATAGTCTGTGTCTTGAGTCCACTCCACAGAGGGACCTGTACACAGCTGATACCATTTAACTGTTCTAGCACTGACTTCAAAGTTCTCAAGCCTTTATTCATTCATGAAAAGCTGTAGCGTTTATCTTCTTAGTGGCCAGTCTTTTTCTCATCTTCTCATCTGATGAAAGGATATATAAGCCCTTGCTGCTCTCCCATCCTTCTCCCAAAGGGATATGAAAGATGAGTTTATATCCTCAAGAAAGCTTACCCAACATGCGACCCCATCCTGTGCTTGATAATCCTGAGCCTTCTCCTCTGAGTATGAGATGCTCTAACCTTGGCTAAAGGAAAGTGGACTGCTTCACAGGACGTCTTCTAAATGGAAGAATAACAGTCTCCAAAAGAAAAGAGGAGGTACCTGTTGCAGACATGCTGGAAAGTTGAGCATTTTGAAGCCAGCTACTTTGAGAATGTGAACAGAGCTATTCAAGACCTGTCACTTAACCAATTCCAAGCAGCAGTACAGGCAAAGACATGTAGGCTACATTCTCCCAATCAAAGCCAGGAATGAACAGAAAACCCTGATGCAATTGCTCAGAAAGCAAAGATACATCCTAATTTTTCTATAAAAGTTTGAATTTCTGAGAATATAATCAACTTGCTTCTGTCACATGGGGAGGGTAGAATCTTTGCCTGATACAGTGGGAACATAAAAGCTAGCAATAAGAAAAAGAAAGTTACTTGAGATTTCAAGACATAAAAGACAAATGGTCACCTTTTCCCTTTATTTTTTGCATTGAGGAAGCAGAGAAAGTGCATAAAATGTTTAGATTGAACAACATCCAGAATTCAAGACCCATGAGCGTTTTCTGGGCATCATATGAGGATGTGTGTCAGTTGTAATAAAACTTGCCTGCAATTGAAGTAGGCTCTGTTACCCACTTTATTACCACCTTGTGAGAAAAAAAATGGGATTACAGTAGTCTCCTCTTGTGGTAGTTTGAATGTAAAATGCTCTCCATAAGCTCATGTGTTTGAACACTTGTTTCCTACCTGTGTGGATATTCAGGAAGGTTGTGGAACCTCCAGGAGGTGTCGTCCTGCTGAAGGAAGTGTGTTACGGGGGCGGATTTTGAGGTGCTATAACTCAGTTTCACAGCTTGTCATCCGTTCACTTCTTGATGAAACTTCCCTTTGAGATTTTTAGCTTCAGTAAACATTTTACCTTTCACAAGTTACTTCTAGTTGGGCATTTTATCGTAGCAATGAGAAAGTAAACTGAAACACCCCTTTATCTTAAAATAGAAAAGTTTTCTTCATGCCTAGTAAATATATGAAACTACGTATAGCAACGAACCTAAGTATGCTATGTATTTTCCTGTACATACATATCTATGATAAAGTTCAACTTATGAATAAATTAGGTCCAGTAAGAGACTAACAGTAAGGATAAAATAGAACAGTTATAAAATACACTATAATAAAAGCTATGTGAGTGAAGACTCTCTCAAAATATATTATTATTCTGTACTCATACTTCTTTTGATGATATGAGATGATAAAGTACCTACCAACTGAGATAAAGTGAGGAGAATGACCTAGGTATTGTGACATAGTATTTGGTTACCGTTGGTTTTCTAATATATTGGGGACAGGACCATCAAATGCAAATGATGATGATGCATCAGTGAGTTATGTAAATAGTTGGATTCCAGAAATATTTGATGTTCATGATTGGGAATTTTTGATGAAAGTTGTGGGTTTTTTTTTTTTTTGACCTTTTGGAAGAATATTGTAATCAGAATTTGTTTACTCTTTAACTCATCAAAATATGCTACAGAAGCTTGAATTGATCATTTGGTAACTTTAATACTGCATTCCAACTGAGGAATTAACTCAATGCTTTTGCTCTTTAATATCTATGCAATTTAAAGCATTTTAGAAAGTTTCAGCAACACTCAATTTCTAGGTCTGTTTCTCCTCCTCCTCCTCCTCTATAACATGGCATATAATTTTTGTTTTATTTTTTTGGGAGAAGTGTGTAAGGTCTTTGCCTGGTTTTATTGCAGCTCTGTGGCATTAATACCAGTGCTAGCCTGTCCATTCCTCTAGCTACAGTAGTACCAGTGTTGATCTGCACATACATGTTTCGTGCTCTGGTGCCTTCTTTGAACATTTATATGTAGATCCATCTTATTCCAGAAGAACCTGCTTTCATTATAATTGAAGGCTTTCTCTTCTGTCATTTTTTTTTGTGTAATCAGATTATCCAAATCTGTTTATAACCATTGGTGAATACAACCTCTAGATAGGTTTCAACCAAACATATCCCTGAATCTATGTATCCATCCTTGCTTGTAACAAATGGCTTGGTTCACTCATTTCAAGAAATCACTGGCTCACATCTCCCTATAGATTTGGAGCTTTCTGGCGCAACATGCTATTATCAATGAGAACATGTTTCTGTTTATGTTTTTTACTCACAAGTTTATTACCTTTTCCATTTTTAATTAAGCATTTAATGCACATTTTGGGTAACTTTTGCAACTTGGAAGTGGAAGTAAAATTAGCATGAGTTTCTTTTCCTTTCTTTACAATTTCATAGAATTGTTTTTACTGTTTCCTAAGACCTTATCATAGAATATTTTCTCTTTTCTTGTTAAGCAGAGAACTTTTACCTTTTCACTTGCCATCTCTCTTTGGCAGATCTGAAATGCTAGTATCACTATTCTTGCTTTGAGGGAAATAAAAGGAGGGTTACATGCAAATAAGCACTGCAATAATAAAAAAGTCAGCCTGATAGTACAAATGGCTCCTATGTGACCAATCCCAGGCAATGTATACAGTTGAGTACTCAAAGAGATGCTTAAGTCCTGAGTGGGATGGAGCTGGGTGGCATTATAT
Source organism: Orientallactaga sibirica (assembly GCA_036365145.1). Classification (NCBI taxonomy): domain Eukaryota; kingdom Metazoa; phylum Chordata; class Mammalia; order Rodentia; family Dipodidae; genus Orientallactaga; species Orientallactaga sibirica. The sequence continues at coordinate 25,895,011 of JAEOAD010000029.1, read as the reverse complement.
TCCATCACACAACTCAAAATGGTATGCAATTTGAAATACATGAATTGCTACTTTCTTGAATTTTCTATTTAGTATTTCAGACTGAAGTTAACCGGAGGTAACTGAAACTATAGAAAGTAAAACCATAGGTAAGGGGAGAGTACTATATTGGGTAATGAACCCTCAGTCACATCATGTGTAGCAGACAGCTTCAGGTTCGCTGAGATGAACTTCCAGACCAGGCACAGTTATGGAGGAAGGGATATTATTTATTGAAGCTCACAGATCCAGGGGAAGTTCCATAATGGCAGGAGAAGCGGCCTGCTCTCCACAGGGCCAAACAGAGAGAGAAAAAGCCAACCAGCCACCACAGCACACAGAGCAAAACTATAGCCAAAAGTCACAGCACACTTCAGGAACTCCTCTTAGGCACACTTTACATATCTTTACAATGGAATATCAAACCATCACCACACCTTAAGACCGGCCCCCAGTGACATTGCCTCTAGCAAGGTGATTACAGATGTAAACTATAAACTAATAAAACACTGAATATATTGATGGCCATATATTCAAACTACCACATCATGACTTAAACTATTTTGAACTGAGTGATAACCACCTTAATGATTGCAGGCAGGAGAAACTAGTGAGCTAGGAACTTGGTTTCTTCCAAACAGATTTAAGAGAGTCTCACCCAACATATCACCTTAAAGCCCATTTAACGGAAACTTGTGGTTTGATGTCTTGGTAATGAGTGACTTTGGGCAGTTTCATGTTTACATCAGGGAGTATAGGGTGTCTTTCCAGAGGGCCAACTGACCAAGAATCTCCATAAATTTTCCTTGGTCAGTTTGCAAGGATAAGAATACATTTTTCAGCTTTACATTTTAGAAAATGGACTTTGTTGGTGTACTTAAGGCAGTAAAAGAACAGTAATTCCAATTATTAGACTAATCTAAATTAAGCTACTGCCATAAAAATTTAACAGAGGAATTGATAAACAGAAATGATTATGGAAATCTTGTAAAAGTTATATTCAAGGAAGGCATTCCCACAGCCTTTGAATGTAAACAGAGTATTTCAGGACAGTTTGAGCCTAGCAGTAGGAGCTCAATTCCAGGAAATAAAATTTCATGTATCTAACCCCTTGATATATTCTCTTGATCTTGTAAAGCCAACTGACTTTGTTTGTGTCACATAATTGGGGAAAGAGGATGCTAAGTAAAGCTGTAGAGGTGAAAATGTCTATATGGACAAGGCACTGAGATAATCAGCCCCAGAACATTACTGTGCTCAAGCAAGTTCAAGGTTTTTCAAATTCTGCTTAGAACATTGTCTTAGGGTTTTCAACTTATCACCTAAGCTTTTGAGGAGGAAAAATTGTTCTCTCTAATTTTTCTGTAAGGAAGACCTGGAGTCAAAAAGGGTTTTCTTCCTATCTTCTCCAGGTTAGACACTAAGGTAGACAGAGTAATAGAGTTGAATTGCTTACACAGAGCAGATTGGGAAAATCCCAATGGTAAACTTTGGTACATTGTTCAAATGAGTGATGTATTTTCACTATCTCATATAGTGGAGGTATAGATAGCACCAATTATAACACTAATGATCTCTCACATGAACAAGCATTCCACTCTTTCTACTCATGATTTTGCTGACAAGAACATTTACTGTCTTATTTTTAGTCACTGAGATTGGTTGACTGAATACTGCTCCATCAAGTCTATGTAGACTGGACCTAATTTCACATTCAAGGCCTATTGGGTTCATTTGTTACACAGGAATCTGGGTTACAAAGTAAATTTTTTTCCTCATGTTGAGTGGTACTCAGCAGTATCTATGCTTCTCTATAATTTATCATCATTTCATATTTCAATGCGGATATTTCACAAAAGTGCCAAAATGAAGGATATTAAACACACACACACATATAACACACACACACACATATATATCATATATATTTCATATATATAATATGATGTGTCAGGAATACATATTAGATATATTTTATTGTGGCTCAAGGCAAGCGAACACAGTAATGAAACTGTTTGAAGAAGTAGGTTGTCAAAATTAGCCTTCAAATCAATGTTAGTAAAAGTTCTTTGTTATAGGACATTTGATCAGGGAGAAGAAGCAATAAGATCATAAGAAGAATCTAGAAAAGATGATATCTGGAGATGTGAGAGAGTTCAGGCACATGGTACCCAGAACCGATTCCCACTGGGTTTGTATTGCAAATCCACCTAGAAATTGCATTCCAGGAAGATGTTTCTTTCCCACTCTTATACTGTAGTACAGTTAATTATAAAATAATAAGGTGAACATGGATTTGAAACAGGATGGACCTTGGTTTAAGTTCTGGTATGCAAGGTAGTAACTGTTTGGCCAAGGGCAAGTGAGCTAAGCCTTTGTAATGGAGTCTGTGAGGCAGGACTCAGATCCTGCATTTTAGGGTGAGAATGCCTACTGAGTATAGTTGTGGCTGGAAATTTTGAGAGCCCTGCTTAGAAATTCCCTGAGCTTTAAGGAGCTGCCTCAATTCAAGGTAACATTTCGTCCTTGCTGGCAGCTTGTTTGTGATGAATGGCTAATGCAGGAGTACTGAAGCCTTTTCCTCTTTTCTTGATCTTAGGACAATATGAGGGGTCAGACTAGTCCTTAGCTCTCTGTGAGATTGAGGTCTTGAGACTGTATTCAATGCATTGCCTTCTTCTGACTAGTTGCCCACCCATTTCCCCATGGATGGCTGTCTGCAATGTGATTACTGACTGCAGTGACCTATCTCAGAGTCTGTTTTCTTTAGTCTTTACTTGAAATTCCTCTTTGTGAATTTATTTCCTTGTGGTAGTATTGACGGTCTTATAGTTTAGAGATAATGCAAATATGACAATTCATGGTGTGTCACAGTTTTGTATACAGAGTGTGTAATAAATGTGTATAGTAATAACTGAAGGGAGACTAGTCTCCCTGGGTTTTTCTTCCTGCCATTTTCTTTCTTTCATTACTGATCTTATCAAACAGCTATTTTACGCCTGCCACACTATGTTCTTTTCCTTTCTTGGTTCTGTTTTTAGTCTACTGTGTTTTGTTGTTTATTTTCCTGTCAATACTCTGGCACCTTTATATAGTTTAAAAGCTAAAATTAAGACCAAGTATTCCATGTTCATTGAGATCTGAGAAAACCAACAGTGCTTCAAATAGACTAGCTGCAACTTTCCTTCCTCACTCTGATTGTAGGAAGTACATCTCCTAGCCAAGCATTGGGCTCAAGTCCTGATTATCCAAGAGGAGACTGCTCAGTACCTGACAATGATTCAAACAAGCCAACCCCATTCTCGGTGGAGCCAAGGGTCACCCCACTCTATTGATACTAACAGCTTGCTTCCCACTGCCCTTGGTTGTTTACTTTCTTGTTGGTTACAACCTGTATGGGATAATGTATCTGCCTTTCCCAGGCTGTGAGTATATGTGAACAAGCTTTTATCAATCTTGTCTACCCTATGTCAGATTCCGTGTGTTGAGTCACCCTCATAACCTCAGGCAGGAATCCATTCCTTACCAATGGGGTGAAGAGGAGGAAGTGAACACACCTAACTAAAAGCAAAGTGCCTTTTGCCTAATTTACTGTTGCAGGATTTTGTGTCTTAATTATAAACAAGGTTCCATTCAGTTCTGGGTTGTCTTTGCTTGCAATGACAAAGGACTATTAGCCAATGAAATCTTACTTCAATATTTACCCTTGCATATTATTCAGCTTTTTTTTTAAATCACTATAGCTCATGTGGATATGGACATGCTTTCCTTGAATTCATTAGTTCATTACTCTCAGATATCCTTCTCCCTCCTCTCCCTCTCTCTTTCTCATGTAATGTTTTCTCATTTTTTACTCCATTTTCTAGTTCATTCTTTCAGTCATTCAGAGCTTTCTCTTATGCCCCTGTACTACTCACTCTCTGCAATTCTAACTTTACAGAAAGACCTTATGCTCATTTATTGTGTTTGCATAACTTTGTTTTTTATTCAATCATCTTGTATGGTCCTTTTGTGTAGCCAAACCATATGAATAATTAAATCTGCTCAACTCAACAAATGATACCGTTCTTGCTCACTATTATCATCACTAGACTACTTCAGAACACAAAAATTGCCTTTAAATGAATTATTATTTATTGATAATACTATCCCAAGTACATTAGCTTTTCTATTCAGACAGGACCAAGGTCTGGGATGTATTTTGATTCATATCATTAGTAGTACTCTTAGCACTGTATGGTGAGTTTTCTTGTCATAAGACACCCTGTGCTTTTCTAAGACTGAGAATCATATGAAAACTTTTTCACTATAAATGTAGTTGCTAATACACTTTGGCATGGAGACATGACATTATAATTAAAAGCATCCCATGTATTGGGTGGATAAAAGGCAGAAAGACTAGGAGAAAGAAAAAGAATAAGAAAATGGGAAAGGCTAGAATGACAAGGCAGGGCCTGGTGCTAGGAGCTCCAGGTTTTAAAAACAGGTTTTTATTTGGTTTTTGATATGTGGGTAAGGAATCTACATTCTAGAATAGTATTGTCACTGTCATTAGCAAAATTGAGAGAAACAAGTCATGATTAAATAATAGTGAATTTGAATCCCCAAATAAATGATCTTATAAAATCATAGCTTTCCAAGCATTTTCTACCGACAAAACTTTTTTTAAAGGCATGTTAAAATTAAAAGTCTGTAGGCTTACATAGTGAGTTAAGACCATTGTTTCTGCATACTAAATAAATCCTTCAAATATTTTACACAAATTTAACTTCAAAACAAAGACCAACTGTTTCTTTACCTTATGTGTGTTTGGTCCAGTAAACTTATATTTGTTAAACTGACATACAACTGGGTTGCTGATGAGATCCTACAAATAGTATAGGCATATCAGTGAGGGTGGATGTGGATATGAGTATACTGCACACATGTGAAATGGCTAATCCTGCTCCTGCTTAAGCCTCTCCAATAGCAGGGATTATGGGCATATACCCTCACACCTGAATCCTAGTATTTATTTCTAAAGTTTGACATGGTCATTGTATTAGTCAGGGTTCTCTAGAGGAACAGAACCAATAGAATGAATTATATTAAAAGGGAATTTATTAGGATTAATTTACGGCAGTCCAACAATAGCAAGTTGTAGGCCTGAGGGTCAAGGAACCTGGTAGCTGCTCAGTCTACAAGGCTGGATGCCTCAGCAGTTCCGATCCAGCACTGAAGGCCTGGAGGCTTCCTGGAGAGATGCTGCTCTTCAGTTCATACTGGCCTTCAGTCCATGCTGGAAAGCAGCAAGCGCCAAGCAGCAAGCAGTGAACAGCAAGCAGCACTGGCAGCCCGCGGGGAGGAGAGAGAGCTTTCCTTCCCAGAGCTTCCTCAGATAAAGTCTCCCCTCTGAGGGGAGAGGGCCGCTCATTCGGGAGGAAGGGCTCACTCTGGGGGAAGGATTCCTAGAAGCAACCTCAGAGACATTTATGAGGAATGTCTGTGCATTACTAAACAGATCAAGTTGACACAAACTTAACCATCACAGACATAATTCCTTTAAAGATCCAAGAAATATCACAAAATAACTACATTGTTTTCCTGTTTTAATAACTATTAAAAAGAAATACAGGGGAAGAATATAGGCCTTTATGTACACATGTATTTAAAGCCAATTTGATTCTTGTTTTGATACGATATTTTAATTAACACTATGCTAAAATAGAGTTTATTGCCTTATGGATCTATTCACATGATTCTAGTATTTTACTGCTAAAATATTCTAAAATGAATCCAATAAACATTTTCCATTTCCAATTGCCTAAGAGATGAATCCAACTACTTTTATCAATTATACGAAACTGACTGAGAACAGCTGTGTTAAAACCTTCCAAACTGAAAATCCTCATTCTAAACTCTAAAGCAGCATGATTTTCCATCCAAGATAGAGAAGAGCATCTGAAATAAAGGGATCAACATGATTAATGAAGTGACCAATTAACAACATTTATATTATTTGATCTAAGAGTTACCCAACACTTGGAATTTCTGGAGTCATAGTTTCAGTGTCAAATATGGCAGCTCTTACAAGTCCCTTGCTTAGGAAGGTAACTCACCAATCATTTCCTTTCCATTTTCAAACCTAACACCATGTATACTAATGCACACTGCTTGTCCTTTTGCTGAGAGCTTTATCCATTCTGTGACTCTACTTTCACTCCTAGTTGAAGAAGAACTCTGCTTAAACTCCAGATATCAATGTCTATAAGCAGAATGAAGTCAAATTTCTATAGCAGGATATATTTTTTTTGGTTATTCAGAATGTACTCCATAATGCCAGCTGGTCACTCATGACCTGTCTACAGAATGCTACATGCCTTAAATATCCCTTTGGTTGCAGTCTCTGAACTAATAATTAGCATCAGGGACTACATATAATGCTATCAACTGGGGCTCAGATCCTATATATTCTCATCTTCAACAAGATTTGAAGTACACTATTGCAACTATTATAGTTTGTAATGCTGGTTTGTAAAGTTATTGTCTGCCTGTATCACTGTTTATAAAGCTTCAAGAAATCTCTATTCGATTTTATATCTGAACTGTTACCTGAAATGCCAGTATTCCATAGAAAAGAAAACAAACATAGTCTTTTTGTTAAGAAATAAGTTAACCCACTGAGGAGATAAACAAGGCACACCACCCTGTCCAAAGTATGTAGTCTTTCTGGTAAAGGTCCCCAGTTTCTCATTCTTTTCTCCTATATCACCAAGAATGGAGCCCTCAGCTTCTTATACTAAATCTTTCACAGAGTTAACTCCACATCCTATGAGTCCTGACAGTGACTGCACAGCTTAATAGTTTCCTATTCAGTAACGTCCATTTTTAATAAAGAGGCTAACTGCTCATCCCAGAGTTTTGCAAACCTTCCCATTAAAAATTAAAATGTTGTTTCAGGGCATCTTAGAGCTGATTCTTACTCTTTGACCTATGGGACAATGACTTAATCCCTTTTGAATCATTGTTCTTTTTCACAATTTTGATGAGAGATTTATAGATCTATGAACAGAAAAGTAATCACCCAAGCTATCTCTTACATTGCCCGTGGTCCCTGAGGTCTCTGTGCTAGCCTTTGTTGGCATTGCTTGCTGGCTTCATTTTCTCTTGGGACTCCTGCAGTTGCAGCTCAGGCTCTACTTTCCTTGCTGTTGTCTTTTCTGATTATATGGTCTGTAGCTTTGGGCGTGACTCCGTGTCCTGCCCTCAACAAAGTACCCAATACCTTAAGTGACAATTTTTGGTACAAAAGCAAACTGTAAAGGGATCTCAAATGCTTTTGCTTTCAAATGCAAAGCCTAAGCTCTCTTCAACAAGAACTGCATTCATTTTGAAATGGTTGTTCAGTAATGGTGGGAAAAAATTTTTTAGTAACATAAAGCTCCACTCCTGTGCAATGGAAGGTAAACCTGGGAGCCAAAATGTTCTTCTTATACCAAAGAGCAGTGAATCACACTCACATCTTCTAACTACAAACCCTGTATTCACCTAGTCATTACCTTATCATCATTACTTATCTATTTTCTGATTACTTCAGCTGGTTTCAAGAAATAGAACCTTTCTGGTTAAATTATATGTAGCTTATGAGGAGGGATATTTTAAAAAGTTGAGTCAGGGGAATTAACACTGAAACGATTTTTATAAGCTTTAACAACATTATGACTCAAGCATAAAGGAATAATTTTAAGTGCCTTGAATGTTTTATGAGCAGAAAATGAGTTAGGTACTGGAGAACGAGAGTATGGGAATCACCACTCTTGTTGCAGTCCTCACAGCTTGTCCATTTCCTGGAGTGCTGACCTATAACTTGAAGTTAAGGAAGTAGAGTGTAAGCCATGATGTAGAAGACTGAGATAGCCACTGATCTGGCAGTAGGATTAGTTTTGGGGATGGGAGAAGTTCACATATGTGATGCTTAATCTTGATTGTCAACTTGATTGGATCAAAACCCAACAAAGAGACCTACCTGTAGGAGGGAGGATTAACTCAAAAGGGAGGGTTTCCCCCAGAGAGGAGGACACCTTCCAGCGGCAGCCCAGGTTGAAACAGGTATGAGAAAAAAACAGTGTTGCCTGCCTGCCTTTCCTTCTAACTGGCAAATCACCCCCATTGCTTCTGCTGCTGCCCTCTTTGCCTGCCTCTTTGGCTTTCCAACTTTGACTGAAGACCAACAGCCCTGGCTCTCTAGGAATGCTTCAGGCCCTCAGCACTAGATTGGGACTGTTGTAACATCCAGCTTTGTGGACTGAGCACCTACTGGGTTCTCATCCTTTCTAGACTATAGACAGTGACTATTGGACTATCCTGCCAATTCCGTGTAAGTCAAGCTAATAAACCCCATTTTGTAATGCATAATAAAAATTTCATTCCTCTAGAGAACCTTGACTGACACGATGCAGCAAAGAGGAGACAAAGAGGAGCCAAGGCCTAGGTGATCTTTTGGATATCTTTGGCTGTGTTATTGCTGGAGTTTCCTGGACTGCCATTCCTGAAAGGGAATACAAAGCCAGAACAGGCAGAGAAACAAATGGCATTCTCCATGCTATTCATATCTTTGTTCTTGAAGATTCTCTAAGCTTCTTGTCTGATTTCTGCCCATCAGGACTTTTAACCTACCTGTTTCAGTGAACTCTCGTCTCCTAGCTTTCTGTCTTCCTTAGCTACAGAATCCTTCAGGACCTTTCTGCCCTAGACCTCTCATTCTTTGCCTGTTTATAACCTTTGTTCTCCAGTGGTTATCATTTCTTGGAAGGTTTAGCCAAATGGACACTTCATTGTTGAGTTAAAACTTAACCTAGGTCTAAGCTGAGTGTTTGAATATTAGAAAAGAATGAAGTAGGCAATCTTTCCCAGAAAGAGTCACAGCAGGAGAGACCCAAGACAGTCTGTTTGGATGAAACATAGAAACCAGAGCAAGTGGTTAAAGCCAGAATGCCAAGACCTTTAATGTAAGTATCAAGAATCTACATACAGGTTGAGAGTTATTGAATGGGCTGCCGAGAGATTGACAGGACAGCAGGGTACAATGTAAACACACACACACACACACACACACACACACACACACACACACACACAGAGTCTGTGAGTGATAGGATTATAACACAGTGGTATAACACAGTGGCCAAGGGAGGGATGAATGTGGGAGTCATTGTAGATGCAGGGACAAAATCTAGAGAGTTGACGTAGAGTGATGAGTGATGATGACAGGCTGACCTCAAGTACCCAGGACCTCACCAGCTTTCTTAGCATGCTTCTTCCAACAGAAGTGAAATGCAAGCCCTCCATTTCCACTACACTGCTTTCTGTGATTTCAACAGAAGGAGAGAGAGGCAGTGTCTGACTCTGAGGTGACATCTGATTGAATTGGTGCTGACACATGTCTATACCATTTTAGAAAGCTGTGTGAAGCTCCTTTTGGAAATGTATTTGCTGTTACAACCACTCTTCTGGAAAGAGCCAGAGAAATCCCCCAAGTAGCTTCATAGCCACATCTCAAACAAAAATGCACAAGCCAAAATGATGTGTTGATATAATTGCTCACTCAGGTCTTTAGTTTTTCTGGATCCCCAGGAGGAGGAACAAAAGAGAAATTGGAAAAAGGCTTTGAGAACAGGTGTCTGCCTAAATTTGCTGTCCCAGATCCTCAAAGACCCTGTCCTTTTTCTCACTCAATGTTTTGGAGTAAGGTTGTTACTAGTGAGGAGGTACTGTTATCTCTAAATTTGGCTGGCAGGATGCAACTAATGGCCAATGTTGTATTTATCCTGCTGTTCAAAATCAATGCCTATCCTTGTGAGCAGATGCCAGTCACTTTAGAGGAAGGGCATAAACAAAACCTTGGCAGTGATGAACAGCATCCTTCATTCAAGGGCTGAGATCCATATGCTATGAGCTGTGAAACCCGAGGACGTGGTGTGGGTAAGAGATGGTAGGCAAGGCCATTGGAGTAAGGTTATCATATCTAGACAATAAATTTTCAGCATGAGGCTTCTTCTCAGAGAACCCAGAAATTGTTTCTTCTCAACTGAGTTCACCATCCTTGCTCCTACCCTTGTATTAAGCTTAACCCTCCCTTTTGTACACTGTGTGAATATTCAATTCAGTTAATGGAGAATTTGGAAGAACCAATTCCATGTGTAATGGCTTGTAGTATTTTCATATGGGTAAATAAGACAGAAATTTAACTTTTTAAAAGGTCTTAGTCTACAGTGACTTATTTAGAGATGCCATTTTGCATCATGTATACTGGAATTTATCCAATGGTGTCACAGGTTCTAAAGAGTATCCTACCATTTATGATAGCTTCACAATAAATTTAGTTGAGGGTAATATAAGAGACAATACACATCCAAAAGCAAGCTCTGGCTGGAGAGATTGTTCAGTGGTTAAGGTACCTATCTGCAAAGCCTACCAGACTTTGATTCTCTAGTACCCATATAAAGTCAGATGCACAAAGTGATGCATGTATTTGGAGTTTGTTTGCAATGGCTGGAGGCCCTAGCATGTCCATTTTCTCTGCCTATATTTCTTCTCTCTCTCCTTGCAAATAAATACTTAAAGATTTTTTTTTTTTTTAAAAAAAAGCCCTATTATATCATCTAATTTTTTTTTAAACGAGTTCTTAGAAAGAGATTGCCCTGGGGACTTTTGTTGTGACAGTACTAAGGCTTATTCTCCAATAATTGCACCCAGGACAGACTTCTTAGCTACCACTTGAAGAGCAGGGCCTGTAAAGGAAATCTTTTGTGTTGGCCTATAGAGCAAAAACCCCCAAATTGCTGACATAATGGTGGCCTGTCATGTCAGCTTTTCTGTATCCTGATGGAAGTGAATACTCTAAAAATGGTTCCTTCACTGCACTAGGTCCTGCCCTGGTATAGACTTCACCTCATTTCCCCTCAGGCTGGCACTTCACTGCTCCTTGGATTTCCCTATGTTCTTCTACATTTCCTCATCAGTTTTACCATTTCATGTCCACCTCTTAAAGTGAACTATTCTTAGTGAAGTATTTATCCTTCATGTTTTTCTTCTTTATTATTGGTTTTCTATTGCTTATAGAACAAAAAGCCAGAGAAATTAGTGTCTAGCACATGGATGCTCAAACTGCACAGTCTGAGGGACTGTTACTTCAGACACCAGCCATGAATTCAGAAGTTTATATATTAGCCTCTCTTTAAAATAGCCAACTGCAGGACCCGGGCGTGGTGGCGCACGCCTTTAATCCCAGCACTGGGGAGGCAGAGGTAGGAGGATCGCTGAGAGTTCGAGGCCACCCTGAGACTACACAGTTAATTCCAGGTCAGCCTGGACCAGAGTGAAACCCTACCTTGAAAAACAAAACAAAAAAAAAAAAAATAGCCAACTGCAAATTCAGGGTCTCCCCCACCACTTAGGTTTGACTGACAGAATTCAGTACAAGCTATTATAATTTTTTGAGAGAGACACACACACAGAGAGAGAAAGAGAGAGAGAGAGGCAGAGAGAGAGAATGGGTGCACCAACAGCCTCTCAGCTGCTGTGAATGAACTCAAGATGTTTGTGCCCCCTTGTGGGCAAGTGTGGCATTGTGCCCTTGTGTCACTTTGCATCTGGCTAAATGTGGGACCTGGAGATTGGAACCAGCGTTCTTAGGCTTAGCAGACAGGCACCTTAATAGCTAAGCCATCTCTCCAGCCCAAGCTATTATACTTTTGATTTATCATGGAGAAAGGAAACCGGTTAGCAGTAAAGGAAGAGACACAGAGGACAGAGTCCAAGTCAAGCAGAGCTTTTGGTCCTCTTTGGGGTCATGGCTTGTGTTACCCTCTTCTAGCCACATATATAGAAATATATTCTACATATTGTCAGCCACCTATGCCCTTGATTTCCAGAAGTTTTACTTGGCTTAGCCACTTACTGCTCATGAAACTGACCTTTACTCTCCAGTTCTTCCAGATATAAAATCTGATGCAGCTTTCTCTAAGGCTCCAGAGACACTAACACTCTGTAACTCCAGTAACCTAAATATCACCACCTAATAATACAGGAGAGAAGCCATGATGTAAATGAGGCCAAATACTTAAACAGTTTCCAGGTTGGAAGTTTCACATGCATTTCAGTGAGCTAACATGGAAGCATTGGTAGGGTTGTGGTAATTTCTAGAGGCCTTGGGTAGGCAATGACTTATTTCTTATTAATTCTAATTATTAGCAGAAGCCAGTCTTGAAGGTATAGTGCTAAGATCCCTGTTTTCTTTCTTTTTGGCCATCAGCCAGGGGCTCTTCACAGCTTTCAAAAGACGGCTGGCATTTGCCCTCCTTCTTCCATCTTTCAAAACAATCCATGACAGGTTAAGTTCATTATTGCTGTTGAATGTCTCCTTCTCTCATCATTTCTGACTCAGCCTTGGAAAGTTTTGTAGTTCTAAAAACTATGGAATTAGATTATCCCATCCATGTCATTTAGGTTATTTTCCCACCTCAATGTCCTTAACTGAACTGTACCTGCATAATCCCCTTTGCCTACAAGGTAACATATTCACAGGTCTTGGAGGTTAAGGCATAGACCTCTTCAGGGTTTAATATCTTGGCTACTGTAGTAGTCAAACATGAATTTTAAAATGAGGTTTTATTGATTTGATTCAAATGAAATTATGATATAGGGGCCTTTAAGCTTTAACAGGACCAGAAGGGAGAATAATAACAGACAAGAGGATTTTCATTGCCCATTGAATCCTATATTTAGAAATTTTTCTATTCCAAAATAGAGAAAACTGGTTAAAATGACTTTATTTTACTCTCTTGCCTCAGCTTTCAAATATTTGGTTTTATAATTGACAATTATCAAGAAATGGAAGTATGTTAAGCACATTTGTTTTATTTTTCCATGGAGTCTCCTAACTGTAGGAAAAAGATATTCAGATTTTCATTTCATAGATCAGGAATCTGGATTTTAGAAGTGTGTCATGCATTGCTGAAGGTTGCACGATGAATACACATCTGGGGGTTTGAAAAGGATTTTCTCTGAGTCTATGAAGCTTGAACCTGCAGAATGCCATCTCTTCAATTTGGTGTCTGCATTTTTATCTGTAGCTCTGATTTGTGTCAACGGTCATGACCTCTAGGTTTTTCTGTAAAACATTCTATTATTTTAAAGTAAAAGTGATTTCTGAGTACTTTGAAGCAGAAAATATTTTGAGAAAGCATTCAACAAGTTTTAGTTGCATATTTTAACTTTATAAAATATTATCTTATAATATTTTAGGACAATAAAATTTCACAGTTAAGCCAATTTTAATAGAACCTGAAAAGCAAAGAAGTTATTCTATATATATGTACTGATCAATTATGTTATGTTCACGTAGATATCCTGCAAAGATCCACTCAGGTCCTAAAGTATACGGATGGATACATCATTGTTTTACTCTTATAACTCATACCTTTCAGTTGCTTTTTAAAAAAGATTTTGTTTATTTACTTATTATAGACAGAGAGAGGGAGAGAAAGAAAGATAGAGAGTGAGAATGGGCATGCCAGTGCCTCTAGCCACTGCAAACATACTCCAGACACAGGAGCCACCATGTACATCTGGCTTACGTGGGACCTGGAGAATCTAACCTGGGTCCTTTTGCTTTGCAGACAAGCATCTTAGCTGCTAAGCCATCTCTCCAGCACCCTTTCAGTTGTTTAAGTCAAGATGATTCACAGACCAAAATAAAGGCAATTAGTAGCATTGAATGGGTAATTGAAAAATCATTCATAATCTACTGTAAGTAAGTAGCTGGGCATTCTTATTCTTCCCTTCTTCCATCCTAACCTGGACTTCCTATGTTGTAAACCTGAGCATCAAATTACTACCGAATATCTTTTCATCAAGGGATCTTTACTTTGAATTTCTAATTCCCAATTTGGCTTCTCCTTACTTGGCATCATGCTATTTTTTCCAAATATGAAAAAGTGACATTCCCTCTTTTCATCGAAATACATAAATGCTGTCAATTTCAAGTGTCCATATTTATGCAAAGTAGAAAGTCATCCAGTGTCATCACCTTTTCCTCCTATTATGATCATCTTGTGTAGGTTGGCTCTTGCTTTCTTTCTGCCGCCTCTTCTGCAATTGACTCTGAGCCTCCAGTCCAATTAGAGAGCAGCTGGTTTCCCCCATAACATATTGGTTCTGTTTTCCCCCATGCCACTCTTGCACCCATTGGATCAGTTGGCCTGGCTGGCCAAAATAAACCCTTTTTTTCTCAAAAGCTGCTCTTGGTCGGGGGATTTCTGCCAGTAATGTGAACCTGACTGCAACACATATATGGCCTTTATTATGTCTTTTATTCCTAGTTTCTTCAGGAATATCACCATGAAGGGATATTGAACTTTATCAAAGGTCTTTTCTGCATCAGTTGAGATAATAATGTGATTTATGTCCTCATGTCTATGTACTGGATTACATTATTGATTTACTAATAATAAATATATAATAAATATTTTTAATATTTACATTATTGAACCACTATTGCATTCTGGGAATAAAACAACTTGGTGATAGTGTAAGATCTTGTTAATATGTTCTTGAATTTGGTTTTTTTCAAGAATTATACTGAGAATTTTTGGGTATATGTTCATCAGAGAAATTGAGCTATAGCTTTCTTTTTTCTGTTGGGACTATACTTAGTTTTGGTGTACAGTTGATGCTGACTTCACAATGATTTTGTTAGTGTTCTTTTTCTTTCTAGTTTATGGTGTAGTTTCAGGTACAGTGGTGTGAGCTCTTGTTTAAGCTTGATGGTATTACACAGTTAATTACTTATCTGGACTTTGCTGAGACAACTTTTATTACTGCTTCAATTTCATTGCTTGTTATAAATCCATTTCAGTTGTTTATATCCTCTTAATTTAATTTTGGTTAGACATATATGTCAAGGACTTTATCCATTTCTTTTCTTTTGCAATATAAGTTTGCAGATTTTCCCTAATGTTTTTCTGGGTATAATTTGAATTTATTATAACCTCTCCCTTTTAAATCTCTCTTTATTTGGGCTTCTCTTGTTCTTTTGGTTATTTTAGATAGAGGTTATTCAATATTATTTTTAAAAGAATTGACTCTTTTGTTGCTTCTATGAAATGTTCTTTTGGTTTTCATGTCATTAATTTTTGCCTTGGTCCTTCTTTCTTGCTATCTACTGACTTCAGATCAGAATTGTTCTTATAAGATCTTGAGTGCATCATGGGGTTATTTGTTTGAGAACATGCTGACTCATTAATGTAAGCACTCACAACTATAAACTTTTCATTTAGAATTGCCTTAGCTATATCTTAACAATTTTGACAAGTCATGCTTTCATTTGAGTCTAGGAATTTAAAATTTTCCTCCCTGGTTTCTTCAATGACCAATTTTCATTCACGAGTGCATTATTAGGTCTACAAATATTTGTATAGATTGTGTGATTTCTCCTGCTATTGAATTCTAGTTTTATTGCCTTATTGTATGATAAAGAGAAGAATTTTTTTGATTCTTTTGTATATAAGACTTGTTTTATAATGTAGCCTATTATAGAGAGGGTTCCCTGGACTGCTGAGAACAATGTGTATTCTGTATACATTATATGAAGTATTCTGTAGGTATATTTTATGGCAATTTTCCATTTGGTTTATGGTGTAATTTAACTCTGAGGTGTTGTTATTGATTGAGAGTTTGAATGACTTCACTAAAGATGAGAGTGGGGTATTGATTATACACAGTTAGTGTATAAGGATGTATCTGATCTTTTATTCTAATTATTGTTTATTTGATGAAATTTAGATCCTTGATGCTTGATCTATATATACTTTAAAAATTTTTTATTATTGATAACTTCCATAATTATAAATAATAAACCATAATTCCCTCCACTACACTTTCTCCTTCACAACTCCACTCTCCATCATATCCCCTCACCCTCTCAATCAGTCCCTCTTTTATTTTGATGTCATCATCTTTTCTTCCTATTATGATGGTCTTATGTAGGTAATGCCAGGCACTGTGAGGTCAGGGATAGCTAGGCCATTTTGTGTCTGGAAGAGTGCATTGTAAGGAGTCCCTTTGGCTTTTGCATTCTTTCTACCACAATGGACCCTGAGCCTTGAAAAGTGTCATAGAGATGTTCCAGTGCTGAGCACTCCTCTGTGACTTCTTCTCAGCACTACAGTACCTTTTGAGTCATCCCAGAGGTCACTACCATCTGAAAAGAGAAGTTTCTCCAACCAAAAGTGAGAGTAGCATTAATATATGGGTATGAACATTAAGAGAACTGCTTACTGGGCAGTTTGGTGATCATAATATAATGCATTTAGCCAGACATCAGTAGGCGTTACATCCCAGGGCTCATAACTTCCCCTGTCATAGGTTTTTCGTATCAGGATTGTATTTCCTCCAATGGAGCAGGCCTGAGTCCAATGAGAGAGTGGTTGGTTTCTCCCATAATAAACATGCCACTATTTCACCCATTGGCTCATTTGACCTGGCTGGCCCAAGTTAAAGCTTGCAGTGTCCACTCTTGTTTATCTCTACTTATTACTTCTCTCTCCCCTATGGAGCTGCATACAGTGTAGCTTTCTCCAGCTTTTGGTCAGCTGGTCTATAGTGAGGAGAACTTCAGCTCAGCTCTAGCAAGATTTCAGTGACCTTGCAGCCTAAGCATGTGGAGTCTTCAGCAATAGGGTCTTACCATGTATTCCTGGTTGGAAACCAAGAGCCTGGACAATAATCTGTAATGTTTTGGGGCATCAGGGACCTCCCTGGCAAACAATTCACTGGAAGATATCCCATCGTGGCACTGAAAAATTTCTAGTAACAATTTATGGCTTCTGGGTATGCCAGTGTCCTTAAAAAAGTGGGTTTCCTAGGCTGAAGAGATGGATAAGCTGTTAAGGCTCCTGCCTGCCAAGCCTAAGAATACCCATTCAATCTCTAGACATAAAGTGATGCAAGCATGCAATGCTGCACTTGCCAACAAGGGGGCTCATGTGTCTGAAATGGGCTCACAGAGGCTGAGAGGCCACTGGCACGCCCATTTTCTTTCTCTGCCTCTTCCTCTCTCTGTCTCTCTCAAATAAAAAAGTAGGTTTCCCTATGATTTATTCATATCCTCTTAGATTTTGATTAACCATCCCACACCCTTCCTTTATTTATGCATATCTAAATTTCATTTGAAATCTATTTTTTAAGATATCAGAATGGTTATGGCAGATGGCTTTCAGCTTCTATTCACTTGATAGACTGACTTCCATCCTTAGACTCTCAGTCTCTGGTTATCTTTGGCAGAGGGGTCTTTGACAGAGGAGTGTTTCTTTTAATGCAATAGTTGAATATGGATCATTATTACAGTATAGTAGAAGGAAGAAATTTGGAAACACAGAAAGCAAAATTATGAAATCAAGAAAAACAAAAGAAAAATGTGGTCAAATGATCAAAAATGCATAACCCAAAATATGTAAACGTACTTAGATACAGTGACAAAATGTGATTTCTTTTCATTGATGACCATTGCTCAGATAATTCATAGTTTCACAAAAACCTAAAACTGGATTTAAAGCATATAAGGGCTGTAGGTCTGTCCCAAGGGAAGGGATGGCAGTTTGTTTTTTACCAGTTTTTTTTTTTTTTGTGTGTGTGAATTACCTTTTGTATTAGCTATTGCTTCCTGTCCCATTTCACAGCTGTAGCTGGGTTCAGCTTACTTTTTGCTGGTGCAATGCCTGCCCTTTATTTATTTATTTATTTATTTACTTATTTATATTTTATTTTTGAGATAGCGAGAATAAAGAAGAGAGAGAATTGGCACACCAGGGCCTCAGCCACTCCAGATGCTTGTAGCTTCTAGTAGGAAT
Source organism: Orientallactaga sibirica (assembly GCA_036365145.1). NCBI lineage: Eukaryota > Metazoa > Chordata > Mammalia > Rodentia > Dipodidae > Orientallactaga > Orientallactaga sibirica. The sequence continues at coordinate 25,877,105 of JAEOAD010000029.1, read as the reverse complement.
GTGCAACCTTGTGATTGCTTCACCTTGGTGGGTCTGGCTTATGTGGGATCTAGAGAGTTGAATATGGTTCCTTAGACTTTGTAGGCAAGCACCTTAACCCCTAAGCCATCTCTCCAGTCTTTTACCCTACACTCCTCAGTGGGTTCATCACTACCTTTGTGACTTTAAGAAGTTATTTTTCTTTTTGGATAGAATCTAACTTTTTCTGTTTTTGATTTTAGTTCACTCTCTTATCTGGACGTCTACATCAGTTTTGTTGAAAGTTTTTTTTTTTTTTTTTCCCCGAGGTAGGGTCTCACTCTGGCTCAGGCTGACCTGGAATTCACTATGTATTCTCATTCTCAGGGTGACCTCAAACTCTTGGTGATTCTCCTACCTCTGCCTCCTTATAGTGCTGGGATTAAAGGCATGCGCCACCATGCCTGGCTGAAAGTTTCTTTTTAAATGTCCAGAGTTTCACGAAGAAATATACATGGACAAAATCAAATAGCACATGTTTTCTAATCATTTACTGTGTCTACTTCTTTTATATTTATTAATGTAATTTTGACTTTTTATGATCAGTCATAAATCCAACTATCCAGACTTCCTTATAGATATAGGAGACAATGGAGTTCTGGCCATCTGATGCAAGAGAATGTTCCCATACTAGTTTTCTATTTTTCTCTTGAGAAAGTCAAAGCCTTCAGAGGAGGAGATTCTCTGACTCTCACTCTGGATTGTTACTTTTCATGATGTGAATACAAACTCAGGGGCCATTGAAATTGCCTTGCAAGCAAGAAATGGGCCTGTGTTGGCAATACCAGGGCAGCAGTGTGTGATGCAGTAGTAGACTTTCCCTGACTGCCCACACTACCACATCACAGGCTCTCTATCAACTGTAGCATATGCATATAGCCACCATATGAATGTAGCCTGGATTTGTATAATCCTATAACACTACATCTGATCTGTTTCTTTGTCTTACTCATGGTAGTGAGGCTGTAATCACATGTAATCTTACACAACCTTAAATGGCTCACTGCGGAAGTAACAAAACGTATTTCCTCTTTAGAACTTTTTCTTGGGGTACAGATTTTCCTAGGACAATCCAGATATTCCCTGTGGTAGATATGAAGTTAGGTTCTAGTACTCTAAGAGGTAGCTGTGCCTTGACCCCATATCTAAGCAGTAGCACATATGTCAAGCCTCTCTTTTGTTATTCCAGCATCTTTCCATTGCCATTGCAATGCAATGATAGAAATAGTTCTCAATATATTTTCCTACTAATAAGTCATAGCAGCAATGTTTTAAGAGATTATGTTGTTCAAATCCATAGGTTAACCTTCAGTTGGCTAGAAGAAGAATTCATCTAATTTGATCAGAGATATGGTGTAAACATGAATGTTGATATCAAAAGTGCTGATACTATTTACTGTTGATGAATGCTTACCACTATCAGTTAATATATGCTTCTAATAAAAGTCAGTAGCAGGAACGCTTTTAGACTGGCTAATATATAATGTTCATTACAAAATTCCCCAAGTGGTCTTGTCTTTCCTCATTTGAACACAAACTAAAATAACATATAACATAATGTATAATGCTTATAGGAGACATAGCTCAGAAAAATTTGTTAGGAAACATGATTAATTCCTTTCCCAGCAATGGGAATTCTCAGATTGCCACAAGAGACAGGAAGCAGGTGAGTATCATTTACACAAAATTTAATTTTCTCCTTTTTTATAAATGGAAACTTCATTTGTTTGTGCATATGTCATTTGTATAGAATTTTTAGTGTTTTCAGCACTTTAAGAAACTGTATGAGAGGCTAGGAACATGGACCAGTGGGAAAAGCAATTGTCATGCAAGCATGAAAACCTGAGTTTGGATTCTCAGATCCCATGTAAAGTCAGACCCAATAGTGTCCATCTGTAATCCTAGCTCACCTATAGCGACAGGAGGTGAAGACGGGAGGATGCCCAGAAGCTTATGGGCCAGCAGTGAACAAGAGACAGAGCCCCAAGAGAGATGGAAGGTATGACACTGGAGGTTGTCCTCTGGTCTCCACATGCTCACCTAGGCATGTACACGTCTTTGAACACACACACACACACACACACACACACACACACACACACACACACACACACTCCCAAAAGCTGTGTAATACACACAGGGGAGAAAATACATTTTATACTTTTTATACCAAAGTAATTCTTTAACAAGTGGCATTTCCTATTGAGATCCATATTTCATGAGTGGACCGCGAACATTTTAATGATCCTAATTAAGAATTCACCCTTCTGAGAAAGCTCAAATGCATACTTCACCATCATCCTCTGGATCTGCACTCACCTCTTGTTACTTGCAGCATATTTTAGAGACCAGGAAGCAGGACATAGCCTCATAGCTTGTTAGAAATGCAGAAGCTCCAGACTATCCAGACTAATGCATCTGCAGCTTGGAAAGCACTTCAGCAGATTTTGTAAATAGGCAATTGCAAAAGCACTCCACGACCTGATGTCATAAATGATAATAGAATTAACATTTGCTCCAGTGAAATGAGTACTAAACAAACAAAGTGTGTTAAATATATGGTTTGTTCACTCCCAGAAACTTTTGGGGTGGTACTGAAGCCTAGAACTCATCTGGCATTGTGTTTCCTCCACTTACCAGAAGATTATGGCATGTGCTGCAAATGAAAATGGACCTGCTATCAAAATGTTTTCACATTTGCTTTGGAATGGAACTTTCATAAAAGGTGATTCTGATGGTTTACAATGATGAAGAAGATATCATGTGATTGCTTTTAGCTCGTTATAGTAAATGTTCACATACATTTATAAGTTTGTACACCTGAGGTTTCTGGTACCATGATTTTATATCATGCCACCTGGTAGTGAGACTGGTAATGATTAACAGTTTGGACATTTACCAAAAAGAATCTTATAATTAAGGAAAATAAAATTGGCTTGGGAAATTTATAATTGAGGCTTGGAAGCAATAAACCCTTTTTTCTTTCTGCATTTTTTCTGTGGTAATTGTAACTTACAGATTGGTCATGTGGCTGATATTATTTTATATTTGAAGCAAACCTTCTCTCCAGGTCAGATTAGACTCCCCAGAGCAATATTCTCTGCTGACTCTTACTAGTGGGATTTTAAGTTTATTTCTGCAAATACAACTTGGCCCTGGATTGCTGTACCTCTTTAAGAAATCATGTTAATTGCCAACAGATGGCATACATAACCTTATGTGCCTCACAGTCATTTATGCAACAGTCTCTTACTTTATCATTCTCTGGTGAAAGATCCACTCTGGTTCTTCAATTTTAATTTGGAAGGAGAATAGTAAAGTCTAACCTATGGTCTTTCCACAATCTTTGAGTCTATTTCTTGAACTCCAAAGTGTGTTTAATTTGCTGAATGGCTAATTGGGTCCCAGCAGTTAAGTCTATTTATAATGTTCATGGTCAGCTATAGAGTGAGCTGGGGAAGGAAATTATTATTACTTTAATGGCAAAAGATCTGACAGGCAGAGGTGTTAAATGGCCTGTTTCAAACATGCTGAGTTGGAGGCTTTACTGATAATTTAACATACACTGCTTTCTGTATTTCTGCTCCAGCTAAAAAAGTTAACAGAAATGTTGCCTTCGTTACACTCAAGGAAGAAGATTACCTTAAATGTGCTGTAAAAGTCTTCCTCTGTTCAGGGTGAGATGAATGAGATAGAAATAGCTCTTAAGATAATGTGTGGATAACTCAGTGTTGTTTTCCATAGTTGACACAGTGAGGTATTTTTACTTCTTAGAAAATGAATGACTATGTTAGGATTACTGTAATTACTACGAGTTTCAGCATGTAAGTAAGGGATATCCTTGCCAAACTTTGGGCTGAGGAAATCCCCAAAGAACTAAATAGATGGACTAGTGAGGCATATATCAGGGCTGTCAGGTGACTTCACTTGGATGTGAAAGTTACAATCTTCACTGTTACAAAGAGATCTTGAGGACTGATGAGAATATACTCTGCTTACCCAGTACTCTCGTTTGGATGGAGAATCAGATTGTTGCTTGTCTTCATGCCACTTAGTTCAATATGTTGTCTCTTGTTTGCAGTATCCATGTTGCATCATAGATCAAGATATGAATGGTGCCATTTTTGTTTCCATTACTAACAGCTATCAGAGTTCACTGGCCAATACCTCTTTTTTTGAACTTTAACTCACTATTCTTATAATATCTGGATATCACCAAGGAAATTGAAACTCAGCATTTCTAAGGCAGACCATTCATTCAGTAGATATTTATTGGAGTTCTGTTATATATTAGATACCATGATAAATATTGGATTGATTCATTGCCAACCCTCAGTCCCCAACCTGGGTCTTCTGTATACACGAAAATAGCACTAATACCAGTTCATATCTGAATCACAGGACAGAAGCTATCTTTCTATTTCTTTTCATGTTTTCCCTGAGATAACCATAGCACCATGTTCACTCTAATTTTACCTTTGAATATTTCCCAACTTATAGCTTTTTCTGTGCTATGACAGGGTTATGTCAGGCCTCTGTTCTTTCTCACACGTATGACTAGAATGAAATGAAAAAGCTTCTTCACCTTCTGCTTGGTATTTTTCCAGGCCAGTGGTTTTCAAGCTATTCATGCATAAAACCACCTAAAGTATGTATGAAAACTGGACACCTCTGTCATCTCCTCAGACTTGCCTGATCAGAGGCTTTGAAAAAAAGGGATGGAATTGATTTTCCTATACTGTATATTTAGAAAATTTTACTTCATCACTAATTAGGAAATCACTCTGAAAGGCAGGTAATACTCATCCTTCTTCTTCTTCTCTTACTTTCTATACAATTTTAAGTTGTTCTTCCCTTATATATTTTCTTTTGTGTCTGTTTGTATGTATGTATGTATGTATGTATGTATGTATGTATGTATGTATGTATGGGCATGCTTATACCATGGTCTATGTGTGGAGGTCAGCATACAACCATGGGGTTCTGGTCCTCACCTTCCCCCTTGATTGAGGCAGTATCTCACATGTTGTTTGGCTCTAGAATACCAATTGGAAAAACCACAACATATAGTGAGTGGAGTGGAGGCACATTGGAATCACCTAGAGAGTTACAAAAACCCTAGAGCTCAGCTGGTAGCCCACATGAACACAATCAGAATGTCTCAGGTGGGACCTAGACATCATTAACTTAAAGTTCCTTTAAGTGATTTCATTGTCAAACTAAGTTTGAAAATAAAGGTTCAGAGTATAAGAAAATAGAGCAGAGAATAATTGAAAACAAATTAACAAGACTGCCAAAATAAATGGTGGTAAGACAAAAAGTATTTTGTTAAAGAACATAAAAGGGAGTCTGGGGAGATGGCTCAGTGGTTAAAAGTGCTTGTTGCCCTGACAACTGGATCCCCAGAACCCACTTAAAGTTACGCCCATATCTGTAATCCCAGTTGCATTCACCACAATGGAAGACAGGAGGCTCTTGAAGATTTTGTGTTCTCAGAGGCAAGCAACAAGAGAGGTCTTGTCTCAATTGAGATGGATTTTCAATTTTGGAAGTTTCTACTATATCCTCAAGAGCAGCTTTTTCCTTAGTTAAGTTCAGATTACTATTGAGCCTTTTAAGGGAATTATTACTTTATGCTGCATTGTTTATGAATTCCAGAACTCAAGATTTTCCTCCTCTGTTTATAGTATTCATCTGTTTTTGCATGTTGTCTACTTTTCCCCTAAAAATAATTTTATATTAATCATTTAGTTAACTACTTAATTAATTGAATTTTGCAGTGTTGGAAATTGTATCCAGGGTCTTGAACATGCTAGGCAAGTGTTCTAACACTGATCTATCCCTGTCATAGTTTTATGGTTTTAGTTTTTGATTTTTTTTCTAGGTACAGTGTGACTTTGTGGTTCAGGGTGTCCTCAAACTCCTGAGTGTTGCAATTACATGGATACAGCATTATGCCAGGCTCCTGCAGTAAGTTTCTAAAAGAAAGTTCTTGGTCTGATAATTATAACATGTATTCCATATAGGAAACTGATTTTGATTTTTGTTCATATATTTTTTGACTTTTAGTTCATTTTGTAAGTTTTTGTTGAAAAATGGACATGAAATACTGTGCAAAAGGAATGCCATTTGCAATATATTCCTGGCAAAGTGTGTGTGTGTGTGTTTGTGTGTGTAAGCTAGTCCTTAGTGCTAGGATTATAATCAAAAGACAGCCTATTAGGTCTCAGCCTCTGAGGTCACCTGTGTCTGAGGACTGTGAACTTTAGTAGTATGCCTGTCTTCCTGTTCACCTTCAGGCAGGTCAAAGTGGCTGGCATAGGCTGGAGTTGCATATTTTCCTTCTCCCAATTGAAGGGTAGAGGGAGGTAGGATTGGGTATTATTTTCTTTTTCAGTAGGTTAGGCTTTGGTAAAATAGTCTCCCCTTACCTCCTCTCTGAAGCAGGTCTTGCTGAAATTAGAATGCTCCATCATGCTTCAGAATGGTTCCTTCTCTCCTTCCCCTGCCGGAAACACGAGGGCATTTCTCTCTGATATTCATTATGAGGGCCTGACGGAGATGTGTGGGTAAAACGAATAACAACAAAGGGCCTTTGCTCTTTCTAGATCCTACTGTAATGATGTTTTGCTGTTGTCCATACAGAGCCTATGGCAATTCTTCAACCTTAGTTCAGGTTCTTCCACTTTGGTACTAGTTCCCATAGAGACTTTTGGTTTGGGGTTTCTAATTTGGCCAGTTGTGATTCTCTGCATTAACTTATCTGTCTTTAATACTGGGAGTAGCGGTTTGCTTCCTGACCTCATATTTCTCATGAATATATACAATTTTCAGTTTCCTCAGTATTATGCCTGCTGTCAGGATTGAGTGACAGCTTCTGCATTCCTTGTGGGCAGTAACAGAAATCAGAAGATTCTGTTAGGGGTTTTCAAGGTATTTATGAACATTTTATTTCATAGAATTTTTTTCATTTTTAGTTGCACATTATTTATCGTGTGTGTGTGTGTGTGTGTGTGTGTGTGTGTGTAGGCCAGAGGATGAACCAGGTGTCATTTTTCAGGTATGCTATCCAGTTCTTATTGGCTTATTGGTCTGAAGCTTATCAATTAGACTAGACAGTGTTGGGATTATAATCAGACACCATCACACCAGACATTTTTAACTTGGATACTGTGATCTAACTCAGGTCTTTATCTGTGAGAGGTGAGTATTTTACACACAGCCATTTCCTAAACACAGCTGATTGTCTTCCACAACCCCTTTCATTAACTCAGGCTTCTGCAGTGTTCCAGAAATGACAAGTACTTCTGGGGAAAAGCATGTTTGGGGCTGTGTCCTGTCTCAAGTCAAATAGATACCTCTCTCAGTGATGCTTTTCAGAACAGCAAGGCAGGAATCAGTAGTGACTATTTTGAGTATAAAGGTTTGAAGAAGCTGCAACCCATCCTGCTCCCTCCAGTAGTGGTAAGGATGTCATTTATTTATTTATTTTGGAGAGAGACACAGAGAGAGAGAGACAGGCAGAGAGGGAGAGGGAGACAGATAGAGATGGGTGTGCCAGCAGTCTCTCAGCTGCTGTGAATGAAATCCAGATGTGTGCGCCCCTTGTGGGCAAGTGTGGCATTGCGCCCTTGCATCACTTTGCATCTGGCTAAACGTGGGACCTGGAGATTGGAACCGGGTTCTTAGGCTTAGCAGGCAAGCGCCTTAACTGCTAAGCCATCTCTCCAGCCCGAGGATGTCTTTTTACTGTAATGTTTGCTTTCAAAGCTACTGCAAAGACAAGTTGGAAGAGATGGGAATAGGGAAATGTAAAAGCCACAAAGTGCTTTCTTCTAGCAGATATGAAATCTCTCAAGATAAAACTCATGTTCCTATTAAAAACTAGTCTTTAATTAATGGTTTTAATAAATTCTCTCTGGATTAATGGAAATCTTAGATTTCCAGAGTTCCACAAAAGTTGATTATAACAATTTTACTAAAATTCTTGTCATTTTTATGGAGAGGATAATTTTGGATAGCCCCACTCCACAGTTTCACTGAAATCATTCTAATTTATAGTGTGTTTGAGTATGTCTTTGCATAGTTTGAGTGATTGTTTGATGCCCCCTTTTCTTATAATGTAACTGTGCCAAATATTTTCTATACATACATTTAAGCCATATTCATCTTCTTGTTTCAACCATCAAGTATATTTCAAAAAACTCAAGAGGAGAAGAAAGCCTTTTAAAATGTTTATTTGTATTATTATTAACAAGATATTTCATATGGATACATCATGTGTTGGTACCCTCTTTACCCTCGTCCCTGCCCCCATTGCATTGAGGGCCCTCCTCAGTAGGGTTGCAGGTATTCACCATGAAGTTGTAGTTTATGTGTTTGGGAGAAGTAGTCAGTTATTTGGGGGGGACGGGGAGGGAATACCTCTGGGCATGATGTCTCAACTAGTGGCTCTTATAATCTTTCTGCCCCCTCTTCTGCAAAATTCCCTGAGCTGTGGTGGCGAGTTTTAAGTCTACTTTAGTGATGTGCTCTTAGGAGTCTCTGGATCTCTGCTTTGGTAGGTGTTGAGTATCCTCAGGGTCTGTCTTCTATACCCTGGTGCTGATTATCAGGTTCAGCATGGAAGCAGCACTCTTGCTTATCTCCCCAATTCCTCTGTGGATTCAGCTGTAGCTTGGCTGAAGTGCAAGGGGTAGTTTATCTCTCTGATCTTGCAACCTTCTGAAAAAAAGAACAGATGATCTAATGAAGAGTAAAGTCAGCATAGTTTAAATGGGATAAACATTATTAATTTAGGGAGAATTTGATGTATGTAACCCCTCTTTTAGCCAAAGACTAGTGAGATCTTGACACTGGAGAACATAATCTTTGTCTCCATAGGATTCTGATCTGGTTCCCAATTCCAGATATGGGTTCCTTTACACTGAGCAGATCTCTTTGCCAATCAGAAAGCTACTGGTTACCCACTGAGGCTGTATGCCACTATTGCACTGGCATGTATATCATGCCAGGGTGTTTGCTTCTGAGTAGCTTAGACCTCTGGTTGCTCAGACCGTTATTGGCCATCCCCCCCCCCAGTAGCTCATGTAGTGCTTTCCTGCACTAGACAGGCTGTCTGGGGACTGGATTTCTTCTGAATTCCAGCCAAGTCTCTCCATGCTTTGTGTCAGCAGCATATGGTATCTTCAGCAATAAGGTCTTAGCTTTTGCCTCAGGCAGGTAATCAAGTGCAGAAAGCCTTTTTTTGTTTCCTAATACTTTTGCTTATCATCTTCTTTTCTTCATAATGTTCCAAAGTTTTATTTGTCATTTTCTGTTTAAAGTAGTTACAGTAGGCCTTCTGCCAAGATTCCTGTTAGTAACAAAGTCTCTTCATTTTCTATTTGAGAATGTCTTGATTTTTTCCATCTTTCCTGAGGGTATTTCCACTGGCTATAGTTTTCTTTATTGACTTTTTTTTTTTTCTGTCAACACCTGAAACTACTGAGATATTTACTTCCTACCTCCCTTGGTTTTTGATGAGAAATCTGTCATCCTTACTTCTTTTCTGCAATGGCTAAAATCTTGTTTTTCTAAAGTTGCTTTTGAGACATTCTTTCTCTTTTTCTTTACTGTTTTTCTTTCTCTCGTTTATTACTTTAGCTTTTAGAAGTTTAATTTTGATATGCTGTGGTATTAATTTCTTTAAGTTTACCCTGTTTGGGCTTTACTCAGACTTCTTATGCTGCAGGCTATATCTGTAAATTCAGGAAGTCTTTTCTTTTTCTGTTAGTTCTTTTTTGCCCCACCTTTTTCCTCCATCCTCTTGGTTCTTTATATAAAACATTGTTTTAACTAAATTAAATTATTTTTCCAGTATTTACACAAGTATATCTTGACACTAATACCCCCAGCACTCCCTTTTCTTACATCTCTCTTCTGTGGGTCACTCTGTCATGTTAGATGGTTTTACTTCTACTTTCATGTCATGTATACACACTAGATTTTGTGTATCTATACAAAGTCTAGGATTCAAAAATGAGAGAAAAATGGTATTTGACTTTTATTTATTTATTTATTTATTTATTTATTTATTTATTATTTATTTTGGTATTTGACTTTTTGAGAATGATTTAAATTGTTTAATGTGATTATATCTACTTACATCTGGTTTTCTGTACACAACAGAACTTCCATTTTATGGATGAAAAAAATTCCATTGCATACATACTTTATGGAAACCTAGAGATTTTATGTTTTGACTAGATATAATTTAAATCTATTTTTCTGGTGAGAATTTTTTCTGATCCAACTTTAGCAATAGGGAGTTGGCCCTCTGCCATGATTTTCAAATGGATGGAGAAATTAAGATTCTTATTCTTTGTTCACATGCAGATAATCCTTTTATGACCACTGAGTATAAGGAAGATGGCCAACATATCATGTTTGGTCTCTATTGACAATGTATGGAAGTGACCTGATTACCACAAGATGATTTTGCAGGTCTCCTGTCTCAACCAGCCCTCTCATAACTCTACTCCAGCAGCAGAAAAGTAGAACATTTTTATTGCCAGATGGAGTGGAAGAATAGCTATTCTTCTTGATCTGTGCTATATGTAAACATCATTGATGATTGAGTTCAGTTTTCTAAAATGTTCACTTATCACAAAACTGTTTCTAGTTTAAAATACCATGGTTGAATTCTACATAGGAGAGTTCTGAACTTTGAGAAGTCAAATTTAATGGGAAATGGAAAGGAAATTGCCTTGTGATTTTGCTCTGTGAAACATATTATTTTGTAATTCCTTACTTACCATGTTGTTTTCTTCTGGATTCCCCTATTTCCTCTACTGCATGATTTATTTTTATTATGGTAGTGCTGCATTTAAGAGTTAGCAATTATAGTCTTAGAGGGGAATCTATAGCAGTGTCATAGAAACCTTTTGATCCCTGAGAGATGAAAATGCTTTTACAGTGTTATGTCTGCATGCTCTCTCTCTGTGCATTCTCATCCCAGCAGAGATAACTCTCTATGGGTGAGTACCTTTCTGCAAAAATTCTCTTGTACCAGTTTCCTCATGTAAGAAAACTTTGCTATAAAAATGTCATGGTCCTTGAAGAAAGGAACCATTTTTATAAGGATGTTCAAGTCTTATCCACATAATTCTAGTTAAGCTATTTTTTCAAATTATCAAATTGCTTTATTTTTCTTCTACATTATGTCAATTCAGTAGATGGGCTGATACTCTACAGGAAAATTACTTATTTGAACCATATATGAAGAAATTTTCAGAGTAGTTTTTTAAACCTCATATATAGTTTTCACAATGAACAGAATCACATTTGTGAGGCTGCAAAGGATATTAGATTTCCATATGCAATAGCATTTTAACCTGAATGCAAAACTATTGATAGTTAGATTCTAAGGAGAAAAATTGTCTGCCTAGAAGATTACAAAGCAATTGCATTTGAAACATAGTTTATTTTGATAAATATATGTGATAAAGTGTGATATACTCTTAAGGCACTGATTTTTTTCTGTCAGTATCTTGATGAGACTTAATTTTTATCCTTATCGCATTTATTGTTAAATAAATTGTTAGAAATTCTACTGATAATATCTATTTCTACCATCTTATCTGGGTAGATTTATCTAGGATTCAGGTAAGAAGTAATGGTAGAAAAACAGAAAATTGCCACAATGATATAGCTTATAAAGACTTGTTGAGGGACTTCACATTTTCTTGTTAAATCCCAATTTGAGTTTCTGTACATTTCTTATCATTTTTAATTCTTTAATTTTCCATATCTGTATATTGTCTATTACCTGTCTAGTTATCTGATCTATTATCTATCTAATCTATTTATCTACTGCTTTTCTGTTTCCCTGTCTTAAATTTCATTCCATTTCAGATAGATTGTTATTGTGGAAGAGGAAGGGGTAAAAAGAGGAATTTGTGAAAAGTTCCTAGTTATGCCTTTTGGTTCATGCCATGATTCTCTAGATGCAATCTTCCTTATGAACTTATTCCTTCTTTTATATTAACATAGTATTTTGACTGTGTCCTGCCCAGCACTGTACTCCCACTCTCAAAGAATGATGCACATGCTGGCTAGCCTTTGTTACTCCACATCAAATGCCTATTCCTAATTTGTATAAAAAACACATACAGTCAGAATGTAGGCTAACCTTTAGGATCTATGGGAAGAAAATTATTTACTTTTTTATTTATGATTGAAGTTAAGTCTTTTTATCAAACCAATTATAAGATTTTTGTGTCTTTTATGCATCTTATCTGGCACTCAAGAAATTCTTTTTTGTGGGTTCAACTCATGCTTTAACTCTTCAGTTTTACTTTTGATTACTGCTCCAATTCCATTTGTTTATGTCTTCCTACAGTACCATCAATCATCCACAGGATAAGTGTCCATTTTAAGTATATCATGTGTATTACCTGTCTCACTGTTTTCATGGACTTTTACTTTCTTCTTGGACAATGTTATAAATTTATCATTCACATGTTAAGATGAGCAAGCATAGAATTCCTTGTGTATTAGAAATATGTGGTTAAACCTGCTTGAAATAATGTGAGATCTTCTTTATTATATAAGAAAACATATTAGAAAATTTCTATGCAATATTTCTGGTAAAAGAGACAGATTCACTGGTTTGTTCATATTAAACACAAAGAAATGACCCATGTATATGCAGAAGCCACACACTATTCTAGCATCTTTTTCTGTCTCTTCAGCATCAAAACTCCAGAATATAATGGGCCACCCTTCTTCTTAAACTATGTAAGGGAATTGATGGATGAGGCTGGAGTCAGACCTCACTTCTCTCAGAGCATAAGCATACCTGTCGTGCTTGATATTTGGGTAAGAATTACGTTTTTGAGAAAGGTTCACTCACTGCTGCCATATCAAAATAGTCTATTTTGACCTGTGTGACTCAGCTGGCCTGTTTTAAAAGTTAAAGCTTTATTTTTTTCTTCTTCTGTGTGCTAAGGATTAAACAAAGGGCCTTCTGCATGCAAGGCTAGTGCTCTACCACTGAATATATCCGTAGTCCTTTAGAATTCAGGGCTTGTAGCAGAGATCAAAGATGATATTCCCTTATAGTTCATGAAAGCACCCTGATGTCTCTGTGTTGCTCATAGCACTTTTTCCCAACAGGTTGCATCACATAATCATTTGCTTATTTGCCTGTTTGTCTCTTTCTAATGCAATAAAATCTCCTGTGAGCAGGGAGCTTGATTGATTAGTCATTGTTGGAATCTTAGTGTCTGGTACATTGTAGGGATTCAGAAGATGTTTGCTAAGAGGCAGAAAGGCCATGATAATAACGGGAAAAGACAAGGGAGATTAGCAGGCTTTTCACTTTCTTGACTGTATTGTCCTGATGTAAAAGTAACGATCGGGGAATTTGTATGGAAGAAGGGATAGAAGGTTCAGTAACATCTGTATGGTACTTGCTGCATGAAAAGCACATAGCACACTTTATAGCGTGAAGTGACTGTTGGGATGAAGACAAATCTTCTGACCTACTAACTTGTGTCCCTGAGAAAATGTTTCCATGTTTTCACATAATTATAGTCCAAGGAAAGAAAACTAAGTTTAAAAATATACTTGATGTTATAGTGTTAGAATAGATTATGACATCCAAAAAATCTTAAGATACTTATCTTCAGTGGGTATGTTTTTATATTTCAAAGGGATTCAATCCTTAATACTCAATGTTTATAATTCAAAATATTATGAAACATTAGAGAGAAAGAAAAAAGATTCCTAAATAGGTTCCAGGACTCATACTGTCAGGATTCCTCTTTTGTGTTGCTAGGTAGAGTGATTATAGGGTGATATTTGGCTGCTATTGTATCACCTTGAAAGGGAGAGAATGAAATGTGGGGAGACAAAATGGTTTCTTTCTGGAAAATATTGATACTATGTCTTTGACTGAAAAATCTCACACATGGAGACAAAATAAATGAATAAGTGTAAATACTAGAAACTGGATGATCAAAAGTTAAAGGACAAGGCTACAGAGATAACTAAGACATGGAAAACGGTGAAATCTTGGAAAGTAAGTGAGTTCTTAATCATTTGTAAAACCTGCAGGAAATCTATAAACTTGAAATACAATAGATTGTAGAGGACTGTATAAAAATCAAATGTTGCATATTACGAGGAGACAGTTTTGGTACAGAAAGAGAAAACATTTTATCAATAAATGTTTCAGTATTGGGCCATAATTCCTTATTATCAGAAAAGTAATGTAGCATAATGGGAAGGATACTGATCTAACACTAGGACAATTACTGTGGATTTTTCCATAGTTCATAGCCATGCTGCTTGTGGCAATCAGTATATTTGAATCTGCTTTTTCATTATATATATGTAACTTTTTAAATGTTAAGTGCTAAAACTATCAGAGACAAATTATACAGAATTAAAGTATTAGAATATTGACGTGGGACTCTAATTCAGTGGCAGAGTGCTTGCCTAGCATTCATGAGGCTCTAGGCCTCAGCACAGTAAAGTCTTAAAACAGGCTGAGTGGGCATCTGTCAAGACACCTTAGCAAACCTTGGCTGTGAACATTCTGATAACACCATCTTTGACTGAATATAACCTTTTATGGGATCCCAAATTGGAATAGCCCAATTCAGTTCAGACAACCCAAAAAACCATGAGGAACAGTAATACACTTTTAAAAATTAGGTTGGTGCTATATAGTAATGGTATACCTCATTTCTTATGTGAACTGGGAATACTCAACTACTTGAAGTACTTGAGATTCCCCAGCCAATAATACTGAGAGTTTTTGCTTAAGGCTTGTCCTCTATGCTCATCACACAGTTAAAGATGACCTTGAATGTTTTTCTTTGCTAGAGCACCACGTTTCTCTGAACTTGCAATGTGGTACTTTATGGGACAATTTCAACACAACTGTAGTTACCCTGGAAGACATAACTCAAAGTTTCTTTCAAAGCCATTTATGTACCTGAGAACTGCCTGCGAATATGGTGTAAGTTTTTTAGAAAATGCTCTAATTTGGCTTTTCCTGAAGATTGAATGCTGATGTACTTTCACTGCAGGATACAGCCATGTCTCAGCATGGAGGCAATATGTGCTAATGATGGCTCATATTTTAAAACTGCTTTTAACTTGTCAAAATGCTTCCACATATGTTTATAAAAATACAGCATATTCAAGTGAGGAAGAATGCTAGACAATGAAAATTCTAACTCCTTCATTTTCCAAGTAAGACCCATGTGGGGTAGGCGTATTTATCTTGTTGGTGGTAGAACGTAGATTATTAACCTCTGTTAACTTATCATTATACTGCTTCTGCTTTGGGACACATCTGTCTCATAAGTGCAACAGAAATTACCTGACTGGCTCTTCTGTGAGTAGATTGAGACAAAACATCAGTATATGTGCTCATGCTCTTCTACTTATAATGCAGTTATGTTTGATACAGCATTATGAATATCATATGTAGGAAGAGACGTGTATGAGCCTAACCTATCAAACATCAGGGTTTAGTAACTCAGAAGAGGGTAGAGAATCAGTGGCTTATCCTTACTCTCTTGACCCACTGGCACTGACAGCTTGAAGTTGCTGAATCTTGAGAGTTTCATGCCACACACTGCTAACTCAGGAAGAAAGCAAAAGTCAAAATATGCTTTCTATTGAGTGCATATCAGTTTCTCATAGCCACAAGTCAAACTACCATAAATCAGTGGTCATCTATGTTTTTTTTTTCCAAATGATTTAATTAAGGCTTCAAACATAATTTAAAACAGTCCCATGTTCTGCTTAAACCTTTATCATCTCACCAATTCTACACTGAGGCACATACCTTAAAGAAATAAAAATGTACAAACGAGCAATTTTTACAGAAATGCGCCTAGTAGCATAATTTATGATAGCCCCAAAGTGGAAACTACTGAAATGCCCATAAACAATTGTTTTTTTTTGTTTGTTTGTTTTTGTTTTTTTGTTTTTTGAGATAGGGTTTCTAGCCCAAGCTGACCTGAAATTCACTATGGTGGCCTCAAACTCATGGCCTCCTCCTACCTCTGCCCCCCAAGTGCTGGGATTAAAGGCATGGGCCACCATGCCTGTCACAACAATTGGTATTTTCATGCAGTGTAATAAATAATATTATTCAGCAATTCAAAGGAATGTGACATGAGTGTGACAGAGAATTAAGTGTAAGAAGTCAGATCTAAGAGGAAAAATAATAAGAATAATTTAAAGTACAAATAAATTAACATAAAGAATAAAAAACATAAATAATAGTACAGGTGGTAATAAAGATTTGTTAAATGTGAATAATTGACTAGTGAGAAATCCTAATATATGGGAAAATCCTAGGTTTCAGATTATTCCTCAAGCTTCTCTAAAAATGTGAGCTCTTGACTCTTTAAATTGGCACTAGGTCTGTGTGGACAGAGGTTTCAAATCTACCTGTCCTTCAACCATAAAGTATATGACTTTAATGGCCAATCCAAAATGTCTTGTTATGTGAAATGCCACATGTCATGTTTGATTTAATGATCTAGTGAAAGGAAACACAGCTCTTTAGCTCAAGAAATTTGGGTTTAGACATTGACCTGTGACTTCTAAAACTTTGGGTGCATCATAGTATCTCTGAGTTTGATCTACTTTGTGAAGTGGAAATAGCTGAACTTATTTTGAGAGTGGATCATATTAGCTATGATGTAGCAGGTGACATACCACCTGACATAAAATAAAGATTAAGGCACACTACCTTCTTTCTCTCATAGCTGCACTGCATAATCACTTTCCATAGAGAAGAGTGATAAGTTAATTGGCTGTGCCATTCTGTCAAGAAGATGCATGTTCAGACTGGTGAGGTGGAAGGGTGAGGCCTTTAGGTCTTTCCATATCAAGTGTAGTCACACTCTAGGGCCAATTAGCACATTCCATGGACAAAATTAACCTCTTGTTAAAATAATTTTCAATCTAATCTTGTCATTGAAATTATTTTTCAATATTCCTTCTGAAGTTTTGGGTTTTGTGTGTGTGTGTGTGTGTGTGTGTGTGTGTGTGTTTGGTAACAACATCTTCTTTAAAGACCAAATGATCTCTCAGAGCATTCTTTAGAGACCTTGTTACTTCTTACTAAGAAACTGATTACCAGGGCCTGGAAGGTGAGGACATTTTATAGATGAATAATAGACAGCAATTGCATACTACATATCTCAAGAAATATTCAAGAAAGGTTATTCAATGTTTCCACCATGAAGAAATGACAGTTGATTGAGGAGATAGATATACATAAATTGATCTAAATTTTACACTATATTTATATGTGAAAACATCACATGCTACCAAATTATATAAAAATTTGTAACTTTTATGTTTTTATATAACAGAAAGTAAACAAAATGAAAATTTTCACTTGAATCCCATAATCGGAAAACAGAGATTGGCTTTTGAATGTTTTCCATACACATATCCTAGTGCCTCCTCGCCTTCAGTATTATTGCTTATACCCTCTGTAATCTTTTGAGTAAATAAGATAAAGAAGGGTCAGGCAATAAGAAATGAAGGATGGAAGGAAATCTATTAATATCTGTAGTGGTTTGAATGGAAAATGTGCCCCATAGAATATGTCAGCACTTAAGCCTTATACTTAATCCCTTCCTGGCAAAGTCTTTGGGATGTGGAGCCTTTCTGAAGGAAATGTGTCACTGGGGTGGAACTTGGGGTATAATCCAGCCCAATTTGCCAGGGCTACCTACCTTACTCCAACTACTTCCTTCCTACTGCTGTGGAGATGTACTTCATGGCTGGCTGTCTGCTCTTGCCATTCTTCCCCAACATGATGAAACTTCCCCTTGTAATAGTAATTCCTTCCATAAACTGCTTCTGGACTCGTGTTTTGTCCCAGAAATGAGAAGGTAACTGCTACAATATTTGTCACAAAAGAATTATGAACATAAATGAAAATAAGGTAGTTTGGAAGATAACTAAATATAGTAAAAAATTTTCTTCTGTCTTTTCCTCCATTATTTTTTTGACAGAATTTTGGGGTTTTAAAGCATTTGTTAAGTAATAATCTATATAGCTCTGAAGGGTGGAGATTACAAAAGCCAGAGGGGGTTGGTTATTGTCTTTAGAAGTAGCTACAACTTAGATAAGGACAGCAAAAATGTTGTACCTTTATTGGATTGTGGAGCAATGGTCAGGAACTGTGCATACACACTAATAAAACACTTATAAATCTCCCTGGAGGCTTCACTAAGATGGCCTCTTTTCCCCTGTATCGTCTCACTACAGTGACATTTCAGTCAATATATTCTTGACTTGTCAATGACTAGTTTTGTCTTTGGGAAGTGGATATGTTTATGTTAGTGAGCCAGGCATACTCAGAGACACTAATACGAGGGCTATGTACTATTGCTTTTTAGATGGGGAAGAAAAATCCTCGAAGGTGAAGCAGCACATCAAAGTCATATAACTAGGCAGGAGGTGTTTGGACTGTTTTATTCAACCCTAGACACTGCTCCTTGCCATGTGTATTATAGTCTCTTCAGATCATGCAGACAGTAACAAAAGCATGTTATTTGGCAGGAAGCATGAATGAAGAGTATTCTGGCTTCTGGAAATTACAAGATAAATTATTCAGCATGTTTTGAAGGGGCACCTATTAGACTAATTGGCAGATTGGAGCAGAGGGACAGATTAATTACTGATAGTTATTGGATGCCAGTAATATCTGGTCTAAAAGAGAAAGTGTATCAGCTTGAGTGTTTGGTTCTGATATAATCCCTTTCCTTTGTAGTTTAGGCAGAACAAGGAACTTTCCATCAATTTCCTTATTTTTATTCAAGCCTCTAAAATTGTAGCCCATCAAGGTTTGTATTTCTGAACAAATACACATGGAGACCCACCCTTTCTATCTGTTAATGGGAAAAACTATCATGAGTGCTTACTTTGGCAGCCCATATACTAAAATCGGAATGATACAGAGAAGATTAGATTAGCATGTATGGCACACAAATTTATGAAATCGTCCATGTTTAAAAAGTCTATCACAATGTAAGGGGCAAGGAAAACGTAGGGTGACTTCATCTCCTCCACACTGAAGGGATGATAGCAGTTCCCATGAAGCCACCTGTTACTAATAAACGTGTGATTTTAAGATAATGTAAAGAAGGCATGACTCCTACTCTTTTGAAATGAATGAGATGTGAATGAACTTTGATGCAGCTGCACATGGGAAAGAATTATATGAGGTATGGTTATGGGATTGGGAGGTAGCTGCCATTCTCTGAGTGAAAGCTCAAATGGGACACACCATCCTTGGTGTACCTCCATCTCCCTTTTCTGAGCCTGTCTCCTGTCTCTCACTACACTATCCCTTCATAGAGCTGCTTAGTGTAGCTTGTTTCTACTTCATTCACCTGTGCAACAAGAACTGTCTGGCAACTCAAACTCTAGCTCCTAGAGACAAGATTCAGCTTCATAGAAACAACAGTTTTACTTTAAAGTCTACTTCTCTAATATTATGTGGATCAAGTATATCCTTTGGTTCTTTGAAAATTATTTTCTAGCAGGCCAGGGAATAAAAACCACAGGATTAGTACCTTCTGGGAATTTGATAAGAATGCAGAAATTGAGTTCTCTATCATACTGATGCTTTCTAAGATTTCCTGGTCACTGAGATTAGATAAGCTCTGTTCTTGAGAATAATTGCTCTCTATAGGGGACAATAGCCAGCTCTAATATCTCATGTATGACCTCAGCACAATATACCAATCCTGTCATGATCTTGATGTCTTAGGGTGATTTTCTTAAATTGTTTTGTGAACCTGTGTTATAATATTTTGTTGTATTAAAAGGATAATAATGAAGAGGGTGATGAAAATATTAACCCTATTTCACCCATTATTAATATAGGTTGCTAATGTTCCTATAGATAGTATATCATGGCCAACTTGAATTTTTTCATTATTTATTTTTCAGTATAATTTAGTGATGAATGCAAAATCTATTCCCATTTCATGTGGGGAGAAACAAAGCTTCAGTAAATTAAATATGTGGGCCAAAGCTATACCACTAGTTGAAGGGAGCTTAGGACTGAAACCCACACAATACAGCTTCAGAAACCTAAAAAGTCTTTTGACATCACTGAAGGTACTAAGAGCCATTAGATTTCTGACCACTTCATGAATCTCTGAACCAGCTATATGGTTTTCCAAATGAATCTGATATAGAACCTATTTTGAAGGGCCATAATAATTCCCTTGAACAGATTCTGCAGAACAGAAGGGAGTTAACTCCTTTTGTCACAGCTTTTCAGATTGTGATAGGCATAGATGACATGATGGGATGTTTCAGTGGCACTTTTTGTGAAGCTTGAGGCATAGGCAAGCCTGTAAAAATGTCAGACTCTTACAAATAAATCAGCTATTTTGCTTGAGCATTGAAATCCTTTTTATTTGGCTTCAGCCTTACTTGCCAACCCTATATGAACCCTCTAATAATCAGGAAACTCTAGATTCTCTTTCTGAACAATAGTAAGACAAGTTGTATTTTCCTTAAGATATTTTTTCTTAAGTTTTATTCCTTAGTCTTAAAAATGGTGCTTTTGTTTTCTACTCAGGGTTGAATATTATGTTTGCTTTTTCAGTTTTACTCGCTATCCTTTCATCCTTGCTCTAGCCCCCATGGCCAGCCTCTGTGCATGACATCGATGGCCCTTCTTTGACTTGTGTTTGGATTTGACCAATAAGGCAATGAGAAATTAAAAGAGTTGCTGGCTAGAAAGGCCAGGATACTCATTTTTTCCACTTTGTCCCACTGGGTTGAAATTCAGTAGATACTTACAACTTCAGTTAAGTAACTTATAGATGTAACCAATATCCCAGGGTCCTTCAAGTCTAGAGCAAGAAATTGATCACTTCATTATGGTTATTCACTATCTGTTATTGTTATCCCTTAATTCCCCATCTCTAAATAGTCTTTTATTATACTCTGCTCAGCTGCACCATTGGGTTATGTGTCTTTTCTGGATACTATCTGACTATATACCAAAATGTATTTTTCTAATGCATTTAAATCAAGCTGCTACTTAAATAATTTACTTGTGTTGCTTAAATTTCTCTTCATGTCTTCACCTAATTTCACAACTCTTCAAATAAATGCAATGTTTCCGGAAATGTGCCATGTGTTGTCACTGGCTTCTTCTACTTCCAAGGGTATTAAGAATATTCCAGATAGAGAGCTGGAGAGATGACTCAGCAGTTAATTATGCTTTCTGCTTAAGTATGAGGGCCTGAGACCTCCAGATTTCAAATCTCCAGATGCCACATAAACAGCTGGGAATGGTCATATATGCCTGGAACCCCATTCCTGCAGGGGAGCAGAGGCACAGAATCATCAGAGCCCGGGAAACTACAGAATTTGTAAAGCGACTCTGCATCAAATAAGACCAGCCAAAGAACAGGGAACAGGTCTTCAATCCACATTGGAAGGCTGATGAAATTTAGTTCCTATGTCAATGAAAGATCATCAAAGCAGGATGCATGTGCCAGTGAATAGTGAGGACAACCAGGTAAAAAACATTCATCAGCAAGTAGCATGGGCAATCAAGCAAATGGACAACAGGGATTAACCATCCTTGGAGAAGGGAGAGGGACTTTGATGAGCCTGGACATGATGGTCTCATTTTAATTCTTTTCAAAGTTATTTTCCCCATTTATTTAATCCATGAGGAGACTAAAGTTTGAAATCTACTGCTGCAGAATCATAGAGCCAGTAAAATCCAGTTTGTTCTGATCTGGAGTGAGCTGTGCCATGCATCCTCCTCCTTAAGCCCAGGAAAGTCACATTCTCACCTTATCAGGGGTGAGAGGACCAGCCAAAGGTGGTTAGCAAGAGACTGGGAATAACAGTAAATCAGGTAATTAAGAAAAATGTTGATAAATGCTTGTGAGAGTTGAAAGGAGAGGTCTATGAACTGGCAAGTAAACAAACTGGAGGCACTCCTGGAAAGAGCCAGTACTGAACTTGTAATCTGTGGCCAATAAAGTTAATAAGGTGAAAACTCAAATTTTATCTTATCTCAATCACATGAATTATGAGTTTGATGCAATACCTACTGTGCTAATGAGGCTCCTTGGTAAGCACACAAAATTATGCCCCATAACTCTCTCCTCCAAGAGTTTCAATTGGACATCAAGATATATTTAAAGTCTAAGATACACAATGATTTAGTTGGAAAAATTGATTTGAAATTTACCATACATAACAGCCATCTAGGAGTGATATTTAAAACAGATTTCTGGGGCCTATCTCTAGAGATTCTGATTCAGTCAGTCTAGCAGAGAACCCAGGAATATAGATTATAACCACCTCTCCAGGTGACCATGATAGAGGCTCATCAGCTTATTGCATTGAAAGAGGGAAAATGATCCATCCCACCAGGAAAACTGGAAGCATTCTTGATGTGTCTACACAGCTAGTCATAAGGACTGACTTATTAAAAATGTATGTTTTTACTCATTTTTCTTTCTTCCTGCTTAATTGCCTCTATTGTTTTTATATAGACATGCCTCAAAACTCATGCAGGAGGTTAATTCTACTGTTATTTAGAGGAGACTCCTTTAGAAAGAGAAAGTCATGAGGTTTAGGGGAAGTCATTAGACTATAGCCTCATGGTTGAATCTGGGTTGCTTTATTAGAAGAGGGTCAGAGGCCAAACACATGGACAGAGACACTTATACTGTCTTTTGTCTCTAACCAAGGTATAGAGGGAGGCTGAGCAATGAGTCTGACCTTGTCTGGTTTCTTTCTTCCTGTATTCCTTTCTTTCCTCTAGTAGTTGAGGCTATCCTCAGTTCAGAAGGTTTTCAAAAGAAATAAAAATCCTTCCCCACCTTCCTCTGACTGAGAGCTAGTGCTCTGGGGTCCCTTGCTTGACCTGTTTGCTTGTTTCTGAAACTACTACTGACTACTTCTGACACCACTACTGAGGTGTCAACTTTTGCGAATTTGAGAGGGGTTAGCAGGGTAGTCTGAATCCTTTCTCTCATCTTACCTGGATTTTATTTTCCTTGCCCAGAGGCTTCTATTTCATATTCTTCAGGGAAACCATGTTTTTCTTATATTCTGGGTGCTTCCTACAAATGATTATAGAAAGAATGTATGAATACATGAATGCATTATTTATTTTCTCCACAAGTACAATGAGAAGGACATGAATAGAAAAAAAAAAAGTTGCTATAACATTAGGCTTTGTTTCCAGAACTCAGCAGAAATAAAAGAAAGTCTCCATTCACATCCCTTACAGGCTACATCCACATTTGCTTTTGGTGGTACAAGCTGCCCTGTTTAAAGGCTGCTACCTGACTTTCCAGTACGTCCTTCTACTAAATTGAAGCTGCTTTTTCCTGTTCATGGGGTTGAAATATCAGGAGTTAAAAATTCATATTTTTTAAATTAGACATGTAAGGTCATTAGCTTTGGACTGAAGTCTGTCCTGTAACCTCTTAAGTATCTTCTTTTTGGGCACAAGGAGCATCAGAGGTAATATTAATGCTAGGGCAGGAGTCAAGGGAATAGATAAGACAAAAATCTCCATCACTTTAACAGTTTTGAACACAGTTATGTGGTTTGTTGAATTCTGAATCCAACATAACCTTGCTGCCTTCTCTCCATGGGAAGAGAAATGGTATCTTATTAGGTATGGCTATTTAGCTTACAAACACAGAACTGGGTGTATTTTTTCTTTTTACCTAGGAATGATTTTCTTTTTCTTGCAGGAAGCACTCATGGGTGGCATACTTCTAAGAATCCTTTACTCCTCATTCTTCCTGAATGGGAGGTGAGGCCAGGTCTGCATGGAAGTCCCAGCTGTCTCTAATGTGAAGGGAAGAGATATTGTTTGGTGTGTACCCCAAAGTTCACACATTGAAAACTTAATCTCCAAAGTTGAGAGGCAGTGCCTAATGAAAGGGTTAACGTCTTATCTGTAGGGCTTTCAGCTGTGAGCGTTCCCTCACATGTTCATTTATCTTCCCCGCTTCTGCTGTGGGATGATGCAGCATGAGGTACTACCAGTGTTCACGGCCTTTCCAACTCCAGAACCATAAGCCAAACAAATTTGTATAATTTATCAATTACCCAACATGTGGTATTCTATGATAGCAACAAACATGGAGGAAGGTAGCTTTATCATCAGTGATGAGCATATTTGAAGAATATTTGTTCAAATGTATTATTTTTTTAATTTTTTTATTGACAACTTTTATACTTACAGAAAATAAACCATGATATTTCCCTCCCCTTCCCTATTCCCTTCAGAATTCCACTCTGCAACATATCCCCTTCCTCTCTCCATTAGTCTCTCTTTTAATTTGATGTCATCATCTTGTTCTCCTATTATGAGGGTCATATAAAGATATTGCTAGGCACTGTGAGGTCATGGATATCGAGGCCAATTTCTGTCTGGACAGTTGCATTATAAGGCGTCATACTCTTCCTTTGGTTGTTACATTCGTTCTTCCCCTCTTCCGCAATGGACCCTGAGCCTTGGAGGGTGTGATAGAGATGTTTCAGTGCTGGACACTCCTCCATCCTTTCTTCTCAGCACTGTGTTGCCTTTTGGGTCATTCAAGTGGTCATCGCCATCTGAAAAGAGAAGTCTCTCTGACCAGAAGTGAGAGTAGCATTAATATGTGAATATGAACATTAAGTGTAGTGCTTTCAAGGCAGTTTGGTGGGGATAATATATACATTTAGCCAGACAAGAACAGGCTTTATAACCCTAAGGCTCGTGACCTCCCCTGCCATAGATTTTTGATTAGGTTTTTCAGTACCAGGCACGTATTCCCTCCCATAGAGTGGGCCTTCAGTCCAATTCAAGAGCTGTTGGTTTCCCCCAGAGCAGACATGCCACTATTGCACCTGTTTGGTCATTTGGCCTGTCTGGCCAAACTTGAGATTTCCAGTGTCCACTGTTTTCACTGCTGATGGCTTCTGTCTCCCATAGGGCTGCATGCAGTGCAGCTTTTTCCATCTTTTAATTGGCTGGTCTACAGGGAGAAGGTTTTCTGCTCAGCACCAGCTTGATAAGTAAGGTCTTCAGCAATAGGGTCTTGTCTTACCATCTGTTTCTCAGAGAAACCAAGGGCCTTGGCAATAGCCTGTAATGTTTTGGAGGAAACAGGGACCTCCCTGGCCAACAACTCCCTGGAAGATATTCCATCCCAGGCACTGAACATTTTCTAGTAACAATCTATAGCTTCTGGATATACCATTATTCAAAAGACTAGGTTTACATAAATCTTATTCAGAATATCTTGAATTTTGAATGACTCTCCCCCACCCTTCTTTTACACATTCTCTTCCCCTGGCCTCACTTAGGCCTTTCCCCTGCCTATAATCTGTTCTTGTATTTCACATATACAATACCATCCCCTTAAGTCCTTCCTTCTCTTCTCTCCCTTATAAGCTTTTTCTAGCTTACTGTCCTCTGCTACCAATTTTTGGTTCCAGCACACACACAAGTCTATACATTTGTAACTAGGATCCACATATGAGAGAGAACATGTGACGTTTGGCTTTCTGAGCTTGGGTTACTTCACTTAGTATAATCCTTTCCAGATTCATCCATTTCCCTGTAAATTTCATAATTTCATTTTTCTTTACCACTGAACAGAACTCCATCTTTAAATGTACCACATCTTTATTATCCATTCATCTGTGCAGGGACATCTAGGCTGGTTCCATGTCATAGCTATTGTGAATAGAGCAGCAATAAACATGGTTGTGCAAGTATCTCTAAGGTAGTGAGAAGAGTCCTCTGGATATATGCCTAGGAGTGCTATAGCTGGATCATATGGTAAATCTATTTTTAGCTGTCTCAAGAACCTCTACACTGATTTCCACAATGGCTGGACCAGATTACATTCCCACCAACAGTGTAGAAGTGTTCCTCTTTTTCCTCACCCACGCCAACACTTATTGTCATTTCTTTCCTTGATGGTAGCCATTCTGACAGGAGTGAGATGGAATCTCAAAATAGTTTTAATTTGCATTTCCCTGATGGCTAAGGCATTAGAACACTTTTTTAGATGTTTATATGCCATCTGTATTTCTTTTTTTTTTTTTTTTTATGAGAACTCTCTCTTTAGTTCAATAGTCCATTTTTTAACTGGGTTGTTTGATTTCTTATTGTTCTATTCTTTGAGGTCTTTGTATATTCTGGATATTAATCCTTTGTCAGATGTATAGCTGGCAAAGATTTTCTCCCGTTCTGTAGGTTGTCTCACAGGTGGTGCTGGGTGCAAGAATTGCGGCCACTGCGATTGGAGCTACAAGCGCCTCAGTGGGATCCTGGCCATTTTTCTCTTTTCTGGTGGATTTTGGTCTCTCCTTCTCCACTGTGTCTAAGAAAAACCTACACTCCTGCACTTTACAGAAGAAGATTGTATTTTTCTGTGGTTTTTCTTAAATCCCTCCCTGGGCTGGTTTGGCATAACCTATGCTGCCATCTTACCCGGAATCCCTTCTTTTTCTCATTAGACTGGTGTGTGGGCATACTCCATGTGCCGGGACCCTGGAGAGGAGGGATGATGCATGAGTCTTAGTCACATCACTTCCCACAACAGAAAGTTTTCTTTCTTCATTTATTCATTTCAATTTTATTCACACTCAAAGCCTAGCTTAAATTCCATTTTGTTTTACTTACCTGCCACCTTTGTTCCTTGTATTTGTTATTCATTCTAAAACATGATTCTGGTGGTACGTTATTGAAAATAGTGACAGTTATTGAATAATTCTGTGTATCTCATGACACTTGACATAACAGCTGTCCATGAATATATTTTAATGAGCTGATACTTACACTGTAGTGCTTGGTTATCTCAGGCTCTCTTTCTGAAGATTTGACAAATACCAACATACATTACATGCTAGAAACTACATTTTAGAGGATGCACAGTTAACTGGAGACAGGAGATTAATTTCTTTTAAGGTAAAAGACAAGAACCTAGGTGACCGTGTTTGCCAACTCTGTGATTATGCCTGAAATCTGAGGCTCAAGGGCGTTAAGAAACTGCAGATGAGTCAGCAACTGTCTTGATGACAACTCTCTGGAGAGAAAACATTGAACTGGGAATGACTTGTTCCTTGAGGTCTTAAATATTTAGGGGATAATCTGTTCACTGGGTATCTGTAAATTATTTAAAGTAAATTGCCTTGCCCTGTGGTAGGTTCTCTTCACAGGATGTAAAAGCCTGACTTCTTCACACAATGGATAGGTTTATAGCTTAATCAAAATGATGATTACCTAAGGCATTTTACCTATTTTAAATGTCATCCATTACAGAGTCACCAAGGCAAGGAAGGTATAAGTCAGGCTGCGAGAAAAATGGGCTAGCTTATTCTCTTCTCTGTTTTCTCACTTCCCACTGAAAGAGAGGTGAATACATATTTGGGCCAATTCACCCCAGGGCACAGTCAGAAGCTCTTTGAGCATAGCATTTCACATCACCTATTTGATGTGTCTGACATCCAGGAATTCAGACTCTTTTTTTTTTTTTTTTCCACCGTATTGTCTCATTTCTCTTACAACCCATAAGGCTTCTTTTATTTTGAGTAGAGGGCTGGGACCTGGTAGCTGACTTCGAACATTTTTAGGCATTGACATTTTATCAGGTGATTATATCCGTCTAAGCAGAAACTTCAGTGGGTGGGAAGAGCTGTAATAAGGCTGTTTGCTCTTTGTCTAACCTTTCCGTATGGCATACGCACAAAGCCCTGTGTAAAAAGATACATGCTGCAACCGAAGACTTAATGAAGTAAGCTTTGACTCTAGGACTTTAGAAACACCAAGTCCCTCAGCATCTCTTCTAGGGTGCTCAAACTAGCATTTACACTCACATTAGGTGGACAAAACTATCCTGTTAAAAGACTCATCCTCCTCTGTAGTGCTTCTCTTTGCTCTATGGAGACAGCAGAAATAAATTGGTGCTATTTTGTTCTCATTCATGGGCTAGAATTATCTGTTACTTGATCTCTAGTCACAGTAGCCACTAAAACCAATTCTCTCACTTTAGGTGATTGTGGACACTTTAATACTTCAACAATTAGATTAATTTGCTGGCTATTATTCCCAGGCTGCGTACTACCCTTCCCTCATGGTGCTTTGGACATAACATTTATACATAAGCTTTCACTGAACAAATTAGGTGAAGTGAAGTGAGGAGAAAACTAGCAGAAGGGAAGCTTTTCTTGACTTCTTAAAAGCAAGGAACAATTTATCCCTTAAATGAGATCTTTATTTGCTGGGAGACCCTGGTGGCTAAGCTCATTAAAAAATAAAATCATAAGCACATCATAAAACAGGTAAAATGTTTCAGTGTGATCCTTGGAAAGACACCAAAGTACAGACTCACAAAAGGAGGATGGAGGCTGTGGTAGTTTGAATATATGTCCCCCAATATATTCAGTATTTTATTAGTTTATAGTTTGCATCTGCAATTACCTTGCTAGAGGCGATGTCACTGGGGGCCGGTCTTAAAGTGTGGAGGTGGGTTTGAGATTCCATTGTAAAGATATGCAAAGTGTGCCTAATAGGAGTTCCTGAAGTGTGCTGTGGCTGGGCTGTAGTTTTTGCTCTGTGTGCTGTGTGCCTGGTTGGATTTTTTCTCTCTTGCCTGGTCCTGTGAGAGCAGGCCCCTTCTCTTGCCATTATGGAACTTCCCCTGGATCTGTAAGCTTCAATAAATAATATCCCTTCCTCCATAACTGTGCCTGGTCTGGAAGTTCATCTCTGTGAACCTGAAGCTGTCTGCTCCAGAGGCCAAGATGAAAAATCTAGACCTACACTTTTCTGTACATATATTTCTCTAAATTATACAAAACATGCTTATAAGAAGAGCTGCATAGGCTGAAAAAAAATGCCCTTTATCTTAAACATTGCTGTTCATTAATTTTTAAAATAAAAAATTTCTATCCCTATAAAGACCTATAGAAACTAGGTGTGGTAGCAGAATGAAAACTGTATAGTAAATAACTCTTGCAATTTCTTTTTACGATGAGTTTGAGGACTGTGCTTGGTTGAAGATAAAGTACACTAATTTCTATGTTGCTAGGAAAGAAATAAGGACATAAGCCCAGAATGAGTTTGATTACTAAATATTGTGTCATAGCATCTTTGGGGACATACAGATGTATAAAGTGGAGTGGGCAATTTAAATCTAAAAATATTAAATCTAGATAATGTGTTTCAGCTGTGTGAAGAATGCCTTCTACTATATAAGGAGACTAGGGTCATCTGTTAGTATTATCTGCAAGGGAATACCAGATGAGATATTTCTATGGCTTCATTACAATAATGTAAAGGAGAATGCTATCAATAATCATATTTGTTTGTTCTAATCTGTCAGGGGACTATCTGAATGATTAACACTCAGGAAACATTTGCTTTACTGAACTTGGAAATTTCTAGGGGATGAAGATCCAGGAACATTAACCAAAAACATTATCAGACAAATGAAAAACTTGCAACCACCTGGTGCAGTAGATTTTGTAGTTACATACAATACACACCCTAAAGTCTAGAAGCAAAATGTGGGGAGTTTCTTTGGGGAATGAGGGCATGTAAATGCACTTGTGTATACTGGAAAATTTACAAAGACAAACACACTCCTAGAACTGGATCCACATTGAAAAAAAAAAAGCCTCTGCTTTTATTCTTGTTGTGACCTTGGCTCAGTAAAGGCAGAAAGTTCAGGCTGAGGCAGGTTGTGGTGAACAGCCCTCTTGAGTACGGTTGAAGGAAGCCTCTTTCAAGCACTTGCTCAGAAAAGAACTTCCAGTGACAACTCATGAGCATGAGTAGTTTTCATGAGAATGTCAAGAAAGCCATTAATCAAATGGACAACTGGGTATTTGTGAAAAATTGATAGTTAACTTACTTAGTAAGGCTGAAAGGTTTCCTACCTAACATCTGTCAGTATGCAAGGATAATCACTTTTACCACTGTATTTCAGTTTACTGCGGCAATTCTACTCAGGTCAATTAGGAAAAATAGAAAGGTATTTGTTTCCTTTAATAGTTACCAAACAAAATAATGGGTTTCTGATAGTGGTTTCATTACTACATTGTCATATATACACATCCTTGTACTTTGCTCATATTTACCTTCCCACTACCCTTCTTTGTTCCTCAACCCCATACCAAGCTCTCACTCTTGACAGAAATAGTTCCTCATCTTGTTTCATGTCATATATATGTATTTACATTTAAATATATGTACATCTTTAAATCTAGTTTCCACATATGGGAGAAAAAATGCAATATTTTTCTTTTTCTTTTTAGAATTAGTTTTTATTGACAACTTCTATACTTACAGATAATAAACCATGATATTTGCCTCCCCTCCCCCATTCTTCTTCAGAACTCTACTTTGCATCATATCCCCTCCCTCTCTCTGTTAGTTTCTCTTTTAATTTGTTGTCATCATCTTTTTCTCCTATCATGAGGGTCTTGTAAAGATATTGCTAGGCACTGCAAGGTCATGGGTATCGAGGCCAATTTCTGTCTGGACAGTTGCATTGTAAGGAGTTGTACACTTCCTTTGGCTCTTACATTTTTTCCGCCCTCTCTTCTGCAATGGACCCTGTGCCTTGGAAGGTGTGATAGAGATGTTTCAGTGCTGGACACTCCTTCATCCCTTCGTCTCAGCACTATGTTGCCTTTTCAGTCATCCCAGTAGTCATCACCATTTGAAAAGAGAAGTTTCTCTAACCAGAATTGAGAGTAGCATTAATATATGAATATGAACCTTAAGTGTAGTACTTTCAGGGCAGTTTGGTGGGAATAATATATACATATAATCAGACAAGAGCAGGCATTATACCCCTAAGGTTCATGACTTCCCCTGCCATAGTCTTTTGATTAGGTTTTTCAATACCAGGCATGTATTCTGTCTTGTAGAGCAGTACTTCAGTCCAATTAGAGAGCTGTTGGTTTCCCTCAGAGCAGACATGCCACTATTGTACCCATTTGGTCATTTGGCCTGTCTGGCCAAACTTTAAGTTTCTTGGGTCCACTGTTTTCACCACTGATGATTTCTGTCTCCCATAGGGCTACATGTAGTGCAGCTTTTTTCCATCTTTCAATTGGCTGGTCTTCAGCGAGAAGGTTTTCTGCTCAGCAACAGCTTGATTTCTCAGTGACCTTGCCTCTCAGACAAGTGAGGTCTTCAGCAATAGGGTCTTACCATCTGTTTCTCAAGGGAAACCAAGAGCCTTGGGAATAGCCTGTGATGTTTTGGAGGCAACAGGGACCTCCCTGGCCAACAACTCACTGGAAGGTATTCCATCCCTGGCACTGAAAATTTTCTAGTAAAAATCTATAGCTTCTGGTACCTTTAGCAATAGAGTCTTACCTTTTAGCTTTGGCAGGTAACCAACTGCTTTGGCAATGGCCTGCATTATATTGGGGACCTCAACTATCTCCCTGACTCTGGAATTTAGTAACCAAAGCCTGTGATTTTAGGATTAAGTTTTCTCCACCTTCTACAGGGAACTTCTGTCAGGATTCCCCCAGCCCTTATTGAGGGTTATATCTTATAGAATGCTATCCAGGGGGAAAGCTTTCTGTGGTACTGATTCATATTGTCCCCACTCCACCTTCTCTCCCAAAGATCCTTCCATCCCCTGTATTTCTCTCTTTTCTTTTTCAAATAGGGCTGAATTATTCATTTTAAGTTGGTTAATTTTATGTGAAGTGAATTTCTCTTCAACAAATTTTTAATAGAATTAAATGCCAGTAAAAGTAGCATATGACCTGAATGTTATACTGAATAGCAGGCCATATGGAATATCTTTCTTACCTATTATCTACAAATCTCGATCCTCAGATTCTGTGCATGTCCATAAGACCTGGAAGACTCTGTCCTAGAATTTTAAAGTGAAAGGTACATACAATCATCAAGAGGGTAAGGGAATCACAGTAAAGAAATGCTGACTATGAAATTCTGCTACCTGGAATTCTGGAACTGAAAAGGATATTATATGAAAGTGAGAAAAAGTGACTTCTTCTAGCAGCAGACTAGGAGTATAAAAAACAAGGTTAGTCAGTTTAAAAATAGGGTGATCATAATCTGATAACACATGTGTAATTGAAACCTCTAAAGGAGAGGAAAGAGATCCTAGGGCCCATAAAAAATATTTTCATAAAGATAGTCAACAGTGTCCCCCACATAAAAATATCAGTGCACAGGCTGAGAAACTCAACATGTGATAGAGAAATCACTTAGCCGTGAAAGGCACTTGCTTATAAAGCCTACCAGCCTGGCAAAACTGGAGGAAAAGTACAGCATGCACTTAAGATTCTACACCCATGATAATAGGAGTTGGAGCCAGGAAAACCCAGTACTTTCTGGACAGCTAGTCTGAAGTGTGTTTGCATTCTGGCAATTTGTTTACAGCAGCAAGAGACATTTTCTCAAAGAAGGTGGAACCCAATCATTTCTAGGTTCTCCTCTTGCCTCCACATGCGTGTTGTGGTATTCATAATCATACATGCACACAAACAGATTTTTTTAAATATATGAGAAAAAACCCTGAACATAACCCAACTTGGATTTTATTTTTTAAAAAAAAAAAAGAATCACAACTCACATTTCATCTGCAAGTGAATGGAAAGAAAAGATAAAGTGGAAATCTTCAATGTAGTCAGTGGACAAAAGACACACACTGGGCAACAGCAATGAGCAGATATACCAGCTTCTGAGCAGAAAATCTGAACGCCAGAGGCATATAAAGACAGAATGATATCTTTAACATGCTAAGGGAAAAATAAAACTGTCAACCTAATTTTAAAATAAAAATTTCATCTATAAAAATTTACTTTGTAAGTGAAGGCAAAATAAAGATATTTCCACACAAAGTTTCCACAAAGTTTTCATCAGTAGACTTGTGCTGTAGGTAATGATAGAGGGATAATTTTCAGTTTGGAGGGAAATCTGCTCCACGGAATATCACATATGTCCAAAGTAAATCTACAGCAGCCTTGTGAAAAGTAGTGGGTGAAGACTAAACAGAAATGTTCTGTTGCAGTATCCTGTTGAAGGTAAGATGAGATAATAGTAATTCAAGGTTGAATATCACAAGTTAAGGATGTATGGTGGAATCCCTAAAGTGAATACTGCATAAAATTAAGAGGAAGTTTTAAAAATCCATTGAAATAAAATGGGCTGCTAAAAATTTACCAGTAATTAAAAAAAGCTAGAAGAAAATTTTAAAAAGAAAGCATAAAATGGCAGCTAGAAAGCAGCATGATTCCCCATTATTCTTCTCTTTTAAACTATACTGTAATATGTCACACATTATTTATGATTTGGGTTTATTTAAAGTAGGTATATGTCTAAGGATACTTTTAAAGCAAACTGAATGAAGGACCTTTCCAGACTTTTAATATTCTTCTTCCACCCATACCCCAAGCAATCTTTCACAGCTTTCTAGCACATATCTATTTAAACTATAATTTGTTTTAATAACTCACCTACAAAACACTTTCCAAAAAAATTCAACTAAAAGTCATAAAATCATCAACCCTTTATATTTTGTACTTATATTTCATCATTTTTCATAATTAAATTATAATTTAACAATGACCTAACATAACCAAATTTTAAAAGAAACACAAATCACTCTAAGTAAGCATATCAGTGAAAAAACAAACACAAGGGAACCAAAAAAAAAAAAAAATCAGCATGGTTAGTCATTTCAACCAATCAATATGAAGCATCACATTTTGAAAGAATTATAAATATATACATCAGTTAAAAAAGAGAACCTGAATAGGTAGAATACCAATACCTAAAGATAAAGGATATAATTTAGATATGAAAAGATAGATTAAAAGTAAAAGGAATAAAAATAGTATGTATAATTCATGAGGAAACAGGGTGTCTATGTGTTCAGATAGTATAGTTTTTAAGATAATAAGTACTATTAGGGCCAAGTAGAAAGATTTCCTTTCTTTCTTTCTTTTTTTTTTTTTTAAGCAAGCCCAACTGTGGACTTTTTTTAAATACAAGGGAGCAAGAGCATGTGGGAGAGAGAGAGAAAGAGAAGGAGAGAATTGGCATGCCATGGCCTCCAGCCATTGCAATTGAACTCCAGATGCGGGCACCCTGTTGTATACATGTGCACCCTTGTGCCCCTGCATTGCTTAGTGTGTCTGGATTATGTGGGACCTGGAGAGTAAAAATGAGTCCTTAGGCTTTGCATCCAAGTGTCTTAACTGCTAAGCCACCATCTCTCTAGCCCAAAAGATTTCCTTTCATTCTTCCTTCTCTCCCTCACTTTCCCCCTCTTTTCTCTCCTACATTGCTTTCTTGCTTTGACAGGGTCTTGCTACAAATCCTAGGCTGGTTTAAAATCCTGTTGTCTCAGCCTACCATGCACTGACATTAAAGTCATGGGCCACCATACCTGGAAAGATGAAAGATTTCATAATGACAGAAATAGTTAATCCCTTAAGGCACACGAATACTAAAATGCAAGCACAAGTTAAATATCTTTAAAATACATAGAGCAAATCTTATGCCTCAAGGAAAAAATAAATGAATATGGAAAACTCAGCTTTTTTCTTTCAATAAAGAATAGACAAATAAAGGAAATAATCAGTATATAGAAGAATTAAATTATTCCAGCAATGAACATGATCTAATAGTCACAAAAACAACTTCACTAAGAACTGAAGAGCTCTTCTAAATTCACAAGACCAGCTAACCAGGATTCACCATATTCAGTGCCACAAAGCAGATCTCAATAGATAACCAAAGATGAAAATAACTATGGATTTTATTTTTTGAAAGTTATATAGTTTTAAAGCAATATTTCATTTTTATTGGTAAAATAAACAAAACGTTTGTATTATGCATTTCCTTGTGAATTCCTTTTTCTTTTATTATTATTAATTATTATTATTAAACATATTTTTGTATGGATACATCATATGTTGGTACTCTCTTTTCCCTGGTCCCTGCCTCCATTCCATTGGGGATGCTCCTCAGTGGGGTTGCAGGTATAACCCATGGGGTTGTGGTTTGTGCATTGTGGGGGGGACAGTCAGTTATTGTGTTGGGGGAGGGACTGCCTCTGGGCATGAGGTCTCAACCTGTGGCTCTTACAATCTTTCTACTCCCTCTTCCACAAAATTCCCTAAGTCGTGGCGAGTGAGTTTTAAGTCTGCTTCATTGATGAGATCTTAAGATTCTCTGGATCTCTGCTTTGGTAGGTGTTGAGTCTCCTCTGAGTCTGTTTCCTCCATGCTTCTGATTATCAGGTTCCACTGGGAAGCACCACTCGTGCTCTTCTCCCCAATTCCTCTGTAGTATCAAATGTGGTTTGGCTGAAGTATAAGGGGTAGTTTATGTCCTCCAGTCTCAGTACCTTCTGAAAAAGAACAGATTAGACAATGGAGAGTGAAGTCAGCATAGTTTAAATGGGATAAGCATTATTAATTTGGGGAGAATTTGATGAACGTAACCCCTCTTTTAGCCAAAGATTCATGAGCGCTTAACACTGGAGAACATATTCTTTGTCTCCATAGGATTCTGATCTGGTTCCCAATTCTAGATAGATACAGGTTCATATACATTATGTGGATCTCTGAGCCAATCAGAAAGCTATGGCTCACCCACTGAAGCTCTGTGCCACTATTTCACTGGAATGTACATCGTGTCAGGATGTTTGCTTCTGAGTAGTTTAGACCTCTGGTTGCGAAGACCATTGTTTGCCACTTCCCTCAGTAGCTCATGTAGTGCTTTCCAGCAGTAGACAGGTTAACTGTCTGGGGACTGACTTTCTTCTGAATTCCAGCCAGGTCTCTCCATGCTCTGTGTCAGTAGCATATGGTGTCTGAGCAACAGGTTCTTTGCTTTTGCCTCAGGTGGGTAATCACGTGCTTTGACAGAAGGCGATCTTAATTTGGGAACCTCTAAGTCTCTCTGATAACAGCTCAATGTGGGTAGTGACCAATCGCATACTGGGAGTTACAGGCTAGAGACAGAAAAGTAAAAAAAAAAAAAATAGGCTTCATCCCAAACTCTCTGGAGCCCTACTTTTCAGGTTCTCCAACCTTACTACTTTGGAGGGTTATATCTTTTAGACTATCTCCAAGGATAAACGTTTCATTGGTACCAGCTCATTTTGAGTTTAGTTTTGTGTTTGTTTTCCCCAACTCTTCCTCTCCCCCCCCAAGCCCTTCCATCCCTATTGTCTGGGCCTTGAGTTGTCTATCAGGTATGTCTGCAACTAGACCAAGTCCAGGTTAGGAACTGCAGATAAGTTACATCATGTGATGTTTGTCTTTCTGTGATTGTGTGAGTTTGGTCACTATGATCTGTTCCAAGTCTGACCATTTTTTCTACAAATTTCATTGTATCATTTTTTTTTCTTACTGCTGAGTAGAATTCCATTGTGTAAATGTACCACAACTTCATTATTTATTCATCCAATGATGGGCATCTGGGTTGATTCCAGTTCTTAGCTATAGGGAAATGAGCAGTTATAAACATGGTTGAGCAAATATCTCTGTATTGATACATGGAGCATTTAGACTAAATGCCCAATATGGGAATAAATAGGTCTATTGGTAGCTGTATGTTCATCCTTTTCAGGAATCTACATATTGATTTCAGTAGTGGTTATACAAGCTTACATTCCCACCAATAGTGGATGAGGGTTCCTTTTTCCAGACATCCTTACCAACATTTGTCTTAATTCTTCCTCTGAGAACTCCCTATTCAGGTTTCTGCCCCATTTTTGGAGTGGGTTGTTTGATTTTTCATTGTTTAGTTTTTTGAGTTCTTTGTATATTCTAGATATTAGGCTTCCGTCAGTGGTATAGCTGGTGAAGATTTTCTCCCATTTAGTGGGTAATCTATTGGCTCTGCTTATGGTATGTTTATCTGTGCAAAAGCTTTTTAGCTTCAAGAGATCCCATTGCTTGAGTAATTGTTTAACTTTCTGGGCTACTGGGGTTTTGTTCAGGAAGTCTTTCCCCACTCCTATATCGTGGAGAGTGCCTATTTTGTCTTCCAGTAGTTGAAGAGTTTCAGGTCTTATATTGAGGTCTTTAATCCATTTGGACTTGATTTTTGTGTATGATGAGTTAAGTCAGTTTAGTTTCATTTTCACAATTATACAATTTGTCCAACACCATTTGTTAAAGATGTTGTCTTTTCTCCAGTTTACATTATTGGCTCCTTTGTCAAAGAACAAGCAGCTGTAGTTACTTGACCTGAGGTCTGAGTCTTCCATTCTGTTTCATTGGTCTATGTTTCTGTTTTTGTGCAAATACCATGCCATTTTAATTACTTTGGCTTTGTAATATAGCTTTATCTGGTAGGGTGATATCTCCTGAGGTATTTTTTTTTCCCTGAGGATATGTTTAGATATCAGTGGCCTACTGCCACTCTGTATGAAATTTGAGATCATTTTTTTCTATCTATGTGAAGAATGATACTGAGATTTTATTGGTATTGCATTAAATCTGTATATTGCCTTTAATAGAATTTCCATTTTCACAATATTAATTCTATCTATCCAGGATCATGGGACGTCTTTACATCTTGTGAAGTCCTTTATTTCTTTCTTGAGTTTTTTAATGTTTTCATTATACAGGTCTTTCACATCCTTGGTTAGTGTTATTACAAGGTATTTATTTATTTATTGCTGCTACTGAAAATGGGACAGCCTCACTGATTTCTTTCTCTGTATATTTAATCCTTTGCATATAGAAAGGCTACTGATTTTTGTGTATTGATTTTGTGTCCTGACACTTTACTGAAGGAATTAATCACCTTTAGAAGTGTTGACATGAAAACGATTGGGTCATTTATGCATAGGATCATGTCATCTGCAAATATGACTAACTTGACTTCTTCCTTTCCAATTTTTATCCCATTTATTTCTTTTTCCTGTCTTATTGCTTGGGCTAGAACTTCTAGTACAATTTGAAGAGCAGTGGTGAGAATGAACACCCCTGTTTTGCACTTGATCTCAATGGGAACTCCTTAAGTCTTTTCCCATTAAGTATTATTTGGGTCTTAGATGCTTTATGTATATCCTTTATTGAGTTGAGATATAAACTCTGCATGCCTATTCTTTGCAGAATTTTGATCATGTGGTGTTGTAATTTTTCAAAGACAATATGTATCAGTTGAGATGATCATGTGCTTCTTATGGTTAAGTTTATTTTTGTGGTGTATTACGTTGACCGATTTCCATATGTTGAACCATCCCTGCATCCCTTGGAAGAAGCCTACTTGATCAAGGTGGATAATGCTGTTAACATGTTGTTGAATTCAACTTGTGAGGATTTTGTTCAGAATCTTTGCATCTAAATTCATCAGGGATATAGGCCTATGGTTTTCTTTTCTTGTTGCATTTCTGTCTGGTTTTGCTATTAGGGTGATGCTAGCTTCATAAAAGGAGTTGGAGAAAATTACCTGGTCTCTGATTATGTGAAACAATTTGAGAAATATTGGTTTCAGATCTTCAATGAAGGTTTGATAGAATTTGTCTGAGAAGCCCTCTGGTCCTGGACTTTTGTTTTTGGGAAGGTTTTTAATTACCTTTTCAATCTCTGTGGATGTGATAGGTTTATTTAAGAGATTAATCTGCTCTGAGTTTAGTTTTGGTTGGTGGTATGTGGCTAAGAATTCATCCATTTCTTCCAGATTACCCAATTTTGTGGAGTAGAGGTTTTGGAAGTATGCACTGATGATTCTTCTTACTTCATTGATGTGTATTGTGACCTATTCTTTTTCATTTCTGATTTTGTTAATTTGAAACTTCTCTCTTTTTTTGCTTGATCAAATTGGCCAGTTTTTAAAAAAATCTTATTTATATTTTCAAAGAACCAGTTCTTTATTTCATTGATTTAAAAAAAATCCTTTTCTTAGTTTCCAATTCCTTCATTTCTGCTCTGATCTTGATTATTTCTTTTCTCTGGAGTTCTTAGAGTTGGATTCTTCTTGTTTTCCCTATGCCTTTGGGTGGACAGTTAGTTTATTAATTTTGGATCTCTCTTTGTTATGAAAGCATTTGGCAGTATGAATTTTCTCCTTAGGACTGTCTTCATTGTGTCCCACAAGTTTTAAGTTGTGTTTTCATTCTATTTCATTCATTCAATTCTAGAAATTTTACAATTTCTTTTTTGATTTCTTCTGCAACCCATTCATTGTATAAAAGCTTGTTGTTTTATCTCCATTAGCTGGTAAAGATCTTGACATGTCTCTTGTTATTAATTTCTAGCTTTAAAGCATTGTGATGTGATATGATATAGGAAGTTACTTTAGTTTTCCTGAATTTATGGAGGCATGGTTTATGGCCTAATAGATTATCTATTTTGTAGATGGTTCCATGGGCTGATGAGAAGAAAGTATATTGTATAGAATTGAGGTGGAAAGTTCTGTAGATGTCCATTAGGTCTAGTTGATGTATGGTGTTGTTGAGCTCTATTATTTCTCTGTTGATTTTCTGCTTGGATTATCTGTGTATTGATGATGGTGGAATATTGAAGTCTCCAACTATAATGCTATTGGTGTTTATTTCTTTTTTGTTCTCAAGTAGGTTAAATAGGTTCATTTTATAAACTGTGGTGCACCTGTGGTTGGTGCATATAGATTTATGATCATGATATTCTGATGTTGGATCATTCCCATAATGAGTAAGATATGGCCTTCTTTGTCCTTTTTGATAACTTCTGGTTTGAAGTCTATCTTATCAGATATTAATATAGCAACACCTGCTTGTTTCTTATTTCCATTTGCTTGGAATATCATTTTCCATCTTTTCACCCTGAGGAGGTATCTGTCTTTAGTGATGAGGTAGGTTTCTTTTTAAAAATTTTTTTTTAGTTTTTATTTATTTATTTGAGACTGACAGACAGAGAGAGAAAGAGGCAGATAGAGAGAGAATGGGCTCACCAGGGCCTCCAGCTACTGCAAACAAACTCCAGATACATGCGCCACCTTGTGTATCTGGCTTACGTGGGTCCTGAGGAATTGAGCCTTGAACTGGGGTCCTTAGGCTTCACAGGCAAGTGTTTAACCACTAAGCCATCTCTCCAGACCCTGAGGTGGGTTTCTTGAATACAGCAGATAGAAGGGTCCATTTTGTTTGATCTACCCTGTTAAATTGTGTATTTTTGTGGGTAAATTAAGACCATTATTATTTAAGGTTATAATTATGAGGTTCTATTTAATCTCTGTTATGATGTAGTGTTTTATGTGGTTTGGTGCTCTGTACTTTTTTTTTTTTTTTTTTCTTGGTCTAGTTTTGTTATTTTAATCTTCTTTCTGTTGGCTCTTGATTTTGGTTATTTGACTCTTCTGTACAGAGTATTCCCTGAAGTATTCTCTGTAAGTTTGGTTTCTGTGTTCATATAATTATAGAGTTGAATTTTTTTCATGGAAAGTTTTCCTTTCACCATCTATTGTGAGGGATACTTTTGCTGGGTAGAATAGCTTGGGTTGGAATCCATAGGTTTTTAGCCCTTGAAGTGTTCTGTTCCCGGCCCTTCAGGCTTTCAGGGTTTCCATTGGGAAATCTGAGGTGATTCTGATGAAATTGCCTTTGTGTGTAGTGAGTTGTTTCTCTCTTGCTGCTTTTGAAACTCTATCTTTGTTGTCATTGTTAAGAGTTTTACCTATGATATGCCTTGAAGAATTTCTTCCTTGGTGCTGTCTGGTATTTTGTGAGCTTCTTCTATCTGAATGGGCCTCTCTTTTGATAAATTGGGAAATTTTTTTCTTCAGTAATTTTTTTGAATATGTTCTCTATGCCTCTGCCCTGGATTTACTCTCTTTCTGGTATACCTATGATACATATGTTTGGTCATTTTAGGGTATCCCACAGTTCCCTCATATTCTGTTCACTTGATTTTTTTGAACATAGCAAAGTTTTTGGTCTCCCAAACAATTTCTTCTGTCTTGTCTTCCATCTCAGAGTTTCTGTCTTCCACATGAGTAACTCTGTTAGTGAGGGGTTCTGAATAGATTTTAATAAGCTCTATTTGATTTTTGTTTTCTGTTGTGTTATTTTGCATCATGTCCATCTCTTTTTTGATGTATGACTTCAGTTTGTGTTCTGATTATCTTGATTCTTCCTGGAATTCATTCTGGCATTTGATCAAGTCTTCATTAAGCTTAATCAATTGATTATTGAGATATTCCATTTGTTGACTCATCTTCAATTCATTTATATATCTTTTGAAGGTTATAACATTTTCTTCAAATAAGTTAAGCCTACTGTCAAAAGCTGAATGCTCTAAGAGGCAATTAGGCTCAATTTTATTGATACAATTGTAGATTTTTTGATGGTTTGCTTCCAGTTTAGCAATTCTTTTGATCAGGGTCACAATGGTGGTTGTGTTTTCATTTTGGGACTGAATTTCTTTTGATTTATCTATGATTTCATTGGAGGCTTCTATTGTGGGACCAGCCATCCTTGCTGGAGATCTGTTAGCTTTCTGAGTTTAGTTTTTTTTTTTTTTTTTTTTTTGCCATGTGATCTACATCATCTTTGGGAAAGCTTTTATTCTATTGAAAGGGAAGCAAGAATTTGTCCTTGTAGGATCTTCAGAGGGTATTATCTTTTAATGTGAACTAGATTGGTGTACAATGGGGTTATAACCACAGATGTGCATATTGTGGAGAGTACAGGTACATTAAAGGTATTTGAGGGACTGGGAGGTGGAGAACTGGGAGCTCTGGTTTACTCACTGTACTTGCATGCACTCTTCAGCACACAAGGATAAGGGATTTGGGATCATGTCCCATGCACCTTCTGACTCAGAGGGGATTTGGGTACCAGGGGCCAATCAGGAAACCAGAGCAAAAGGCCTGCTTCCACAGTCCGCACACAGAGACCAGGCCTTGCCAAGGTAGCAGCAGCGGTGAGGGGACCAGGGAACTGGGAGGTAGGGAACCAACCAGGAACTCAGTCCTATTCACTTTGTGTGGAGTGGGGGATCCATGAGTTGGGGATACAGGGGCCATTTAATCAGGAAGGCAGAGTAAGGGGTCTGCTTAGGCAGCAAGCTTGCAGGGTCCAAACAGGCCCTAGACAGCAGCAGGGGAACCAACCAGAAACAAGAAATTTGGAGGAAATGGGGGAACAAGGAGATTGGGCCAGCTTATTTTATACATACCCTCAGGAGCAGGGGATCTGGGAATTGGGGAACCAGGGGCCCTTCAATCAGGAAAGGGGAGCAAGGGGACTGTTTCCACAGCAAGCTCACCATGTCTAGGCAATCCCAAGTCCGCGACTGGGGAACCAACCAGGAACAGGGAATCTGTGCATACACCCCAAAAGTATGTATTTTGACTAAAAGATTAAATTAGAAAGTAATAATAAAATGAATTGAGACTCTCTCCATTATTTAGAAATTAAGTAACTTACTTTAAAATACTTCATGGGTTAATAAGATATTACTAGGGAAGTAAGGAAGTGTTTTGAACTAATTATTTCAATTTGGAAGGATAGCCTTTAAGGCATTGGCCAGAGAGAAATATATAGAGACTTCAATATTGACAGTATCAAAAATGTTTCAAAACAAATACTATAAGTTTACAACATGAGAACTAGAATTCTGAAGAAAGACAGTAACAGTGATAATAGCAGAAACCAATGAAATGTAAAACAAATGAAAAAGAAGGTAAATAAAATAAAATTTTGTTTTCTGAAGTAAATTAACCTGATCAAGTAATCATTATATAAAACTCAACTCTCATATTAATAATAATAGAGGTTATAACACTCCATAGATGATACAATTTTTATATATGTATTATTTTTATTCATTTTATTTATTTGACAGGGAAAAAGAGGGAGAGAGAGAGAGAGACAGAAAGAGAGAGAGAGAGACAGAGGGACAGAATGGGCGTGCCAGGGCCTCTAGCCACTGCAAATGAACTACAGACACATGTGCCACCTTGGGCATCTGGCTTACGTGGGTCCTGGGGAATTGAAACTGGGTCCTTTGGCTTTGTAGACAAGCATCTTTACCATTAAGCCATCCCTCCAGCCAGATGATACAATTTTTAAAAAGAGAATATTTTGAACAAATGTATATTAATGTATCTACAAATTGAGGTGAATTAATTTAATGAAAAATACAACTATAGATATGAAAATAAAAGGATATAAATATTCACAATTGTTCTACTAATGAAATTCAATTTGTAATTAACTTTCTACAAAGAAAATTCTGGGTTGAGATAGCCTCATCAGTGAATTTTTGCACTCATTTAAACGAGGAGTATGTCAATCTCAAGTTCTTCCAGAAATAAAGTTCACTATGCAACTCCAAAAGAATTTCCATTCAAAATGACAGGACAAGAATACATTAGTGTCCAGTAGCCCTCATTTACATAGATATAAGAATCTTTAATCAAATATTAGCAGCAATATATAAAAATTCTAATATCTGCTCACCCAGTGTGGTTTATCCAGTGATGCAGATATACAACAGGTAGAAATCTCATGAGTGGCTGCATTTTGAGGGCTAGGAAAATGGTTAATGAATAAAGTGGGTAATCCTGAGTGCCAGAGTTTGAAATATCAGACCCCCCAAAATAACTGGGAGCCATGGTGGGTTTCCATAATCCCAGCATGTCCATAGTGACATGAGTGACAGAAATAAGAAACTTTCCTGGAAGATTCTTGGCCACAGAGAATACCAATGAAAACAGAGACTTGCCTCAAAACAAGGTGGAAAGTGAGAGTGAATAAGGAAATTGTCCTCCTGATCTCCATACAAACCATGTCACATATGCATCTACACTCATACACATGAAAGCACACAGACTGTTTGACTAAGTAGCCATCTAGTATAAATGTCTTCAAGCTTGTTTCTGATCAATAAGTGGAGATGCATTTTTTGGAGTGGCAACAAAGTGGTATTAACATAAAATCCCACCAACAGCAGGGCAATTTTTGTTTATTCATGTAGCAAAATGTTATATAGCAGTCAAAGATAATAAATAGTTCCCTGCAATGGCATGAATGAATCTTACAGTGTTAAAGGCAAAATATGGTGGATATACCTTTATGATTCCTCTTAATACAACTTTCAAATTATATTATAAATCAGCATGGGAAGTTTAGCTGTTATGAGAGAAATTTTGGGTCCTGCATATATTTCTTGATATAAATGGTGGTGTGGTAGTTTGAATATATGTCCCCCAATATATTCAGTGTTTTCTTAGTTATAGTTGCATCTGCAATCACCTTGCTAGATGCAATGTCACTGGGGGCCAGTCTTAAGGTGTTGATGGTGTGGGTTTGAGATTCCATTGTAAAGATATGCAAATGTGCCTAGCAGGAGTTCCTGAAGTGTGCTGTGTGACTTTTTGGCTGTAGTTTTGCTCTGTGTGCTGTGGTGGCTGGTTGGTTTCTCTCTCTCTCTGCTTGGCCCTGTGGAGAGCAGGCCGCTTCTCTTGCCATTATGGAACTTCCCCTGGATCTGTAAGCTTCAATAAATAATATCCCTTCCTTCATAACTGTGCCTGGTCTGGAAGTTCATCTCAGCGAACCTGAAGCTGTCTGCTACAGGTGGTTATGATATGTGGCTTTCATCTATTGATTTAATCCTTGCCCTATGAATTGGTTGTGTCTTTGTGTTATATTTCTGTTTCAGAGCTAAATCATATCCCAGTGGATCAAAACTTAAAAGGTAACAC
This sequence comes from Orientallactaga sibirica, assembly GCA_036365145.1. Taxonomy (NCBI): domain Eukaryota; kingdom Metazoa; phylum Chordata; class Mammalia; order Rodentia; family Dipodidae; genus Orientallactaga; species Orientallactaga sibirica. The sequence continues at coordinate 25,832,344 of JAEOAD010000029.1, read as the reverse complement.
TTTAGTGATTATATTTTGATTGTGATATACAACTTTATTAGTTATGGACATACTCAGTATGTAAACAGCAAATGTTGGTACCATACTTTCCCTAATCTCAGCCCTCCATCCAAAGGGACCCTCCTTGTTGGGGATACAGGTCATCCCCATGGAGACTGTGGGTTATGCATTGTGGGGGGCAGCTGCCCATTATGGGGAAGAGGCAATGTCTCTGTGCTAACTTGTGGTTCTAACAATCTTTCCATCCCCTCTTCTGCAAAGTTCCCTGAACCATTTTGGGTGTGTTTTAAGTCTGCTTCAGTGATGGGCTCTTAGGAGCCTCTGGATATCTGGTTTAGTAGGTGTTGGGTGTCCTCAGTGTCTATATCCTTCACCCTTGTGCTGATACCAGGTTCATCAAGAAAGAAGCACTTTTGCTCATTTCCCCAATTCCTCTATGTTTTCAGCTGGGGCCAGGGTGAAGTACAATGGATTGTTTCTCTCATCAGGTCCCTCTTCCTTCTGAAAAAGAGAAGCAGATTCTCCAACAGAGAGTGAATTCAGCACAGGTTAAATGGGATAGCCATTATTAATTTAGAGAGAATTTAATGCGTGTAGACACTCTTGTAGTTCAAGATTAGTATGAGCTTGATATTAGATTGCAAACTCATTATCTGGATATGATTCTGACTTGATTCCCAGTTCCAGATATGTTTTCCTTTAACTGAGTGGATCTGTTAGCCAATCCAAGAGCAATTGTTTCCCACCATAGCTCTATGCCACTATTGTACTTGTGTGAGCATCATGTTAGGTTGCTTGCTTCTGAGTAGCTTAGACCTCAAGTTGCTTGGACAGGTATTGGACACTTCCCCCAGTAGCTCATGTTGCACCTTCTAGCACTAGACAGGCTGTCTGGGGACTGGCTCTCTTCCAGATTCCATCCAGGTCTTTCCATTTTCCATACTGACAGTATATGATGTCTTCACCAGTAGGGTCTTATCAATAATATCTGGTGGGAAATCAAGTGCTCTGACAGAAGTCTGTCTTGTAGGTCTCTTTGATCAACAGCTCATTGTAGGTGTTAACTGCATCCTGGTTCTGAGAGTTATAGGACAGCACCAAGGGAAAAGAAAGAAGAAAAAGAAAGAAAATAGAAGAAAAATCAGGAGAAATTTAAGTTTAGGCTTCATCTCACCCTCACCAAGGCCCTTTAATTCAGGTGTTTCCCTAAGGTCATGTTGAGGGTTTAACCTTTTAGTCTGTCTTCCAGGATATAGAAATCTATGGTACTAGTTCCATTTGGGTACAGTTTTGTTTTTACCCTCCACCCTTACCCTCCCCTCAAGACCTACCCTCCCTATTGTCCAGGCTTTGAGATGCCTATTAGGTATGTCAGCATCTCAGGCTGATCTAGGTTAGGAGCCACAAATGAGTGAGACCATGCTACAATTGTCTTTCTGTGACTGTATGAGTTTGCTGTTTATGATCTGCTCCAAGTTCAACCTTTTTTTCTACTCTTTTCATTGTATCACTTTTTTCTAACTGCTGAGCAGAATTCCATTGTGTGGATATACCACATCTTGGTTATCCATTCATCCAGTGATAGGCACCTGGCTTGATTCCAGTTCTTAATTAGTATGAATTGAGCAGCTGTAAACATGATTGAACAAATATCTCTGAAATGAGGCAGAGAAATTTTAGGATAAATGCCCAGTAAGGGAAAAACTGGGCCTGTTGGTAACTCTATAGTCAAACTTTTTAGGAATCTCCATATTGATTTCCATAGTGATTGTACCAGCTTACATTCCCACCAACAGTGAATGAGGGCTCCTATTTCTTCACACCCTCACCAACATTTATTTCATTTGATTTTTTAAATGGTTGCTATCCTTATTGGGGTAAAGTAGAATCTCATCGTTGTTTTAATTTGTATGTCCCTGGTGGTTAGGGGTATTGAACACTTTCTTAAGTGTGTGTTTGCCATTTTTATTTTCTTCGTCTGAAAACTCCCTATTCAGTTTTCTTTCCCACTTTGTGAGTGTGTTGTTTGATTTTTTTATTGTTTAGGTTTTTGAGTTCTTTGTAGATTCTAGAAATTAGGCCTCTGTCTGTTGTATAGCTGCCAAAAATTTTCTCCCATTCTGTTATTGTATGTTTGTCTACTGGGGTTTTGTTCAGGAAGTCATTTCCCACTTCTGTATCATGGAAAGTTCCTCCTATTTTTCTCTTCCAGTAGTAGAGAGTAGCAGAGTTTCCAGTCTTATATTGAGGTCTTTGATCCATTTGGACTTGATTTTTGTGCATGGTGAGATTTGTAGATAAAGTTTCATTTTCCTGCAGATGGTTATTCAGTTTGTCCAGAATCATTTGTTGAAGATGTTATCTTTTTTCCAGTGTACATTGTTAGGGCCTTTGTCAAATATCAATTAGCTGTAGTTATTTGACCCAAAATCTGAATCCTTAGTTTGGTTCCATTGGTCTATAATCCTGTTTTTATGCCAGTACCATTTTGTTTTTGTTACTACGGCTTTGTAGTATAACAGTAGATCAGGTATGGTGATGCCTCCAGAGGTGTTTCCTTTGCTGAGGATATGCTTGGATATCCAAGGCCTGCTCTAATTCCATACAAATTTTGACATCATTTTTTCTGTCTCTGTGAAGATGATGCTGTGATTTTTATTGGCATTGCATTAAATATGTATATTGCTTTTGGTAGGATTATCATTTTCACATTACTAATTCTGCCTGTGTAGGAGGATGGGAGTTCTATCCATCTTCCTAAGTTCTCCTCAGTTTCTTTCTTGAGTGTTTTTATGTGTTCATTATATATGGCTTTCGCATCCTTGGTTAGTGTTATTCCAAGGTATTTTATTTTATTTTGTTGCTATTGAGAATGGAATGGAACAGTGTCATTAATTTCTTTCTCTGTATTTTTATCCTTTGCATATAGAAAGGCTACTGACTTTTGTGTGTTGATTTTGTATTCTGATACTTTGCTGAAGGAATTAATCACCTTTAAGAGTTTTGAGATGGAGGTTCTCAGGTCAATTATGTATAAGATCATGTCATCTGCAATAAGGCTAACAATTTATTCCTTTCTAATTTGTATCCCTTTTGTTTATTTCTCCTGTCTTATTGCTTGGGGTAGGACTTCTAGTACTATGGTGAAGAGCTGAGGTGAGAGTGAGCACCCTTGTCTTTTCATGATCTCAATGGATCTCTTTTGAAGTCTGTCTGATTTTTTCTGTTTGGTCCAACCTAGCAAGGACAGCATTCACACAATTATTAGTCTTTTGTTGATTTTCTGCAAGTTCTCCCAATTTCTTGGTGTGTTTATTATTTTGGGGTTCTGATCTTTTTTTCTCTTCTATGTTTTGATTAGAAATTTCCATTGTGGGACTAGGCAACCTTGTGGGTGGGTAGCTGTAGGGGACTGTGGATGGGATGACAGAGACAAGGTAGCATGGGGGGATTAGACAGTGCTGACCCATTTGTGGCTATTGGGGTGGGGCATGGGATGACATGGAACCCATGGCATGGACTGGGTGGCTAGAACCTGATGCCATGGATCTGTTGGTGGGTGGATGGTTGGGGGGATGGGACAATGAGGACCTGGTGGCATGGTTGGGAGGGTGGATGGGACTTTGTTGAACCCATTGGCAGGTTCCAGGGCAGTAGGGGGGGTTATGGGGTGACTCTGACCAGGTGGCACAGCAGGGTGGGGGATAGGATGGCGTAGACCCTTGGTGTATGGCTGGGCGGGGAATGGGAGATTGTGCATATGGTGGCATGGTTCTGATGGCATGGATCCATTGGTGTATGGTGGGGCAGCGGGATGAGACATCACAGACCTGGTGGCAAGGATGGGTGTGGGGATGGGACAGTGAGAACCTGTGGTGTTGCCTTGGTGGCTCTGAAGGATAGGATGTTCCCAGTGTTGGGAAAAGGAAGGGAGGGGTAAGGAATAGGAGCTGATTGTCATGGGGAAAGGTGAGAGGCACCTGGCCTTTATTGCTAGCCTGCAGGTAGCACAGTGATGAACCTGATCTGAAGCAGTGCTTTGGACAGATGCTTGAGAGGGGTCTGATGGGTCTAGTGGGCTACTGGAGAGAATGGGAATCTGAGGATTCCCTACTGTGCTCCTTTGCTCCCACACACTGGATGTCTGGTAGCCTGCTGATCCTGGAATCCCACAGATCTTGCCTGGTATTATTCTGGGAGCTGAAACATGATTAGGTGGATGCCATCTTGACTGGAAGTCCCTGATACACAACTTTTGGTCATAGTTCCTTCCTATCTTTTAATTAAAGCAGTAAACATATTTTAATGAAATATAATAAATATTACAAAGAGGAAAGTGTCAAGTTTCAAGTAAATGAATAATAAATAAATGCCTTTGACAGTAGCTACTTTCCAATGGAGAAAGAACCTGTGATATGATAAAAACTAGAGTAAATCTCAGGTCTACTGGTTTTATATTATTTGCCTCATTGCTTCTTCACTGTTTCATCTTTCTGTAATTCTGTGAATATTACAGTAGGAAGATGCCTCCCCCTGAGGAGAATGTTCTACATATTTTATATGTCATTGTCCATTCATTGGAGTATGCTGGTTTTCCTCTTAATTTATGGAGAAGAAAGTTTCTATTTTTCTTTCACCTAATACTAAAAGTATTAAACTCCATGCCTTTTGCCTTATCCTTGACATTTTGAAAGGCATTTCTCCTTTTTTGTTCTGGAAATAATGTGATAATTTGATGACCATTCTGGTCTTTCCTTGGCCAACTCCTGGCCCCAGCTAACTCCCAGGGCTTCCCCTGAGTTTTCTCTCATATATTACTTCACCTATTTTAGGAGGTGCTTTCATCAATCACTGGAGCTGGATCCTACCATGAGATTTTACCAAAAGAGGATCAAAGGCCAGTATGGAGAAATAAAGTGGCCCTTGCCTCCATGGGATGGAGCATGGATAACATGACCACATTTCAGCAAAACCCAATCTTACATTATGGAGCCTCCTTGACCAATGTATAAAGGGAGCTATCCAGGATCACAACCATTATCAGTCAGTTGAGAAAGTCACATTGATGGAGATGATGACAATATAGTAATGGAAGATTGGCAGTGGGAAAATTCAGTAGGTAAGAACTTTTGATAATTTCACCAGTGTCTCAGATTCTGTACTCATAAGCCAGTGACATGGAAATCACACTGTTGGCCAATAGTAGCCATGGATCCTGGATAGTAATATAAATTTACAGAGATTTTGGATTTAACAGGGCTGTCATAATGAAGGTCTCCACTCTGAGTACTTCAAATACCAGATTTGAAGGTGTAAGTGAGCATTAAGCTTTTGGCAGAATTTACCTGTAAATCTATCTTCTGTCTAGATCTTCACATGGTTTTTATTATTTGCCTTTATTACCCTTCTGTCTGGTTCCTAAACTTCCCATCTCATAAGAATACTAATTAGGGGAGCTGGGGAGATGTCTTACTTGGTAAAATGCTTGCCATGGAAGTGTGAAAACTTGAGTTTGGATCCCCAGCACCCATGTAAACATTGCCTGGAATATCAGCATTCAAGGGGCAGAATCAGGGCTCCCTGAGTCAAGCTGGCTAGCTAGTGTAACAAATGGAAGAAGATACCTGATGTCAACCTCTGGCCTCCAAACATACATGTTCACAAGTGCATGTTTATTCACCCATGCATGTGCACTTGCACACTTGTGAACATGAATACTACACACACACATGCAAAAATATTTAAAAGAACATTAATTAATTAGATGAGGGCACACTAATGACCTCATTTTCTCCTCATCATATGAAAGATCTACTGGAGAAAGAAAAATCTTCTGAGCTACTGGGTGATGGGTATTTCTGTAATATCTTTGTAGAAGGAAAATTAGTATTCCAGCAGAATTTTGTAACTAGTTACATTTTAATGAACCTAGGTTATTTGCAAAAGCTTTGGAAAGTAAGTTATAAAATATCAGTTACTAAAGCAGTGCTTCGTCCTTTTCTCCTTTATTCAGGAATATCGTAACATGCTAATGTAGGGGCATATTAAAAATTAATGGCCCTCACAGTCAAAGGGAATAGGTTGAACTCATTCTTTTGGCAATGAAATGTATTCTTTCTTTAGTTTATCTGAGGTCATACCAGATAACTGTCACCCAGTGTTCCATGAAGTCTTTGATTCCCCCCTCCCTCTTTTTACTGGAACAATTAATTGGAATCAAACAGAGCTAGGTTCAAAATCTAGGTATGCCAATTACTGTGATTTTGATAAGGTATTTATACTCTCCATTTTTATGTTTCTTACATACAAAACAAGATATAAGAGCACTGTCCATTTCTCCATTTCATGGAGTTGTTTATAGAGCCAAATTGTAAGGTGCACATATTTGGCCAGTAGTATATGCCTATTAAATGTTACTGCCAACTACTTTTTTTTATTAAACACAACAGATGTATCCCTTAGACTTCATAGAAGCACATTTAATTCATTGAACTCCTAGCCTAACTTAGAATTTAGGTATCTTCTTGATACCCCAAATTCTTGTAGATCTAACCCATTCTACTCATCTTCTTTTCTTCCAAATGTCTGGTTCTTACTTTACTCCCTAAAACAAACAAGCAAATGAACACAAAACATCCCTCCAAATGCTTGGTGGCTAAATGACCCAGAAAAAAATAGTGAAATAGTTGTGATCTAGCTTTCTTTAGGTCCTTCAAGTTTGAGCTTAATGTGCATTTTTTAAACTCTTTTTGGTTTCAACTTGCCATTATCTTTTGGTGGTCTTGGATCATTTACTAACATTAGGTTACTCTTATCATTGAAGAACTTGATTTAATTCCCAGAAGTTGTGTCCTTTGAGAGCTCCACTAACCACAGAGTAGCCCTTGGAAAATTTGCTTGTTGCTTTGGGCTTTCTTGTGTTTACAAATGAGATGATTCTCCATCTGTAGTATACATAAAGAACACTTACCGAGCTTGTGAAATATGTGGAGACTACCCTTTATCTCTAAAACTGCTAGTTTTAATTTTTTTAAAATAAAGGCAAACTTTATGATAGGTATATAAATGTATCAATCATAGGTGTATATCTTGATTTTTACATAGGTATACTAGTATGGACACCATCTTGGTTAAGATATAAAATGTTTGCAGCACCACAGAAGTTTTCCGTGTCTTGCAGTGTGTGCCTTTTTCAGTACTAAGCACTCTTCTTATATCATGTTTCCCTTTTCTCCATCTGAATTGGATGATTTTTGACATTCCTTTTTGTTATGCTTTTCTTTGGCTCCAAATTTTTAATTCAGATGGAGAAGTGCATCAAATAACTTTATATATCCTTACCAGTTTAGATACTGTGGTAGTTTGAATAGATGATCTCCAATATATTCAGTGTTTTATTAGTTTGTAGTTTAGATCTGTAGCCACCTGGCTGGAGGAGGTGTCACTGGGTGGATCTTAGCATAGAGCCCTATGGTGTGGTGGATTTGCAATTCCAGTCTAAGGCTATGCAAAGTGCCTGGAGTTCCTGAATTGTATCTGTTTGTGGTGTGGCTTTTGGGCTTTTTGGCTTAGGGCTTCTCTCTCCCTCCCTGCTTCTCTCTCTCTATCTCTGTCTGCTTGGACTTGTGAAAGGAGGCCAGCTTCTTTTGCAATTATGAAACTTCCCCTGGATCTGTAAGTGTCAATAAATATCCCTGCCTCCATAACTGTGTCTGGTTTGGAAGTTTATCCCAGTGACCTAGACTCTGTCTACTATAGATTCTATCTAGAAATATGTCTCCTTCCCCAGCCTGTTGACCAGGAAACTCTGAAGGACCTTCCTTTCTCTTGAATCTGTACTTGCTGTGGTGGTTCAAATGTAATACTGTAAATGTATGGCCCCATAGACTCAGATGTTTTACTAAAAGTGAACTTCCAACTTTAGCCCCTAGCAGGCAGATTCCTGCTCCTGGGGTTTGTCACTGGGAGTGTATCTTCGAGTCTAGCCCTAAGATGCCTTTGGGGACATAGCTGAATTCCAGCCCAAATGTGTGTCCAGAGCAATTTGAGCTTTGGCAGTTTATGGTTGCTTGTCGTGGTTGCTGTTCAGTTGTTTTTCTCTTCTTGTATCTGTGAAAGGGATCCAGATTCTTCTGTCATTGATGGAACTTCCCCTGGATATGTAAGCCTGAAATAAATCCCTTCCTCCAGTAAACTATATCTGACTAGATGTTCATCCCAGCAATGAGGAGCTGACTGCAACACCTTTCTAGACTTCATATTCTTTCTTGTTCTTCATCTCCAGAGGGGCTCCATTCCAAGTCAGGCTAAAATCACAGAGCACTAAACTTAGAAATAAAGTGTTTTTGCCTCCCTATGTGTTCTCCTTACAAAACATCCTTGGCCAAGGGGCCTTTGACTCTGAAAAGTTCTGAGACCTGAACACATCATAGATTGACCATTTCTCTTTGCTGTAATGTGCTTCATATGTTGAGCTTTAGAGATTGGTCTCTACACACTTGCTAATAGATACATTCTTAAGAGTAATAGAGAATCTCTAGTCTGTTTTCTTTATAGCAGTCCATCAGGAATACTCTCATATTCTTTAAGAGTTTCTCTTTATGTATGTCATTGGTATGAGAACTCCTAGTACTTTGACAGCTTCAGAGATCTGGCCTTGAAGTATAGTAGGCAATTGAAAGTCACAGTAGTATACTAGGGGAAAATTCAATACTGTACAGTGTAAGACAACTACTGGGACAAAAACATAAGTTTAACCCTGGAACATGCAGAATAAGATGTCCCTATCCACAGAATCAGTTTCATGCTCAATGGTATATCCTGTCTCAAAATAATGTACACTGTGTTCCTGAGGAATAACACCTGAGGTTGTCCTCTGGCCCCACATGTATGCACAATCACATGTAAGTGCAACCATTCATAAATATGTACACACACATACATACAAGCATGCGTAAAAAAGAGAAGTTAAGCCAGGAATGTTGGCACACACCTTTAATCTCAGCATTCAGGAGGCAGAGATAGGAAAATTGCCATGAGTTCGAGGCCAACCCCGAGAATACATAGTGAATTCCAGGTCAGCCTGGGCTAGAGTGAGACCCTACCTTGAAAAACAAAAAACAAAAGAGAGAGAGAGAGAGAATTTATTTTATTTTATTTTTTTAAATATTTTATTTATTTGAGAGATAGAGAGAATGGGCCCGCCAAGGCTTCCAGTCACTGCAAATGAACTCCAGACACATGGGTCAACTTGTGTATCTGGCTTTATGTGGGTACTGGGGAAGTAAACCTGGGTCCTTTGGCTTTGCAGACAAGTGCCTTAACTGCTAAGCCATCTCTCCAGCCTGAGAGAGAAATTTAAATGAATTATCAAAGCTTCATCACTTATTAGGAACAAGGTTGGGTCAGAACATGTCTTCTGACTAAACTTTTATTATATAACAATGTCGTTTTGTTTTCTTGAAAAATGCTATATCTTATATTCTCAGGGTTAAAGTTGAATGCCCTGCTCTTATTAGTTTCCCAGGTTTCTAAAGTTTCTCTTTTAGTTCAGTCTCTAAAGCTGTGCTTCAACTCAACACCCTGTTTTGCTGACTCATATTTCATGTAGCCTTCCCTCTATTTGCTCCTCAGGTCATTTACTCATAATTGCCTCATCCTCTCTTATCTGATAATTGCAGCCTATTTTTCTACTCTAAATGATTTACCCTGAGCTTGCATTTTTTAAAAAGTCATCTCAGGTTAATTTAGAGAGTTTTCCAATGCAGTCTCATTTTTCCCTCCCTCGATTATGATTCTGATCTATAGCTAATCTCTAGATCATTAAGGATGTTTCAGTAATTGGAAAGAAATCTCCATGTTTTTTTCATTAAGTGCTCATACAACTTGCCAAGGGATGCTAAGCTAACTTAAGTTGCTGAGACTTGCCTTATTTGACCAGAAAGAAATTCAAAGCAATTCTATGAAAATGTGGCTTCATTTGCAATTATATTAGTCAGGGGAAAGGAAATGGGGAGTATAATGTAGCAAGGTCATAATGACCCTCTTGATACTGTAACAATGTTGATAATGGAATGAAGCTTTGACATTGGTGTTACTGTGCACAGTGCACAGACAGATCTTTAACCTTATGGACTATCTTGTCCTAGAGGAACTGTGCAGTTGAGATCTGTCTTGGGATAAAGATGCCAATTCAGGCTCTGCTTGCTTAAGAACCCAGGCTATGACATGCATTTTGTTCCATCTGATGTAGTCAATCTGTCAAGGGGTCTCTTAATTTCTGGGGAATAAAACAAAAGGACTTGGTCAAGATGACTGATTGTCCTTAGTATCTGTAATGCTGTCAGTTGAGGTCTAGTTCCACTTTACGCAGCTGCCACTGACCTAGAAATGCATTTAATCAGTCATTTCCATTTTGGTTAATGAAACAACAATCTTCCCTGATCAGAAATTTAAAAACTTAGGCACGCCTACACTCTCTTTTGTTTACACAATTACACTATCCATCAGCTTCTATCTCCAAATACACCTGCAGTGACTCCTGTGCGTATGCAGTGATATCTCCACCGCGCGCGCGCACACACACACACACACACACACACACACACACACACTACATATGCATACTATGCTAACACACTGCTGCTCAGGTCAACACTTATCCTCAGGCTTTGTAATAAACTCCTAACTGGCTTCATTGTTCCCATTATAATCTATGCTTTGCACAGAGGTTCCCTTGAACCAACCTGTGAGACAAGGGTTGTTGGGCCTTGCTAGAAATGGGCTGGACCTGTGAGGAGGCTGGCCTGAACTATTGGACATGGTCAGGGACCCTGGGCTGTAGGGTTGCAGCTGGCCATTGGTCAGGAAGTCCCTGGCAATGGTGACGGCCTTCCCTACATTGTAGTGAGCTGTCATCGCCCAGAGTGGGCAGAACTGGTGAGGCGCTCCCCCCAGACCCCAAAGAGCTCTGACCATTCCATAACTCAGACTTTGCCCCCCACAGTTCCTGACCTTGTGGCTAGCTTCCCAAGAGACCCTCATGTGGCTGGAGTCATGTAACCTTCTCACAGCCTTTTGTTATCTCCTCTTCTGCCCTTCCCCTTATCTTTCCTTATATCCCTCATAGCTTTGAAGTTACTAGTCCTTCCGCCACCTAGATAACAGCCAATAAACTATGCATCTGATTGCCATATAGTCTGTACATGCCATCTCAACCTTTCCCAGGTGCTTATAAACCCACTCCCCTTTTGAATAAACAAGTGTTGTCCATCAGATGGTCTCCTGGGGGCTCATTGCCCCGTCATGTTCCTGTGTCACACTCATCCGGTACTCCAGGAAGGACCCTGCTGCTTCCCTCCCAACTCCTCCCTCCCTCGCCCAGGATGTCGGTGGCCACTGACCCCAGGGAAATGGGAACGGGAATGGAACAAGACCCACAAAGGGTGACATGCAGTCTGCATTTCTTTATTGAAAAACACTCTCCTCAATATTACAGCTTTGGCATAAGCCTTGGTACACTGCTGGCTGCCATTTGCCTTTGGTTTAGCTGGAACTAGACCCCAATCCAGAACACAGTCAACCTTCTTCTCTCCTGTTCCTGTGTCTCTTCATCATATCATCAGAAGCATTTATTCCTCTTGCCACATTTCAGCCCTATTGAGTTACGCCTTCCATCTGCCCTTTCTCGATAGCCCAGGGAAAAGTCCTTGTACTCTACCATGCCTAAGCTGCCGTTCCAGTTTTACCTGCCTCAGGTTCCGCCCTGAGCTCACCAGTGCTTGCAAGTCATCAATAACCTTTACATCCGGTAGGATTCAGTGGATCTTGGGAAGAACGTGCTTGGAGTGACTAAACCAGATGACTGCCTCCTCTGAACACAAATTCAGGATAAATTTTTCATCCAAGCTGAGGTTTTCAAGGCTTCAGTGCATAAGATAAGCACTTGTTTCATTAAAAATGACTTGTATATTTGTTCTTACTGAGTCTGCCAAAGAGTCTGTGGGTAAGAACACCATTGCTCAACCCCCAGAGAAAAATTGAGCTGAATTTGAATTATTCCCAAGTGTTCTTTCAACTAAAACATAGGCATTCACTTAGAAGTTAAGAAAGATTGCAATAAGCAGCTGGCAAAATAGTCCTAATGGCAGAGAGGGGATGTTGAGCACAACTTTGGCTGGCATTTTCTGGATTTTTAAATGCTTGGCTGCTACTGTCATTTCCATAAGAATTTCATGAAGATTAATAATGTAAGAAGAAGGCCATCTTTCACATAACTGATCACAGTAACTATAGTACAAAATAGGTAAAGAAGATAAAGGTTTTTTTGTCCTTATATGTCATCCCATTGTTTTATTTTTTTCCTCTTTAAAAATACACATTCTATTTCATTACATCACGTAATTACACACACATATATATGTACATGTATGTAACTACACATACGGTTCCATAAGAAAAGCTGGGAGATAACTCAGTCTGTAAAGCCCTTGCCACATAAGCATGAGGACCAGAGTTCAGGTCCCTAGAACCTATGTCAATGCCTTGCATGGTGACCCATCCCTATAATCCCAATATTTGGGAAGTGGAAATATGTCAATATCCAGGGCAGTTGGCTAGCTAGTCTAGCCAAATTAGGGTACTCTCAATAATCATTAAAGTAGAAAACACTTGAGAAAGCCACCCAAGGTCAACCTCTGGCCTCTACATATGTGTGCACATAAGCAGGCATGCACATCACTCACACATGCACATGCAAGAAAAGCTGCTGCTATACACAATGCAAGTATTTTTGGAAAAAGTGGCTGTGGATTGACTGGAGGTAAATTAACTCTTGAGATGGTTGAGAGTCATGTTTTAAGTGGGGAAAGTTTTTCAGAGATAAAACAAAGATTATGATTGGAAGTTAACACAAAGATTTTAGTGAAACAAATGAGTTTTATTGTTTTTGGGTTTAATGGTTATTTTTAAAAACAAGTTCTTGCTGCATGCCCACCGTCTTGAGTACTGAATTACAGGTGTGCCAAATGAGTTTTTGATGCGCTAAAGAAATAAAGCTCTTAGAAGAAAATATTTGTGTAAATTGCAAGGGAGAGTACAAGGGGAGAGGAGAAAGAGCAAAGAGTGGGAGAGGAAACAAAAAATTGTTTGAAAACACCATAATGAAACCTAATTCTTAGTATGCTAATAAGTACATTTAAAAAAAGAAAACTTAAGGATAAATCCTTGTGACCTTAAATTTAGTAATTGATTCTTACCTATGACACTAAGACACAAGTAATAAAATAAAAAACTGGGTTCCAACAATTTTGAAAATCTCTTATTCATTAAAATACAAAGTTGAGAATTCAGAAGACTGGGGAGATATCTTGGTTGGTAAAATCCTTGGCTTGCACGAATGAAGATGTGAGCTTGATTTCCAGACCCATGTAAAATGCCAAGAGTGGTGGCATGTTCTTGCAATTTCAGCACTGGTGAGGCAAAGAAGAGGTTCCTTGGGGATCACTGGCTAGCCAGTCTGGCCTAACTGTGAAGCTCCAGGCCAAATGAGAGACCTGTCTCCAAGAAAGTGGATGATGTTTCTGAGTAGGATGGCCAAAATAGTCCTCTGGCCTCCATAAATGCATGAACACATATGTACTATGCACACTCTTCCATGTACACCCACACACATTAAAAAGGTAATGAAAAAGATTGGAGAGATGGCTTAGCAGTTAAGGCATGTGCTTGTGAACCCTGGGACCAAGTTTTGATTTCCCAGTACCCACCAGATGCACAAGGTGGTGCATGTCTAGAGTCCATTTGTAGTGGCTAGATGCCCTGGTATGCCTATTCCCTCTCTGTCTGTCTGTCTGTCTGTCTATCTATCTATCTATCTATCTATCTATCTATCTATCATCTATCTATCATCATCATTTATTTATCTGTCTGTCTGTGTTCCCCTTTCTCCCTCTCTCTCTCTTTCTCTCTCAAATAAGTAAAATAGTTTTTTAAAAAGAATGTAGGGCTGGAGAGATGGCTTAGCAGTTAAGGTGCTTGCCTGCAAATCCTAAGGACCCATGTTTGACTCTCCAGATCCCTTAGCCAGATGCACAAAAGGTGAGGCAAGTGCAAGGTCACACATGGCCACTAGGTGGTGGAAGCATCTGGAGTGACTGAGGCCTTGGCGCTCCAATTCTCTGTCTCTCCATCTCTGTCTCTCTCTCTAATAAAATAATTTTTTAAAAAGTCAAAAGAAAATCTATAAAATAGAATGTGTTTACAAACTATTTATTAGATGATAGGCTAGTATCTAAAATACACAAGGAACACTCTTAATATGACAATAATAACCAAAGAGAAACAATCCAATTTAATTTTTATAGCTAATGAGTTAGATACAGAAGAGCACAAGGGTTCAGAGATGTTAGTTAACATAGTGGACCAGATGCTCCAGTCTCCCTAGCTTCTTCCCAGCTGGTGTGATACTGTAAGGAAAAGCACTTACGTGCATTCAGTACTGTGAATGGTTTCCTAGCCAGGGAGTGATTTCTGAGGAGGGCCATCTGTCAGATGGAATGTGGTAAGAAGAAAAAGCCAATTATATCAATAGATTATTTGATAATAGAGTGTTTGTCGAGTGACTGTCTTCATGCCTCAGTTTCTTCTGTAAAATGGGAATGATAGTGATGAAAAATAGGTTTGGGGCTCTTAGAGCCTTTTAATGCTAAGCAACGAAGTGTACCAGAATATACTTCTAGTTCCCAGCAAGCATTCGAGAGGCTGGGGACAGATGGCTTCAAACACTTCCAGTGTAGTCTTGTTCACATCCATAGTGATTTACTGTTCCTACCACCTTGGATCACTTCTGGACCCAGTGGTCCCAGAAGACAGAAGTGAGACAGGAGATGGTCTGCTCCCTGCCCCTAGTACTAGAGTCCTAGACATTTGGCCATTGGCCCAACTAAAAATGGGAGTAGTGGAGAAGGGAGGGGTAAACATAGTAGACTAAAACTTTAGGCTTTCTTACTATATATCATTAATATTTGCATGAATAAACTAATGATACCTTAAATATAAAAGGCAGGGGGGAATGCTGAATATTTTTCTGTTCATGCTTGTACCAAAGCACCATGATATTACTGTAACTGCTGCTAGTTGTAGAACACCAAAGTGTCCAAGGCAAAGAAAAATGTTAACGTGGATGATAGTCCATCCTTGCTACAGAAGTGTGGTCCATAGGCTGGCATCACCAGTATTATCCAGGAGTGTGTTAGAAACACAAAATACCAGGGTCCCACTCCACAAGTACTGAATTAGAGTCTGCCTATTGATACCCCAGGGAAGTTTCTTTTCATGCTTAAGATCAGGAAGCTAGATTTCCCATGGGAGTTTTAAGAGGGGAGGAAAGAGATTCATTCTGTGCTCCTTTAAGGTGAAATAAGTGTCACCAAACTCTGTCACCTCTTTCAGAGCAGTCTTTCCTTAGGGATTTACATATCGTGTGCTTCTAGTACTTTAGGGAAAGGAATGGCCAGTCTACATGTTCAAGATCCTAGTGATCTTCCTATTCATTTAAGTTCAAGAAGCATTCAGAGACATGTGGTTAAGTGAGCCAAAAACTGCTGGCTGGCTTAGGGAAATGATGGCATTGAAAAATAATTAGGGACTGAGGAGATAGATCATTGGGTAAGAGCACTTACGGCACAATCCTGAGGACTTGAGTTCAATTCCCAGGACACACTCACAAAGCTGGACATGGCCATGCAGTGCATGCCTGTAACCTAGTGCTGAGAAGACAGACAGAAGGATTATTGCTCATCTGGTCTAGCTGGAAAAATGGAGAGCTCCAGGTCTAGTGAGAGATGGTCTCAGGGACATGAGGCAGAAGAGTGTGAGAGAGGAGGACACCTGATGTTCTCTTTTAACATTCATGCCCATAGAGTCTGTGCATTTGGATGCAAATATGCATAGGCTGCATACTCATGTGCCCACCCCCACCTATTATGTACACATACAAAAAGCCAAAAAATTAAAAAAATTAATAATTGACATTTCTATAATTATTTGTATTTTGGTGGAGAGAACTTGTGATCAATAATAGAAAAGCTTATTTTTTTTTCTTGTGAAAAAGAATATAGAAGTGGGAATATGAAAATCAGTGTTTCTTTTTGGTTGTTAATATCCCAAATCCCTTAATTTCATTTTTCCAGGGGAGAAAGATATGGTCTTCCCACCCTAAAGGTTTCAGTTGTGTTTCAACTCTGCTTTCTGTCCTTCTTTGTGCTTCTAAACAGTTTAAATGGAATACATATGCTCTCTTTATTGAACAGACACAGCCGTGGCACTATGGCTCAGGATATAATGTTTGTGAAAATGTTTTGAAAACTGAATGCTAATTATGTTTGTAACTATAGATCTAGTCTGTGTTTTTTTTTTCCTTTGTTCTAATTATCATGGAGATCAATTGCTATTAGGGAGTTTCCCCTCCTCAAGGGCTTTCTCTGAGTGTGTGTGTGTGTGTGTGTGTGTGTGTGTGAGAGAGAGAGAGAGAGAGAGAGAGAGAGAGAAAGAGAGAGAGGAGGAAATTAAGTTAGACACTTCAAATGTTATGGGTTAGCAGTAGTAGCATGCTATCACTCTTTCACACTTCTTAAGTCTTCACAGTGAGTTTTTTTTTTTTTTTTTTTTTTTTTTTTTTTTTTACAGGGTTGGTAATGTTCCCAAATATTGCTGCTGGCAGTTTAGATTCCCTTACATTTTACTTTTGGCTCCAGATCACCATCTCTCCTCCCATCTGGAATGTACAGTGGGGACTATTTCATAAGTGGTTCCTTCCTGTGCAAGCCTTCCAATGGTTTCTTTATCACATCACACAGAGTTAATTTTGTCATTAACATTTCAGGAAATACCCAGTGGCATTTTAAGTGAAATACAAATTAGAAAACTCTGCTGTTTTTAGTTACTCTTTTCTCCCAAATTTGAAAAGAAATCACTATCAAATTACCCAAGTCACATTTTCCCTTTTGAAACTCCCTAAGTAGTTGTCATTATCTTGGAAACTCTATTTCCAGCCCTTATATAGAAATGCTGCTGCTTTTGGAGCATAGGTGAGGGAACACTGAAGCACTGTGTACTTAGAGAAAAGGAGAGTGACTTTCTTTAGCACTTGGAACTATAGCTTCGCTGGCTGTGGTGTTTTATTTTTATTTATTTATTTTTCTGGTGGTTTTAATTGTTCAAAGCCATGTTGCACCTGCATAGGTTGGCTCATAGTAAGCAACCAATGGAAAGTCGCTCTCAGCTGACTGATGAAAGAACTCTTCATTCAATCAACTAAAATTCCACGTGAGAGATATGCACTAGGACACACTCTTTCTTTTTTGGCTTTATTTTTAAAAGGGATCGCCTCATTGATTCTTGAACATGTGCCAAGTGTCTGCTGAGCACATTACATACATTGTTTCATTCCACCCCCAGCTCCAATAGTTCTAGGATGTAGTGACCATTACACTAGCTAATTGACCAGAAAGGGAACATATTGGACTACGTTAAGAAGTAGTTGGGTTTCCGCACATAATATGAATCAATTAAGTATTAATTAATTTAGTCTTAATTAATTAATGGTCTATATTAGTATGTAAGCTTTATTTCATTATGAAAACCTTCCCAACATGAAACTAAGTAGAAATTATTGAGCCTATACAGCATGACAGGCACTAAATTGTAATTTAAATAATTATTTTATTTAGTACTAATAATTCAAATATGTGGCAATATTTTAATAGGATATAGAAACTGAAGTTAAAAATGTTTAAGGAACAAATCTAGGATTTAGAAAGCCCATATCTGAGGCAATCCTACAGTCTGAACATTGTCTGGGCCCTGTGGTTTGAACTCATATCCATTACCTGCTAGGGGATCAAAAACGCTGGCAAAAAGTTGCCCTCCTTCCACCAGCCAGCTTCTCTGAGCACATCATTGAATCCACTTTTCTCTCTGTGTCAGGAGAGCTCTGAGGAGTTGTCACCAGACAATAATGGCCTGTGCGGCCTGTAGGGCCATGGGACAAATAAATGTCTTCTAGGTTAAATTATTCTCAAAATCATTTGACAACTTATCATATTTCTCATTTGACATTGCACCGTAGATGATTACTTATGTCACTAAGACCCTCAGTAAACTTACATTTAATGGTTACCTACTTTTTGTAGCATGAATATATCATAGCTTCATGTGTCATGTCTTTATTACTGGGTTGATAAGAATGTGAGAATGGAATGCTTGTCTTTTAAAGATCTTCCCATTCAGTATGATTTGGGCTGTAGATTTGCTTATACAGTTTTTATTATGTTGAAACATGTTTCAATTATACCTAATTTGTTTACAGTTTTTATTAAGAGGGAGGGATAGTAACTTTATTGAGTGCCCTTTCTACATCATTGTGATTTTTATTCATTTTGTTGATAGGGAATATTGCATTTATTTTTATTTAATGACTTTTATTTTCTGCAGTATAAGAGATTTGAGCTAAGGGCCTCATATGTGCTAATCAATGATCTACCATGGAGCTACATTCCTAGCTCACATTACCTTTTCTGATTTGTGTTGTGGAATTAATTCAACTTGGTCATGATAAATGGTATCTTTGGTATCTTGTTGGATTTGAATTGGTAGGATTTTGTTGACAATTTTCATCTACAGTCTTTAGATATATTGATCTTGTTTTTGTTGTGTCTTTGGTTTTGATAGCAGAGCAATGTTATCTTTGTAGTCTTAGTTTTGAATAATTACTTATGTGCTTAAAATTTTTTAAAGAATGATAAATTCTTATTTTTTCCTTAAAATTTTTTCTTAAAGGATATGTTAGAATTCAGCACAGAAGCCATGTGGTCCTGAATTTACCTTTTATACTACTGATACAATCTTATTACTTGTTAACTGTTTTTATATTCTCTCTTAGTTCTGATGTCTTAGAATATAACTGCTCATAATAATCTTCAACAGTATTTTGTATTTCTGTGATATCACTTTTATAGTTCACTTTTTTAACTTCTAATTTTATTACTTGAATTGTCATTCTTTTTCTCAGTCTAGATACAGATTTATTGATTTTGTTTATCTTTCCTAAATACCAAACTTTCATTTTACTGATGTGTTGCTTTTTTTTTTAGTCTCTTTCATTTCTTTCTGCTCTGATATTTGCCATTTCATTTCTTCTGCTTATTTGGGGTTTCATTTTCTGCTTGTTTGTTCCTTGAGATACATTGTTGAATTTCTTAATTGAATTTTTAAAAAATATAGACTAACTCCTTATAGCTATATAACTCCCACTTACTACTACTTTGGGTATGGTGTATTTCCACTATCATTTACTTCAAGAATTATTAGTTGAAGGGATGGGGATCAAACCTCAGACTTTACGTATAATAGAGAAGCATTCTACCATTGAGGTAAAGCTACCCCTCCATTTTCTGAAATAGCGCCTCACTATATAGTTCAGGTTGGTCTTGAACTTGCACTGAAGCCCAGCCTGAGCTCAAAATGGCCATCCTCCTGCCTCTCCTTCCCAAGTATTGGGATTATATGCAGGTACCACCATGCCTGAGTGCTTTCATATATTTCAAATATTAATTTCCTTTATTTCTCAATGACACATTGTTCATTTAGTAGTATAATATTGGAATCATTTAGTAACATGATGAATTTAACTAGTTTCTGAAGTTTTCTTATTATATACTTGTTTTATTCCATTTTGGTTAGAGATTATATATATTATTTCATTTGCCTTTTTCTGATGAGACTCATTTTGCTGCCTAAAATATTATCTTTAGTAGAGAAGCTCCCTTTTTTAGCCATTTGGTGTTTGTTGGGTCAGCTTCATCAGTATTACTGTTTCACTTATTCTTTCATGAATTTTTTTTTTTTTTTTTTTTTTGGTCTGGACTACCCAACCATTTTTTTAATTATTATTTTTTATTGACAACTTTTATACTTACATACAAAAAAACCCACCTGATATTTCCCTCCCCTCCCCCCATTCCACTTTATAACTCCAGTCTCCATCATATCCCCTCCCTTTCTCCATTAGTCTGTCTTTCAATTTGATGTCACCATCTTTTTCTTCTATTTTGAGGGTCTTGCAGAGGTATTGCTAGACAGTGCAAGGTCATGGATATCGAGGCCAATTTCTGTCTGGGCAGTTGCATTGTAAGAGGTCATACCCTTCCTTTGGCTCTTCCATTCTATCCACCTCCTCCTCCGCAATGGTCCCTGAGCCTTGGAGGGTGTGACAGAGGTGTTTTAGTGCTGGGCACTCCTCTATCCCTTCTTCTCAGCACTATGTTGCCTTTTGGGTCATCCCAGTGGTCATCGCCATCTGAAAAGAGAAGCTTCTCTAACCAGAAGTGAGAGTAGCGTTAATATGTGAATATGAACATTAAGTGTAGTACTTTCAGGGCAGCTTGGTGGGAATAATATATACATTTAGTCAGACAAGAGCAAGCTTTATACCCCTAAGGCTCATGACCTCACCTGCCATAGACTTTTGCTTAGGTTTTCAGTACCAGGTATGTATTCCCTCCCATAGAGAGGGCCTTCAGTCTGATTATGGAGCAGTTGGTTACCCCAAGAGTAGACTTGCCACTATTGCACCTGCTCAGTCGTGGGGCCTGTCTGGCCAAGCTTGAATATTCAGCGTCCACTGTTTTCACTGATGATGACTTCTGTTTCCCATACGCTGTGTGCAGTGCAGCTTTTTCCAGCTGTCAGTTGGCTGGTCTACAGGGAGAAGGTTTTCTGCTCCACACCAGCTTGCTTTCTTAGTGACCTTGCCTCTCAGGCAAGAGATGTCTTCAGCAATAGGGTCTTACTATCTGTTTCTCAAGGGCAACCAAGGGCTTTGGCAAAAGCCTTTAATGTTTTGGAGGCTACTGGGACCTCCATGGCCAACAACTCACTGGAAGGTATCCCATCCCAGGCACTGAAAATTTTCTACTAACAGTCTACAGCTTCTCGATGTGCCTTTATTCAAAAAAGTAATTTTACATAAGTCTTATTCACAATATCTTGAATTTAGATTGATCCTCCCCCTGCCCTTTTTTATGCATTCTCTTCCCATGGCCTCGCTTAGGCCATTCCCCTCCCTGTAATCAGTTCTTCTACTTACATATGTGCAATACCATGCACTTAAGTAATGAAGTCTCCAGTATTATGGTGTTGGATTCTGTCTCTCCTTTTAGATCTTATAATACTCATTTATTAAACTGGGAGCTCTGTCACATTTGCATTTTTGTTTACAATTATTTTAAAACTTTTTAGAAAAGTTTTAAACATGAGTGTACTATAATTTGATCAGAATCACCTCATATTACTTTCTTTTGGTGCTCCTTCCCTGCCTCCATTACAGTGAACCCTTTCTTTCCAACTAGTCCCACTTCTTTTTTGATACTTCTCTTTTAAAAATATTTAATTTTTCCATTTTGACATTTTCATATATGGGATATAAATTTTAATATTACTCCCCAAATTACCCTTTATTAGCCCACTTCCATTAACACCTATCTCTTTCCCCATTAATAGCCATCTTATTTCATGTTTTTTTAAACCTTTGAGTTAAATTAGGGTTGCTTTCATAATAGTGGAAGGTTATTTAGTAAGGAATGAGCAATTTAACAGTGGCTATATCATTGATGCACCTGCCTCCCTTTCTCCCAGCATCAATTAAGTGCCATTTGCTGCTCTGAGAGGTCTGGCTTCTCCTCTTTCCTTTCCTCATCAATGATGAAATATTGACAGGCTTAATCTTATGCTGGAATACAGCTGCTCTGAGTCTGAGTGTAATGGCCATGTTTTCTCCAGAAGACAACATTTTTGTGGTTGAATCAGTCCCTCAATCATTATATAAGTGGTTTAATTCATTTCTTCACAATTCTTGTCTTTTATGTTTGATTTGTGAGTACAAGAACTGCTATACCTGCTTGGTTTTGTTTTCCATTTGTGTGGTGTGGAATCTCTTTCCTTCCTTTCACTTTCTATTTTGTTACTTTGTGATAAAGTTTCTGGTAGCAGTGCAATCTTGAGTCTTGATTTTATTCAGTATTTCTTTTAATCATGTAGCTTATAGTTATTCAAGGTTATAATTGATACGCAATAACATATTCCTGATATTTTGAAAGTTATCTCTTTAATAAAATATTCCTCATTTTATTCTTTCTTTTGTTCATCTTTGTAATTTGGTGCTTAATTGTGTTGATAACATTTGATTCTTTTTTATTTCTCTTTTATGTCTCTATTTTCTTCTAATGTGTTTACATTATAGTAATTGTCTTTCTTCATTGCTAAAGCCTATTTGGTGGTAGGTTCCCTGTTTATGTTTATCTTGAAAAGTCTCTACTTCTCCCTCATTTTATAGAGGGCATTGTTAAGTGCAGTATTCTTGAGTGCCAATGGTTTTTATTCCAAACCTGGATTACATTATTCTATCTCTTCCTGATTTAGAGAGTTTCTTTTGAGAAATCTGCTGTTAAATTAATGGGGCAGGGGTTCCATTAAATGTGACTCTTTGTGATATTTAGAAATTTCTCTCTAGCTTGGACTTTTAATGGTTTGAAGGATACCATAGCATCTTCTTTAGCTATTTCATTTCATTGAATCGGCATCTAGGCCACCACCCCACCCCATTTCAATTCCAAAGTCTGGATATGTGGATATTCATTTATTTAATTCTAGAGGTTGCATATTGCCTTCATTTCACTTTGTCCTCCCTTTCTATTTTGTCTAAAATATTTCAGAAGCCCTTTCTTCATGTCCAGCTATTCTTTCTTTTTTTTTTTTTTCTGCTTCATCAATTCTTTGTGGAGACTTTTAAGTGGATTTATTCACCTACTCATTTCTTATATTTCTGTTTGGCTCTTTGTCAACATCTCTGTCTTTTGCTGAATTTCTCATTCATATCACTCACTATTTTCTTGATTTTATCCAACTATATTGGGTTGCATCTCATTGAGCTTTCTTATGATCATTCTTTTAAATTCTTTTGCATTTTTGACACTGTAATTTTCATTGTGGTATGTTGTTGGTGAGTTATTGTGTTCTTTTGGAAGCATCACATTATCTTGGCTCTTCATATTTCTTGTGGCCCTGTATTGAGATTTGTGCATCTGATAAGTTTCATCATTACCACTTTTATAAAGTAGCTTTCACAGTTTCTCCTAAAGTTGCATCTTAAAGTGTGGGTTTGAAGTAAAATATTGGCTCTTTCAAGCTGAGCACTGTTATGCAGTCTCTCTATATTTCTTTATTTGTCATCCGTGATTTTGGGGTGCAGTTTATGCTAGAGTGGGGTCTGATAGTCCCACTATAAGAGCTTCAGGTTGCATGGGAATACCTTGAGGAACTGCTCCCCGAAAGAGAGAAAGAGAGACTGAGGCCTTTAGAACCCCACAATAAATATCAAGAACCCCTCCAAGGAGTACCCTCAGTACAATGGGGTAGGAGGTCGGTGAGAAGGGATATAAGAATTCAATATTTAAAAAAATTTTTTTAATTTAATTTTTTTTTTGAAGAGAGACACAGAGAGAGACAGACAGAGAGGGAAGGGAGACAGATAGAGATGGGCGTGCCAGCAGTCTCTCAGCTGCTGTGAACGAAATCCAGATGCGTGCACCCCTTGTGGTCAAGTGCAGCATTGCACCCTTGTGTCACTTTGCATCTGGCTAAACGTGGGACCTGGAGATTGGAACCGGGTTCTTAGGCTTAGCAAGCAAGCGCCTTAATGGCTAAACCATCTCTCCAGCCCAAGAATTCAATATTTTTATTAAAAATCAATATAAAACATACATGTGGTGGCACAGAACGAGTAAGCCAGACCCCTATTTCCCAGCTCCTCCCAGCTCCCTGGTCCAGGTTTCCTATGCCTGATGGTGTGCAGGAGGGAAGATCCCTGTTTTTGGCTTCCTCCAACTCCCTGGTCCAGGTACCCTGCACGGGAGGGTGGGTGGGAAGGCATGATAAGGAGCAAGGAGGCCAGATCCCTGTTCCCTGGTTCCTCCCAGTTTTCTGGTCCAGGTAGGTCCCATTGTGCCTTGCTTGGGGAGGCCTATTCCCTGTGTGGGCTGTGAAATCAGACCTTTTGCTCTGGTATCTGGACTGGCCACTGGGTACCAACAGCCCTGTTCACTTGAGTCAGAGGGTGCATGGGTCAAAGAATAAATACTTGCTTCCTCCTCAACAAATAGAGAATTTCTCTAAAATGTGTACACCACAATGCAAAATGCTAACGAAAGTTAGAAAAACAGAGATCTCCACCAAGGATGCCTACTCCAACAATATAAGCCTCCAATGAAATCATAGAGAAATCAAAAGAAATTCATTCCGAAAATGAAAACAGAACAACCAATGAGACCCTGATCAGAAGAGTCACTGAAATGGAAGCAAACCATCAAAGAACCAACAATTGTATCAATGAAATTGAACAGAATTGTCTCTTAGAGGATTCAGCTTTTGACAGTAGGCTTAACTTTATTGAAGAAAATGTTAGAGCTCTCAAAAGAGATATGAATCAATTGAAGGTGAGTCAAGCAATGGAAGATCTCAAACACTGGCTGATTAAGCTTAATGAAGACTTGACCAAATGCAAGAGTGAGTTCCTGGAAGCATCAAGAAAATCAGAGCTTGAACTGAAATTGTACCTCAAAGAAAAGATGGACACAATGCAAAATAACACAACAGAAAACAAAAATCAAATAGAAATTATAAATACCTCTTTAGAACCCCGCACCAACCTTCCACTCATGTGGAAGACAGAACGTCTGAACTGGAAGACAAGCCAGAAAAATTTGATCAGGAAGCCAAAAACTTTGCTAAGTTCAAAAATAAAGTCAACAGAATATGAGGGAACTGTGGGATACCCTAAAACAACCAAACATCTGGATCATGGGTATACCAGAAGGAAATCTAGGGGAGTGGCATAGAGAACATATTCAACAAAATTATTGAAGAAAATTTTCCCAATTTCTCAAAAAAGAGACCCATCCAGATACAAGAAGCCCAAAGAACACCAAACAGGACCAAGGAAGAAACTCTCCAAGGCATATCATTGTTAAAACTCTTAACAATGAAGACATAGAGAGTGTTAAAACCAGAAGAGAGAAACAAATCACAACAACAAAGAAAATCCTATCAGAATTACCTCAGATTTCTCAGTGGAAACCCTGACAGCCAGAGAGCCTGGAATGGAACACATCAAAGGCTAAAAATGTATGGTTTCCAATCCAAGCTACTCAACCCAGCAAAACTATCCCTCATAATAGATGGTGAAAGGAAAACTTTCCATGAAAAAAGTCAACTCTATGATTATATGACCACAAAGCCAAACCTACAGAAAATACTTGAGGGAATGCCCCACACAGAACAGTCAAACAACCATTCTCAAGAGCCAACAAGAAGAAGATCACAATAACCAAAAACAGACCAGGCTAAAAAAAAGTACAAAGCACAAGAAAGCACCAAACCACATAAAACACTGCATCATAACAGAGATTAAATAGAACTTCACAATTATAACCTTAAATAATAATAGTCTTAATTCACCCAACAAAACACACAAGTTAACAGAAGGATCAAAGTTGACTTCAAGAACCTCCCTCACCACTAAAGACAGACACCTCCTCAGGGTGAAAAGATGGAAAATTATATTCCAAGCAAATGGAAATAAGAAGCAAGCAGGTGTTGCTATATTGATATCTGATAAAATAGACTTCAAACCAGAAGTTATCAAAAAGGACAAAGAAGGCCACTTGAAACTGTCCTTCTTGTATCACACTTTTATTGGAGAGCCCTTGGTTAACAGGAAAGCTGATGGCGAAGGGGGGGCCCAAATCTGCAGCTGCTTTTATAGAGTGTACTGCTACAAGGCGTTTACTGATTGGTTGCGACCAGCTTGCCATCACCAGGCGCCACGGGATAGGCTTGGGACAGGTTGCGCTGCGCATGCGCATACCTTAGATACGGTTGGCGCCAAGGCACTGTCTAATATGGAGGAGCCAGCGCCATCTTGTAATGGCGACTGCTTACGGCTCCCTGCAGTTCCCCTTCTTGTTTAAACGCAACAGGCGAGGGTAGAGGTCTGATCTCTGATGCTCGAGAGGACATTGTGATGACCCCAGACCTAGTGGCCAGCCAGGCTGGTGTCACACCTGTCCAGTACCTTTCCTCAGAGATGGGATTACAGTACCAACCCATATGCAATCAGACATGCCCTCCATGAAGCTGCTAAGAGCTCGCCCCACGTGCAGTACTTTGTCTCGCATCCTGAGCGTGATGAATGTCGTGCTCCCAACACCAATCCTCTGCCCATCCTTGTGCAATGGGCACTTCAAGCCCTAAGGGTGCAAGGGCCAGGGGAAACTAGGTGCTCTTTAGGGCCGATAGCCAAATCTGGGGGAGGACCCACACTCCAAAGCAGCAAGTGCCTGAGAAATGATCACCTTGTCCCGCCTGGTCTGGGCTCGCAAGCGGCAAATCAACCAGAGGCAAAGTACACATCCACCAAAGCAGCATACTGCAAACAATCCAACCCCAACCCACTCTTTAAAGTAGGAGAAAGCAGAAGAGATCCAGGTAGATAACCCTTCCGTCAGGGTCAAATCGAGGCGCGTAGAGTTGACCTGGACAATAGCAATCCTCAGCTCCCGGAGGGTCTGTTCGAAGTCATAGGTCCAATTCTGTAACAAAAATTGAGAGAGGGCTCTGACAGATTAGCGGCTCGGGTAAAATTTTCATATTGGACAGATGTGACACACAGACCTGGATATTTACGCCGCATCCAAGTTGTGCTATTTGCCATAGCACATCAACTTGCTCTTGAACAAGGTCTATGCGTTGATTAACCAACATAAGACCCCTTGAATTTGGGTGTTGGCTAAAATTTGTGTGTCCATAGCAACGGAAACCGTCGCAGACAAGTCATTAATGGCCTCTGCCGCCTGAACCTGGCCTGATAACGCCAGGGCTGAAGCTGTCAGGGATGCAGCAACCGCTGCGGTAGCAATTATGCTGACAATGACAGCAGAAATTCCAAAATCTTTTTTTTGCCTGAACAAAGTCAGAGTACCTGGAGCATCAACAGGAACGGGACAAAGCGGGCATTCGAAAGTTACCACTGCCATGGGGAATGCAGAAGCATTCCAGCACTGAGCGTAAAAGCATGAAGCATTTGAACATGTCGTGTTGGAAGTCATGTCCAAGGTGCCATTGCTGACCACCCACACAAACGGGCGCCAAACACAGACTGGGGTAGGTTCAATGTTTGTCCTCGTTGTCTCATCAGGTGAATACTCAATTTTATCACTATCTGAACTATGATACCACACACGACTTTGTACAGTACTTCCCCCACAGAGCATTGCCATGGGTGTAAGATCAGCACAGCTACCATTACGGCCGCAGAGCAGCCACAGATCAAAGGGGTTGATGTCATAACTCCATGGATCCATGGATTTTCCTTGACCCTCAAGGGGCGAGAACGTAAAAAACTCGCTTTTCCCCCCCTGACCAGCGTGGTTCTGCGCGCCTGACAACCTGTCCAGGGAAATGCAGAGCCCTGTATGGGCGCCCCTCTGCAAAAGGGAGCTATTTTTGGCTGCCAAGGGGGGTGACTACATGTGTGGTCTGATGAATTGGTCAGAGGCCACCAGGCATAAAGCACAGTGGCATTGGCTTCATATCTCCTATAATTATTATTGTCCTTAGTAACTTTAGCCGGTCTTTTGAGAAAGGCATAGGAATGGTTAAACAACATAATGCAGGGATGCTCTAAAGATGCATTTGTAACATTAGTAACTATTGAAAAACAGAGGCTGCCTTTAAGAAAGAAGGTCCTATTATTTTCCCACCGGTTCTATATGATCATCTTGGGGTAAATAGGCAAGCCCTAATGTTTTATTAGTAGTAAAAAGGCGTGGGAAAACCTGGGCATTATACATCACCGCATCGGAAGGGGAAATGTTGACATTATTCCCCAGCGTTGCTCTCCTTTGCTACTTGCTAGGTACTGGAGGGTCACCATCCAGAGGCCCATCCATACTGATTTTTCTGAGTCCTCGTGGTTATTCTGAGTCTCCAAGGCATCTTCTGGAGAAGATCGGATCGCCTTCACCAACCGACTAGGAACCCAATGAGGTGATTCTTGGTCCTGTGGGAAAACACAAACAGCTCCCTGGATCTTATTATAACAAGATCCGGTCCTTTCCATTTGTTATCTAGGACATCTTTCCACATCACTACTTCTCTGGGTGCCTGGGCCACATCTTGACTGTGCCTGTCAGCTGCAGACTTATCATTATTGTCCAAAATTAAAAATTAAGGGTGAAGAGGGCTAAGGAAACCCTCTCCCCTATGGGTTGCATCTTCTGCTATCCCCCTTTTTGTTTAAATAAGATGGCTTTAATATTTTTATTGGCTCTCTCCACAATGCCTTGGCCTTGTGGGTTATAAGGCAGGCCAGTGGTGTGGGCAACTTGCATCTGCGCACAAAAGGCCCGAAAACCAGTAGATGTATATGCCGGGCCATTATCAGTTTTTAGACGGCGCGGCTTTCCCCACGCTGCCCAGGCTTCCAGGCAGTGGGTTTTTACATGAGAAGCCTTCTCACCCGCCAACGGCGAGGCGAAGATAACTCCCGAGCAAGTATCCACTGAGACATGTAAATATTTCAACCTTCCAAACTCAGGGAGATGAGTTACATCCATTTGCCAAAGATCACCAGGACGGAGGCCTCGGGATTAACACCCACATGAGGGGAGGGCAGAAAAGTAACACAAGACTGACAAGATTTTACAATGTCTCGCGCCTCATTTCTTGAGATAGAGAATTTTTTCTCAAGGTATTTGCAGGGACATGATATAATCTATGAAATTCAGTGGCTAAGGCCTTGGAATCATCTAAGGAAAGCATGGCCAGCCTCGTGGCCTTGTCCACCAAATCATTAGCTTGTGACAAAGGGCCAGGCAACAACGAGTGTGCACGGATATGGGTGACATAAAAGGGACAGTCTCGTTGCAAGATCAAAGACTGAAGCTGTAGAAGAATATTAGAGATTGTGCTAGCAGATTTAACAGAAGCAGCAATTTCCAGGCCAGCAACTGCATTGGCCACATATTGAGAGTCAGTGAACAGATTAAAAGGAGTGGAAAAGGTCTGAAAACCTCTAAAACAATCATACATTCCACAATTTGGGGGACTCAGGTCTGAACATTTTCACCACAGGTTTTGACCCTAGTACCAAATACGCTCCTTGGCCAGATTTTGACCCATCAGTGAAGATGGTCGGGGCTGATGTGATAGGATCCTGAGCAGTAATTCTTGGGAAATAAACTAAGTTGTGCTCAACAAAAGAGAGAATAGGACTCTTTGGATAATGATTGTCTATGACATTTGGAAAGGCACACATAAGAATGGCCCAATCATCCACAGTACCAGCTAAAACCTCTACCTGCTCTTTAGTATAGGGGATTATAAGCTTGTCAGGGAGCTTTGCAAAGTGCATCAAGCAATATTTGAGCCCTAAGCAGGCCTGCTGAGCTACCAATTGTGGGAAGTATTGAAGGGTGCGGGCTCCCAAGGAATGTCCATGGAGCCATAATAGGGGTCCT
Source organism: Orientallactaga sibirica (assembly GCA_036365145.1). Classification (NCBI taxonomy): domain Eukaryota; kingdom Metazoa; phylum Chordata; class Mammalia; order Rodentia; family Dipodidae; genus Orientallactaga; species Orientallactaga sibirica. Next base: position 25,802,714 of record JAEOAD010000029.1, on the reverse strand, counting down.
TCCTGCCAAAGCACCCCGTGGGAACATTCCTAGTCTTAAGAATGCACAGGAGAAGCGGCTTTGAAGGCTCATATCGATCAAGTTGCGCTCTCACAAGCGCCTCTTCAATCTTCTTAAGGGCCTCACTGGCAGGCTGTGTGAGCTCACGAGGGGATGTGACATCAGGGTTGCCTTTAAGTATTGAAAAGAGTGGCAGCAGTTCTGATCGAGGCACATGAAGAAATCCTCGCAGCCAATTGATGTCCCCCAAAAGTTTTTGAAAATCATTTAAAGTATGTAAGTGAGAAGTGCGGATGCACATTTTTTGTGGCCTAATTGAATGTAAACTGACGACAGAACCCAGAAATTTAATCGAGTCCGTCTGTTGAATTTTTTTCTGGAGCTATTATTAATCCATTACTTTCCAAGGTTCTAATGACCATCTCAAAAGCAGCATGCAGGAGAGGCAATGTAGAGGCAGTCAGCAAAATGTCATCCATATAATGAATCATACGAAGAGAAGGAAAAACGCTTGACGACAGAAATCAGCACGGAGTCCACAAATAGCTGACACATAGTGGGGCTATTCGCCATTCCCTGGGGCAACACACGCCATTGAAAACGAGCATCCGGCCTCTCATGGTTAATTGATGGGAGCGTAAAAGCAAAACGTTCCCTATCTTGGGGGCAAAGAGGTATGGAAAAGAAACAATCCTTGATATCTAGAACTATCACTGGCCAGCCTTTGGGCAAGGCAGAGAGCGCAGGTAGGCCCCTCTGGACAGGCCCTAAGACCTGCATTTGAGCATTAACTGCTCTTAGGTCATGAAGCAATCTCCATTTGCCTGACTGTTTCCTGATCACAAATATTGGGGTGTTCCAGGGGGAGACAGAGGGTTCCAAGTGACCAAGATCTAATTGCTCCTGGACTAATTTTTGAGCGGCTTCCAACTTTTCCTGTGACAGGGGCCATTGAGGAACCCACACCGCCTTCGAGGTTAACCAAGGTATGGGCACCTGTGTAACCGTGGAAGCCTCATTTTCAACAGCCCCTACGTAAAACCCAATCCATGACGGTCCAATTTCTCTTTTGGAATAATTGGTTCTGCCCCCCCTGAAGACGCTTCCCAAGGCCCCGCTCAGGGACATAGCCTTGCATTCTCATCATTCTTATACTAGCCTCTGAATAATCATTAGTCAGACGAAGGCACATCTGGGACTGAACGTCCCTGCCCCATAAATTAATTGGGACAGCTAGTACAAAAGGCTGTATCTTGCCCTTTTGTCCTTCCTCAGTATACCAAGTCAACTCTTTTGCACTCATCTGCGGTGTCTCCGCATACCCCAGGCCCTGCAGAGTTTGAGAAGATCTCTGAAGAGGCCAGGATTTTGGCCAAGAATTCATCTGAATAATACTTCTATCTGCCCCAGTATCAACTAAACCTGAAAATATTTTCCCTTCTATAGTTAACTGCAAAAGCGGTCTCTGGTCTAATTCTAAAGACAGGCATACTAGGTCCACACCAGTGGACCCAAGACCATCATGTCCCCTTTCTTTATTTCTTGCGGGGAATGAAGAATGGAGGGAGGGTAAAAGCAACAGCTGGGCAATACGATCCCCGGGCAATAGACACAACCCCATATAAGGAGTGACATAGGGCCTTGATGATGCCCTTATAGTCTGGATCAATGACCCCGGGAAAACAATCAATCCTTTCAGTGTTGACGAGGAGCGCCCCAAAAGAAGACCCACGGTGTCTGATTGTAAGGGCCCACAGACATCCGTTTCAGGGCATGGACTCCCATATCAGGAGTCAGGACCAGTCCGGCGGCGGCACAGAGGTCCAGCCCCTGCGGAGCCTGAGGTGGCTCTTCGGATTGAGGGGCGGCGACAGCGCCGCCGCCGAACTGGCGCCTGAATGGCCCCATATATTTGAGGGCCCTGGGGTCGGGGCCCCTCATCCCGTTTTTGAACCCTGTCCTTGTTGAAGAGGTGGTATGGGCATTCCATTGATATCTCTCACTGACCTGCATTCGTTAGCCCAGTGTTTCCCCTTTTTACATCTCGGCAAGTCCCTGGGGCCTTTTGTTTTTGTTCCTCCTCTGAACAAATTTTGGGTCGCTGGCTTGTGGGCACTGGCGTTTAAAATGACCAAGTTGACCACAATTAAAGCAGCCCCTCGAACTCTGACCTTGCCGAGACTTGGTGGCAGCAAGAACAGCCGCCGCTAGTCCTGCATTTGACAGCGGGCCGCCAATCTCGCGACAGGCCTTAATCCAAGCCTCTAAATTTTTCTTTCTAACTGGATTTATTGCCCTCTGGCACTCAATAGTGCATTGCTCATAAATCAACTGCTGAATAAAAGGCATGGTATGTTCAGCGGAACCAATGGTCTTGTCTGCAACCTCCAGCATACGAGCAGCAAAATCCGCAAAAGGCTCTGTGGGCCGCTGGATAATCTTTGTCAGATATCCAGTGACTTCCCCCTTATTAGGGAGAGCCTTCCATGCCCTATAGTGAATATCATTAATCTGTGTATAAACATCCCAGGGGTATGTAGTCTGGTCTGCCGCATGTGGACCCAGCCCCAAGAGCATCTCCGCCGTCCAGGCTGGGTGTCCTTGTTCAACATTCCTTCTGGCCTGGGTATGGGCAGAGTCAGTGACTAACACTTTAAATTCCAGGAACTGACCCCTCGAGAGGCAAGCTCTCGCCAGCTCCGTCCAATCAGTGGGTGTCAAAGGAGTTACCAGGACCCTACGCAAGAGGGCATCACTATACTCTGCCCCAGGGCCAAAATCTTTAACCGCCTGCACAAGGTCCTTTAGTTGTTCATAGGGAATGGGCTGATACCTCCTCTGATAAGTAGCAGGATCTTCAAAGACCGGGAAAGCCAAGCTAGCTTTGACCACGTTTGTCTTTTATAAAATGGCATTTATTTCTTACGGAACGTATGGTGGAGGGGCCGAGGGCTGCACGGGGCCACACCCTCCTGTAACCTTATTACCCCCCAGCAGATGGCGTTGCGGCAACGGTAACTGTGCCTGCCAGCTCCCCTCTCTATGGGTTACTTCCGGTAAAATTTCCACTTCCTCTCCCTTAATCCCAAAAGTCTCCTCCTCCTGATGGGAGTCCGATTCTGAGCTACTCTCATCATCTGCCTCCAGCACATGTAACCTTGCAAACTCCTCTAATGGAGGATATAATCCTCCGGGGCCTCTGTGCCCCTTCCGAGGGAGTGGGCCTGAGCAAGCCTCGCCCATCTCCTCAAGTTCCTCTTTTAGGCTTTTTTCCTTTTCTTGTCTCTTTTGTTCTGTTTTTTCCAACTGTTTCTTTCTAGGCCTATTATTTGATTCCCCGCTTGTATCTGATTCTGAAAGACTGTCCTGATGTTGAGCTAGAGCCCTTTGGCCCTGCCCAATAATGTCTGCATGTCTGCCACTACTCAAGCAAGAATGGACTAACCGCCAAAATGGCAACGTGCCCTTTCCTAGACTTCCTTCCTTCTCCACCTCCCGCAGATCGTGGCCCAGCTTCTCCCAGGAGGAGATGGTGAGGGCTCCTGAAACCGCGAACCAGGGGGCGGCCAAATCCATATCTCTAAGTATCCTTTTAATTGTGACAGTGGAAATCTGAATATCACGCTGTTTAAGAAGCGCTTTTATCAACCCTGAAAAATGATCAATGGCTGCCGGGGCACCTTGAGTATTACCCATGATGTGCGCTGTTATCTACCAGCGAACTTACCACCAGGAAGAGGCGCAAGCTGAGAAAGACCCTGTTATTTACCAGGGTTTTACTTTCGCTTCGCGCGCCAAGAGTCAAATACCCCTTTCCTTATAAAAAAGTGAGAACAACTGGTAGCAGAGATAAAGGCCCAGACAATACAGACAGCAACAAGCGAGGGCAGCAAGGACAAGATGGATTTCCATCAGTGTCAATCAGAAGACAAGCCCGGGGATGACTTACGCGCGCCTTCCTCTCTGTGTGTCAAGTTCTGATCCTCTTCGCCCCGCCTGGCGACCGCAAGACACCCGGCGCCCCGGGATTTCGCACCACTTTGCAGCGAACCCTTCCCAACCAGTAGGAAAGGAACGGCCACAAACGAAGGTCCTTCTTGTATCACACTTTTATTGGAGAGCCCTTGGTTAACAGGAAAGCTGATGGCGAAAGGGAGGGGGCCCAAATCTGCAGCTGCTTTTATAGAGTGTACTGCTACAAGGCGTTTACTGATTGGTTGCGACCAGCTTGCCATCACCAGGCGCCACGGGATAGGCTTGGGACAGGTTGCGTCAAGCGCATGCGCATACCTTAGATACGGTTGGCGCCAAGGCACTGTCTAATATGGAGGAGCCAGCGCCATCTTGTAATGGAATTTGTTGTAGAAGAAATCAAACAAGAAATTGTAAAATTCCCAGAGTTGAATGATAATGAAACACAACCTACTAAAACTTATGGGACACAATGAAAGAAGTCCTAAGGGGAAATTTCATAATGCTAAATGCCTTCATTACAAAGACAGACATCCGAAATTAATAACCTAACTGTCCACCTAAAGGAACTGGAAAAACAAAAAGAATCCAACCTGAAGAGCTCTAGATGGAAAGAAATAATCAAGATTAGAACAGAAATTAGTGAACTGAAAACTAAGAAAACAATTTTAAAAATTGATAAAATGAAGAGCTGGTTCTTTTTAAAAATAAACAAGATTGACAAACCACTGTCCAATTTAATCAAGCAGAAAAAAAAAGAAATCTCAAATTAACAAAATCAGAAATGAAAAAGGAGAGATCACAAGAGACATCAGTGAAATTGGAGGAATCATCGGGGCATACTTCCAAAACCTCTGCTCCACAAAATTGAATAATCTAGAAGAAATGGATGAATTTCTAGATACATACAACCTACCAAAACTAAACCCAGAGCATAATAATCTCCTAAATAAACCTGTCACATCCATCAAGTTTAAAAAGTTAATCAAAAACCTCCCCAAAAAGAAAAGTCCAGGACCTGATGGCTTTTCAGACCAAGTCTATTAAACCTTCATTGAAGAACTGAAACCAATTTTTCTCAAAGTGTTTCACATAATCAGAGACCAGGGAACCCTCCTCAACTCCTTTAAAGAAGCTGACATCACCCTAATACCAAAAGCAGACAGAGATGCAACAATAACACTATAGGCCTATATCCCTGATGAACTTAGATGCAAAGATCCTGAACAAAATCCTTGCAAACCAAATTGAACAACACATCAAAAGCATTATCTACCTTGACCAAGTAAGCTTCATCCCAGGGATGCAGGGATCATTCAACATTTGGAAATTGGTCAATGCCATATAAATAAACTTAACCATAAGAACCACATGTTCAGCCAGGCATGGTGGCGCTCACCTTTAATCCCAGCACTTGAGAAGCAGAGGGAGGGGGATTGCAGAGATTTTGAGACCACCCTGAGACTATATAATGAATTCTAGAATTCTAGGTCAGCATGAGCTACAGTGAGACCCTACCTTGGAAAACCAAAAAAAGAAAGAAAGAAAGAAAGAAGAACCACATGATGATCATCTCATCTCAATTGATGCAGTGGAAGCCTTTGACAAAATACAACCACCCTTCATAATCAAAACATTGGAAAGGACGAACATGGAAGGTTTATATTTCAACACAATAAATGCTATATATAAAGCACCTAAACCCCAAATGATGCTTAATGGGGAAAGATTCAAGAAGTCCCACTGAGATTGGTAAAAAGGCAGGGGTGCCCTTCACCATAATATTGCACTTCACCATAGTACTAGAAGTACTAGCCCAAGCAATAAGACAGGAGAAAGAAATAAAAGTGAATCAAATTGGAAAGGAAGAAGTCAAGTTAGCCCCATTTGAAGATGACATGATCCTGTATATAAGTGACTTGAAAGTCTCCATCCCCTCAAAACTTCTAACGGTGATTAATTCCTTCAGTAAATTGGCAGGATAAAAAAAAATCAATGCACAAAAATCAGTAGCTTTTCTATATTAAAAGCACAAATATACAGAGAAAGAAATCAGTGAGGCTGTCCCATTTTCAATAGCAGCAAATAATTAAATACTTTGGAATAACACTAAGTAAGGATGTGAAAGACTTATATAAAGAAAACATAAAAACTCTCTTCACAGAGATTGAAAAAAAAATCTCAAAAATCATATGGGAAGGTAACAAGACTCAGATATCCAAACATATCCTGAGGAAAAACAAAAACCAAACCAAACCAAAACAAAAAATACCTCTGGAACTATCACCATACCAATCAAAATCTGCATTACAAAGCCATAGTAACAAAAGCAGCATGGTACTGAAATAAAAACAGAATAACAGACCAATGGAACAGAATTGAAGACCCAGACTTTAGGTAAAGTAAGTACAGCTATTTGATCTTTGACAAAGGTGCCAATAATGTAGACTGGAGAAAAGACAGCATCTTCAACAAATACTATTGGACAACTTGGATGATCATATGTAGAAAAATGAAATTAGACCCACTCATTTCTCCATACACAAAAATCAAATTCACATGGATTAAAGACCGCTACATAAGACCCGAAACTCTTGAAGTACTGGAATCAAAAATAGAAGGCACTCTCCATGATATAGGAATAGAGAAAGACTTCCTGAAAAAAACCTCAGCAGCCCAGAAAGTTAAACAAGCACTCAACCAATAGGATTTAATGAAGCTAAAAAGCTTTTGCACAGACAAACATACCATAAGCAGAGCCAATAGATTACCCACTGAATGGGAGAAAATCTTCATCAGCTATACCACTGACAGAAACCTAATATCTAGAATCTACAACGAACTCAAAAAACTAAACAATAAAAAAATCAAACAACCCACTCCAAAAGGGCAGATAACTGAATAGGGAGTTCTTAGAGGAAGATTTGCAAATGGCTAACACACACTTAAGAAAATGTTCAATGTCCCTTACCATCAAGGAAATGCAAATTAAAACAACTATGAGATTCCACTTTAACCCAGTAAGGAAAACAAACATTAAAAAATCAAAACAAATGTTGGCAAGGATTTGGAGAAACAGGAACACTCATTCACATTGGTGGGGATGTAAGATGGTACAACCACTATGGAAATCTATATGGAGACTCCTGAAAAGGATGAATAGAGAGTTACCAACAGACCCTGTTATTCCCTTACTGGGGATTTACCCTAAAGCCTCCACACCTCAGTTCAGAGATATTTGCTCAACCATGTTTATAGTTGCTCAATTCATAACAGCTAAGAACTGGAATCAACCAAGGTGCCCATCATTGGACGAATGGATAACCAAGATGTGGTATATCGATGGAATTCTCAGCAGTAAGAAAAAATGACACAATGAAATTTGTAGAAAAATGGCCAAACTTGGGACAGATTATAGTAAGTGAATTCAAAGAATCACAGAAAGACAATTGTTGCATTATCTCACTCATCTGTGGTTCCTAACCTGTGTATCAGCCAGAGTTACTGACATACCTGAATGGCATTTTGAGGCTTCAAAAATAGGGAGGGTAGGGCTTGTGAGAAGGGGAAAGGTGTGTGGGGGGACACAAATTGAAGTAGTACCATAGAATCCTATATCCTGGAATTTAGAATAAAAGGTTGAACCCTCAACAGGTTCCCCGGGAGAGCACTTGAAGCGAAGGACCCTGGAGCGATGAAGCCTAACCTTAAATTTCTCCTGTTTCTCTTTTTTAATGTCTTTTTCTTTTTTCTTTTACTTGGTTCTGGCTTGTAATTCCCTGTAGCAGGATGAGGTTCATGGAACAATAAGCTGTTGATCCGAGAAACCTATAAGGTCTCACAAAACAAATAAGACAGACTTCTGTCAGAGCACTTGATTACCCACCAGAGGTTAATGGTAAGACCCTACTGCTGAAGATACCATACAGTGTTGGCACAGACCATGGAGAGACCTGGTTGGAATCCAGAAGAGAGCCAGTCCCAGACAGTTAGCCCATCTAGTGCTGGAAGGTGTGACATAAGCTACACACAGAAAGTGGCCAACACCTGTTTGAGCAACTCAAAGTCTAAGCAACTCAGAAACAAACAATCTGACGTGATGCTCATACAAGTGCAATAGTGGCACACAGCCATGGTGGGTAACCAACTGCTCTTGGTTTGGCTAATGGATCTGCTCAGTGGAAAGGAAACCATATCTGGAACTGGGAACCAAGTCAGAATCATATCCAGATAATGATTTTACTTTCCAATGTGGAGCTCCCTCTAGTCTTGGGCTATAAAAGGGTCTACACCTTTACATTCTCTCTAAATTAGTAATGGTTATCCCATGTAATTGGTGCTCACTTCCCTTTCTGTTGGAGATTTTGCTTTTCTTTGTCAGATGATAGTGGGACCTGAGGAGATAAATGACCCAGTGTACTTCACCCTGGCCCCAGCTGAAACCACAAGGAATTGGGGAAATGAGCAAGAGTGCTACTCTCTTGGTTAACCTGATATCAGCACAAGGGTGAAGGAGATAGACACTGAGGACACTCAACACCTGCAAAACCAGAGATCCAGAGGCTCCTAAGTGCCTGTCACTGAAGTATACTTAAAATGCACTCACCATGTCTCAGGGAATTTTGTGGAAGAGGGGAACAAATGATTTTTAGAGCCACAAGTTGTGACATTATGCACAAAAACATTGCCTCTCTCGCATAACTAACTGCTTCCCCAACAATGCACGGCCCATGATCCCCATGGGGTTGACCTGCATCCCCAATGAGGAGGGCCTCTTTGAAAATGTGGCAGGAATGAGGAAAGCGATGGTACCAGCAAACATGTGTTGTTTACATAGTAAGTATGTTCATATCTTAAAAAAAAAGAAAGGATGTGGTCCCAGTTTCTGCACTGCCTTGTTTTTCTTCCTTTATTTATTATTTTTTGATGTTGTCATTTTAAATTTTAGTGGCACAAAGTTCTGGAAGTTCTTTCTTTTTTTTTGTATTTGTTTCTTTTCTTTTTCTTTAAAAAAATATTTATTTTATGGGGGTGGGGGAGAGAATTGGAGCACCAGGGTCTCCAGCCACTGCAATCATACTCCAGATGCATGCACCACCTTGTGCACATGTGCAACCTTGCACATATCTTTTCCTTTTTAATTATAAACTTTAGCATATAAACATATTACAGATTGGCTTCATTCTGATTAGAATATCTTATTATGATCCCTCTCCGCTGCCCTATTTTCCTTGAAGGCACCTTTCAGTTGGATATTGGAAGTCTCTGTGGGATCATCAGTCAGTTCCTGTGGGAAGGACAGTGCCTCCCAAAACATCCTCCCCCACACCATCGCTCTTACATTCTTTCCACCATCCTCTCCCCGCCCTTCACAATGTTCCCTAACCCTTGGAGAGCATGTTAGAAACCTTTGGTGTTGAGCTCTGGGTACCCTCTTATTTTCTGCTTTGCTGAGTTTTGTGTCTCCTCAGTGTCAGTTCCAGTGTTTATTTTGCTGAATTTCAGCATTTTCTAATGACCACTCACCCCGTAATACAGCTATCCAAACAATATTCTGGAGGAAAAGTGAATTCTGGGCACTTTGATTCAGTCATCTTGGAATACAGCCAGTGAGATTTTATTGCTTTGTCTTAATTCCTTGTTAAAGAATTAAAATTCTTTCTATGCTTATTGTAGCTATTTTTCTAGTTTTCTTTTATTTCTGGAGCAGAAATGAAGAAAAAATATCTTTTTACAAAGGAGTGGCAGCAGTTTCCAAAAGTACAAAGAACATTTGAGGTAAGGTGTGCAAACAGCCCCTCCTCCTCAGAATGGTAAAATGATATACCACTGAACAATAGTCTATCAGGAATCTGTTACTTTAGAACATCACATATTCAATAACATATGGACAAGAGACTGCAGTTTCTGTCCACTTCATCATTTTACAGATGAGGAAACAGGATTCAGAAATAAAAATATATGGTGACTCACCACACAAATGATATTCAAGCAAGTGCACAGGTTTGAAGGCATATATACTATGCTCATCCTTTTGTTCAAAACAGTACAAAGACAAATGTATTCTTATTAAAGTTATAGAAAAATAACATGCTACTAATGAATATTTGCTATGGCATGTCAGCCAGGATTCTTCAGAGAAGCTGGGCAGCCACAAAGTGTATACATTTATATAAAAAAGTTATTTTAAGGGATTAAGTTACAGAATTGTAAAGGTTTTGCAAATATAAACTCTGCAGAGCAAGTGGCAGGCAGGAGACCCATGGAAAGGGAATAGCTGGAAAATTTTTGTCTTATTCAGGGGAGGTTGGTACTTGATGGTAGGACAGTCCTTGAGGCCCTAAGACCTTCATCATCATCACATCATCATATATCCTTATCATCATCATCATCTGAGTGCACTTGGTTTTCTTGTTTTAAGGGTCCAATCTGCTTTACTTACAACCCAGTTATTTAAATAGTAATTTAAATGTTAAACTCATCCAAAATACACACATCCATAACAGTGTGTGGCTGATTATCTGGACTCCACAGTTCACATAATTTGACATGCAAAGTTAAAGTTGTTAACCATGCTAAGAGGAATAGGCCACATTTAACTAATTTTTAAGATGGCTTGTTAGTAGAGGTTTTACTTAAAATGAAATATATCTCATACACATCATAGCAGCCTCTTCTCTTTTTGTTCACATTCCATCTTTGTTGTTGCTGTCACTGCCATTGTTCCCTATTTTCTGATCTTGGCTGTGATCATGATTAGAGGTATAGGTTGTTAGAAATCAGGGCTATGCTGCTTGCACTGAGTTCTTAGGAGCCTATTTCCTATGAAGATATAATGATGTTGCTCCTCTGCTTCCCCTGGGGCTTTGGTACCTTTTCATTTTGGATTCAGCAGCCACTATGAAATTAAGATGATGGATAGGAAATGGAAATTTTCTGGTTCAGATACAATTATACCCTTTTCAGTGGCTTATTTTTTTTATTTTAGTAAATAATCATTCAGCAGCCTCAGGTAGCAGAACTAATGATTATAATTTTGCTTCAAACAAAGGAGGAAACAAATACTGTAATTACATAAAGTACAAATCAAATAACCTAATTAAATAGAGAAAGAAATTCTGCAATAATCATCAAGGTATAGGCCAATTAACAATGCACAATAAAATGGACTATAATTTTAAGAAGCACCAATGCCCAATTTATCAAGAGGTAATTGTAACAAACAAGTGTATTTTTACTTGAAAAATACAAGCTTTGTCTATACTAAATTAACCTCAAATGACTACTTAGGTGTCAGATTGTAGACTTTGCACTTAACATTTCCTTAGAAAATAGAAAAAAAAATTATCTGTTCTGGGTGAAAAGAGCATTAACATATAATTGTGGAAATTGAAATACTTCTTTGTTCATGTCCAAATTCCAGAAAGACTCTGAGTATAGTCAACCTGAGATACCTACACTCTCCCTACACACTCAGGTCTAGATGTTTGGATCATATCCCTTTCTCTGTTTAACACAGTTGAACTGTAGGTTATCCTGAAAACTCTAGTTGTTTCCCATGAGGGCTGAGTTTGTCTGCCCAAGAAGATTAACTATATCAGAAGCAGAAAATAAACATTACATCTTTAATTTATCTCCCTATAGCATTTCTATTCTATTTATTTAAAGCAAGAATCAGTGTATGTGTGTGTGTGTGTGTGTGTGTGAGAGAGAGAGAGAGAGAGAGAGAGAGATCATACTCTGCCTTGTGACAGGAAAGATGGCAAGGCTTGCTCCAGAGTATTTCTGGACATGTCTTAGAGCTCACCTCATTGGTGTATTGGAATATACTAACAAGCCTGAATTCTTATCATGGGTGATCAGTCACAAAATCTTTGTAAAAGACATTCTGTGTTAAGTTACTTTTCTCATTTCTGTGAGAAAATACCTCACAGGAGAAGTTAGTTAAGGCAGGAAGTGTTTATTATAGCTCACAGTTTGAGCAGAAAAAAAGTCCATCATGGTGGGACAGCATGGTGGAGGCAGTGTGAAATGTTTGGTCATATTGCATCCACAATCAAGAAGCAGAGATAGACGAATGATGTGTCCACTTGCTTGCTCCCCTTTCCATTTTTATTCAGATCTCGGCTATGGGATCAGTGTCACTCCTCACTTAAACCACCATGCAAGCACTCTCACAAACACACACAACAGACATATGTCTCCCAAGTGATTCTAAAGCCAGTCCAGTAGACCAGGAAAATTATCATCACACTTGCAACTATCAAGACATCTTAGTCAAATAAAGTTCCTTATTTGTAAACTCAAACTACATTCCAAGTTTTCTATACCATTTTCATTTGTCTCTCTTTAAACGATTGAGAACCTTCACTCCTTCATATCCTTCATAGTAGATATTCCATGGATTTTTATTATCTTGCCCACTACTATCTGCTCTTGTTTCACTTAAAGATAGCCAGCCCCAAACAACTTATCCTAATGTCTCTATTTCCTGCCTCAGGGTATTTCTCCTTCTTCCTTTTGCTTGTGCTTGATCCTATTCTCCTCAACTTTTCACCATATCTTGCTGTTGAGTGATCTTGTCTAAACTTAATACATCTCTCTTCACCTATAAAACTACTTAGCTCACTCCCATCTTTGAATTGATTTGGTGCATCTTTTCTTTTTTCTCTGAAGGCTGGCATTCTTATACTAATATCAATTAACTTAGTTGTATTAACTTAGTTGTATTTTCCACCCTCTTTCAGTTCTTTTTGGTTTGATATATGTCCTGCAGTTTTGTTTAACATTGCCTTTGCTGCAATGTCTAGTGATTTCTTCATGACCCAAAGAAATGGTTATTTTTCATTCCATAACCTTCTAAAATTCTCTGCAACATTATGGGATGGGGTTATTCCCTTCTTGAAAAGTATTTACCTGTCAGTTTCTCTAAAATACACATCTCTTGGAATTTTCCCTACACTGGTTGTCCCCACTTTCTCAGCCTTCTTCTCTAGCTCTTCACTGAATTGTGTAATCTAGTGGGAAGAACACTGGTTGGACAGGACAGGGGAATCCTTATCTCAGTTCTGTCTTTATACATTTCTCCCCCTGAAGATTGCATTATCTCTGTGATTCTTAGTTCTTCTAGTTGTAAAGGTGAGGGAGTAGATTGACCCATCACTGGATTTTTGTTGTATTCCACAGAGTATTCAGGATTCCTTTAAGCTTGCTCAAATACTGTTATGATCCCAGCTCTGTTCCAACAGTCATCCTGTGCCCTGGTTTATGTACTTGGCCCCACAGCTGCTTTCTATCACCATAGAAAAATCTGACAATACAGGCAAGTGAGGCCAATCACTGTTAATGTGAAATTGTTGACAGAACCATTACCCAAGACCATATTTGATGAGAGAAAAGTGTTATGAATTGGGACAAGGAGACACTGTGCCTATCATCTGTGGGATGGTATTTCACTGTGGTGGGCCACATTCTCCACATCAAGAGGTGTGACTCTAGAGCTGGGTTTCTGGAGCAGTGAAAGAGCTTTCCTTTTCAAGCTCTGGCATCCATCCATCAGTTCATTTTTTGGGTTTAAAGGCAAAACTTCAGCACCTTTTCTCTGGGACTGATGTGAGGATTATGTGAGATAGTATCATAAAACATATAGCACATAGCACTTGGCATACCAGGACCCATTCATACAGCTATTTGTTTTTAGTACTTTCTCTATGACATTGAACACATTTTCCCTCATGTGATGACCTAGCCACTCAAATATAGTAACAGTTTAATTCTGCTCATTTTATAAACTGAAGATGTTAAACTGTGGATCAATGAATAATAAGGGAATTGGAGAAGGCATTCTGTTTTCCTAGCTATAATACTGTTATAGCTGTTATACTTTTAAAAGAGTGGTAAAAAAAACACTGCCTCCTTCTAATTAAAGCTCCTTATAGAAACCACAGGCATCAAAGATTGTTCTCTGAAAGCAGCATGTTGGAACTTTTTGGGAGGCCATCCATCCACAGAATTTCTCTCTAGAAAGCAGTAAAGCTCATGCTTTCCTCACTCCAGAGGGTCACTTCCTCCCCGCAGTGACATTCTTTGTTTTATATCACATCATGCTGATTGGGAGATAATACTAGTGATTTCTCCTGTATTTATTTCCCCTGTAAATTGCTGCCAGGAAACCCTGGCTCTATGCAGTGGATCATCATTTTGTCACATCACAAATATCAGAAGCACCTAGCTGATTTCACTTAAATAAAAGAAAGGAAAAGAACAAAACCCACATCTCAAGGCAAGCATTAAATATCCCTGGAATTCCTGCAGCGGGCATGCTGCTCTTTTTCACAGAGAGAAATGGAGCCAAAGATTGCATTTAAGCCTTGGCTACTTTCCTGATTTGCTAAGGCTAGTTTAAAAAGAATTTCTGTTCTTGCTGGGCATTTAAGTCTGCATGACAATGAATAGGACAGCAGCTGTGCTCCTGTTTCTTCCTCAGGTACTTGTATTCAAGAAATTCAAGAAAGCAGCTTAACACGAGTGGCCTAGTTGCAAAAAATGCCAAGTCCATTATACTTTCCTCTGATGAATCACATGATGATACTGAGGGATATGGTAGTACAGTTGAATTTTAATATCCCTTACCATTTATGAAGCACATCTACTTCTAATCTGCTGCCTTATTTTCACATACATCCTACAAGGTAGACATGGTGGGATTATGCTCCTTACCTCTGATGAGAACATAGTGGCCCAGAGAAGCAAAGCCACTTGTCTACAGTCACAAAGCTGTGGAAAAGTGTTGCTACAACTTACCAGTAAGGATCCTGGTTGTGAAGCTGGGACTTTTCACACAAAAGCTGCTATGTCTTGTACAAGTGCCTTTATAAGCAATCAGTTAAGTACCTACTTTCTTCCTTGGATCCACCTTAACATCCAGGAGCTTCCTGCCCCCCCCACACACAGAGACTGTGCGTGCTTACTTTCCCATTCTACACCCTTTCTTGTATGCAATCTTTCCTGCAGCAATGAAAGAGTCCTCCTCATTCAGCTGTGCACTTCTTGAGTGAGGGGCCTGACAAATAATGATGGTGGCTTAGTGTTTTCCCACCTCTCTGTGTGGAATTTTTCTGTAGCCGGAATTTACATGGTTTCATTTCATGTGATGGACATTGGAGGCCCTTACCTACCTTAAAGGCCTGTTCTCAGCCATTTCCTTTCTACTATCCCTCCCTATTTTTCTGCTCCCACCACACCAATCACCCCTAAAGCATTTAAAAGTGATCTTCAGGTGATTGGAAGCTGATCAAGGAGTATGAATCATCGTTTAGCCACTAGTTCACCCTGTGAATGTGGGAGTTATTTTCTTACTGACAGAAGAGTCAACTAACATACTCATTTCATAGGCATGGCTTCTTTTTGCAGAGTAGTATAATATAGGTCTTCAACACATGAAACAGATAAACGTGGTACTCTGATGATGGGAAAAAGGAAACCAGAAGATTCCACATAGCTTCTCTTTCAATACACCATGATCTCCAAGGTTTCCTTAAAAGGCTTTTGCAAATCTTCAAAGTACAAGGAAAGGACTTGCATATTAAAGAAGAGACTCAAAATGTACTAGTATTTTACAAAAGTCATACATTACTAAGTACCCCTTCCTTAATCTTTGTTATTTCTTTTTGATATTGCATTGCTTTTTTCTGAATCTTTCCCTATCTTATTCTTTTCTTCTCTTTTTGAAGAGTTAAGTATTGAGAAGGTTGAAGGTAGCTCTAAAGAGGAAAGCAGTAGATATGAATGAATTCTATTTTCACCTCCTTTTTTTCCTTTTTTTTTTTGTTTTTGAAGTAGTCCAGGCTGATCTGGAACTCACTCTGTAGCTCCAAGCTGGCCTCAAACTCACAGGAATCCTCCTGCTTCTGCCTTCTGAGAGTATGCCTGGCTCACCTACATTTATTTATTTATTTTTATTTATATTATTCTGATTTTAAATTCATAGTATTGGCTCCCTTATCCTCCTCCCTGTCCTCCCTCTTCCAAAGGGACCCTCATCAATGGGGAATGTGGGTCATGTATTGTGGGGGTAGTCAAGAGTTCTGGGGGGTAGGCCAAGTCTCTGTGCATAATGCCCCAACTTGTGGCTCTAACATTCTTTCCGCCCCCTCTTCTGCGAATTTCCCTGAGCCATGTTGGGGTCATTTTAGTTCTACTTCAGTGATGAGGTTTTGGGAGCCTCTGTGTCTCTGGATATCTGGCTTAGGTGGAGTTGGATGTTCTCTGTGTTTATCTCCTTCAGCCTTTTTCTGGTGCCATGATCACCAAGAACACTGTATTCTTGCCCTTCCCCTACATTACTCGATGGTTTCAGCTGTGGCCCTGGTGAGGTATGATTGGCAGATCCTCCCTTAAGGTTCCTTGTCCATCTGAAAAAGATAAGCAAATTCTCCAACAGAGAGAGAAGTTAGTACTAGATAGAAGGGATGGCCATAGATATTTTGGAGGGAATTTTATATGTGTAGGCTCTCTTTTAGCCCACATTTGGTGGTATCTTGATCTTGGAGACTGAGCTCATTTTTTGTACTTGGTTTTGACTTATTTCTCAGTTCCAGCAATGAGTTCCATTCCATTGAGTGGATCTATTAGCCAATTCAAGAGCAGTTGGTTACCCACCATGGTTGTGTGCCACTACTGCACTTTTTTGAGCATTACATCAGGTTGTTTCCTGCTGGGTATCTTATACTGCAAGTTATACATCCATTCAACATACATTTATTTGTTTATTAAGTTTACTTCAAAAGGCGTGCTAGAAGACTGAAGAACACAAGATACTGCTCATGCTCTCCTGGTCTGTAAGATACAAAACAAGTGGATTCGTCACCACAACAGAAGGTATACATAACAAGGGATCCACGTGTGCTTCAGAAAAAGCACTGAGATAGTCCATCAAAGAAACACAAGAGAAATAGAGATACAAATAAGAGACAGATAAAGATAGGAGAGAGGAGAGGTAGGAACCAGAGAGATATAGGAAAAGGAAGTAGATGGATAGGAGAGAGGAGAGATAGGAGAGGAGAGAAGAGGGAGAAAGAGAGAGTGAGACACTAAGGCAATTGCAGCAAAGAAATAGAGGTAATGAAATCTGTCTGAACATTAAGTAACTACAAGACATGAAATCCATGTGTATAATTATGTCTGAATAATGATTTTTTATCTTTTACTCTGTAGTCTCAGGCTGGCCTCAAACTCAGAGTGAGCCTCAGGATTAGAGGCATGTGCCACCAAGCCTGGCTAATTGATATCTTTTAAATAGTAATAGGTTCTGCCCTGGCCAGTGGGGCTTCAATGGGAGCACGGACCCCAGAGAACCTGAAATGAAAGGGACAAGAGACACAAGGAACTGACAGCAAGACAAGAATCTGATCAAGCTGCAATTTTTATTTTTTCTCAGGGTACCTTTTATACAGCAGAACAGGGAAGTTTGTCAGCAGTCTAGGTATTGCTACAATTCTGTTTCAACAGGACAAGGCCCCAGCCCCAAAGCCACAAGATGTTCCACAGAATAAGGCCCCAGCCCCAAAGCCACAAGATAATGACTTCCTCATTCTCTATGGGTTCCAGAACAGACAACTTATCACAAAATGGAGTCATTACTCAAGATGGAGGCACTTTTGGTTACCTAGTGCCCAATGGTTCCCCACAAGGTTCAACGTGTGTTTAATTCCAATGAAATTGCTTCTTTATCTGAAATCTTCCTACACATTTGTAATGTTTCTCCATTCCTTTATTAGACTCGCTTAGGGACTTCCTACCTTTATTATCTGGCTTGGCCCTCTTTATAGATCTGATTTGTCAAGTAGTAGCTACTCTGTCACATAGCGACTGTCTTCATTTTGTTATGCTCTGAGCAAAGTTCCCCTTCATGGACCTAGATCTATAAGTGGAATTTTACAGCATGAGTCTGATAGCATTTTAACTAACTCAGGTAAACCTTCCTATTATACCAAGGAGCAGGAGTTTGCAGGTTAATATAGTTTCCTAAATTACAATGATAAGGTCTGATAAACATTCTGATAAAGTAACAAGTTAGTAGCCACATGCTTACTTACCCAGGTCTCCACTTACTGAACTCCAGATCCATTCAGGACACTTCTAGTCACAATGCTTGTCCTCATAGAGAGAATAATTAATTCCAGACAGGGATGAATTTTAACTCATGGAATGGCTTCATTTAAAGTCATATGCTGAGAACACAGACACTGTTATCATCATGAAATCTGGTAATCTTTGGTTAGAGAGAAAAATGCAACAATTTAAATGGTTTCCATTTGTTGATTAAGTCACTTCTCCTTAGGCTTTTATGCTGGAGAGATGGAGTTGGGTTGGGTATTTCTTCACTGTGGGAAGCTGTCCCAGGCATTATTGGTTATTTCTGAGTATCCTTATTCTCTTCCCAGTAGATGCCAGTGGGATGCTTCTCACACACACACACACACACACACACACACACACACACACACACAATAAAAATTGTCTCCAAACATTGCCAGTTATCTTCTGGGGAACAGTTACTTCTCGCTGAGAAATACTAATGAAATGGATATGTGTGTTACTCTGGGATTACACTGGTTAGATTTAATACCAGCCTTCTCCATTTAGGGGATATGGCTTTGGAGACATGATTTGTATTTCTAGTCAGTCACTATTCCCATTACAAAGGGCTGTTTTGAGAGTCAAATGATATCTGGTACTTAGTAAGCACTCTCAGCGAGTGAGTGAGTAATCTCCCTTAATGGTTTCTTCCAAACAGTCTGCATTTGGTGTAGAGTCAAGAATATCCAGCCACAGAAAGTAGGGCCAAGATACTATCATCTGAGTTCCTAGCTGTTTATAGCTTTCTAATGTGATTAAGGACTGCTCCATCACAGGGTCATAGGCACAAGTGGAATTTCTCATTTTGTTGCCTGATCTTTAGGCCAGGAAGAGCTATCTAACCACCTAGTACATTACTGCAAAACAAAACAAATATCACACAAAATTCAATCTCTGCCTAAATGATTGCTTTTCAAGGTACAGGATTTCTAAATTGTCCACAGAGATGGTTAAGCCACAGATAACAGGAGTTCCTACAGATGTTTTGGTTCCAAAGATCTAGGGTGCTGTGCAAGGAACTATAATTCTAACATACTCCAATGTTATGCTGCTGTTGACTTAAGAACTAGTGTCCTAGTGTTTACTGCTCTGTTATATAACAGTGGTTGACAATCTTAATCAAACGTTTAAAAAAAGAAGAAGAAAAGAAAAAAAAAAACACTTGAGAACTTTTGATTTGAAAGACCATGGTTCTAGAATGTGACTCCACTTCAGTTGCACATTAGCCTTTAAGAAACTGATTCTGGGCTGGAGAGATGGCTTAGCAGTTAAGGTGCCTGCCTCCTAAGCCTGAGAACACTGGTTCCAATCTCCAGCGGTTCCACGTTTAGCCAGATGCAGTGACACAAGGGCGCAATGCTGCACTTGCCCACAAGGGGGCGCACACATCTGTATTTCATTCACAGCAGCTGAGACTGCTGGCGCACCCATCTCTATCTGTCTCCCTCTCTCTCTGTGTCTCTCTCCAAAAATAAACAAAAATTAATAAAAAACATAAAAAAAAGAAACTGATTCTCTGGTCTCAGCTCAGACCAATTACATCAGAATGTTTATAAACCATCTGTGATTTCAATATGTAACCAATTTTAGATCCAGTGTCTTTGATCTCTAACACCCTCTTATTGAGCTACCATTTTTTAGGATTCTCTAACATGGAGCCTTTTGTTTATTGATTACATTTACATGCATTTTCATGATATGTGGAATCAGAACAATTGTACCTATTAATGGTGCAGTGTGATGTTTCTGCATATTTATACTTTATATAATATTTAAACCAGTCTAAAATCTTTATATCTTCAAACATTTATCATTTCTATGTGGTTAAAAAGTTTCAGAATCCTGTCTTCTGGCTGCTGGAAATGTACAGCACATTGTATTAAGGTAAAGCAGAATCATTTGGTTTTTCTCACCTCAGACTTATCATTTGCAGCAAAATCATTTCACTATTTGTGATATGAATTATTCATTAATATAATTCCATCACATGATGGTGCTAGAGAAAAGGAATGAACTAACCCCAGATAAGATGGATTGCTATGAGACTATGCAGAGAAGGAAGATTTACTTGCGCTACATTTAGGGACATTTTCATAAAAGTTCATAAAAAAGTTTCATAAAATAAAATTCATTGGTGCATTGGGAGAAGAATCAACATATCTGTTATTCCTTGTGCTCATACTCATGAACTCCATATGAAACCCAGACCACAAATGAAAGAAATCAAGTTGCCATTGATAAGCTTATCTACTTAAAGCATTTTGGCTTATGTGGAGTTAAAAATTGTTCTCTTTTTATGTGGAAAATATTTATTGTGTCAATCTTCGAGAAAATGGGCTGTTCCAGAGACTCAATACAATGATCACTCTGTTGTTTGTTTATTTCCCTTTAGTTCTTCAAAGTAGGCTGCTGTGATTTAATCATTACCTGGTGATTAAAATGTTCTCTCTGGATATCCTTGCCTTCCATTTGCTTCATTGTAAAGAATTTTTTGGGGAAAAGCAAGTGTTGCTGTTGCTGGTGTGGTGGTGGTTCCTGATAACTTAAAATAATTACTGTATACTTCAAGCAAAGAACATACTTTCTAGTCTACATACTTTAATCAATTTGAAAAGCATTTGAAGCATTCTCATAACTGGTTTAGAAAATGCTCAAATGCAGAGTGTGTGGAAATGAACACAGGAAGGACAATGCAATATCATGACAGGGGCAGTGGAACCCCAGCTTCCATATTTGGCCTTGCTTATGCCACAGCCTGGGCCTGTGTCAGCCAAAGCTGTGTTTGTGATCTTCCAGATTTGCTATTCATTGCTGTGATGAAATCTGTTTTAAAAATTAATATTTAAAGTTTCATACAAATATTATGATGTCTTCAACAACTTCAGTCCATGGCATCAGACCATGAGCAGAAAAATGATACACTGGAAATTTGGAGTAATAAACCAAAATTACAGCAAGGGTGAAATTAAAAGAGCCAACTTGTGAGCCCAGAGTGGGCCATAACAGCCTGGTGGTTTGAGGAAGGCTGTATAGTTTCAAAACTTTTGAGAAAGTAATCTGAATTTCTATTGTAGACAAGAAATAGATTATTGACTCTGATGTGTTCTCAAAACTTAATAAGTGAGGTCACATCAGGATCATATATTGCAACTCTCAGAAAGAAGCAAAGACACAGTACAAGCCAAGTTAGAGAATGTTGAAGGCTACATAGGGATTTGTTAGTGAGCAGATGAAACACCAAAATGATAGAAGTTTTCTAACATGTGATCATTTATTTTTATTTTTATTTTTTTTTTTGGTTTTTCGAGGCAGGGTTTCACTCTAGCTCAGGCTGACCTGGAATTAACTATGTAGTCTCAGGGTGGCCTTGAACTCACAGCGATCCTCCTACCTCTGCCTCCTGAGTACTGGGATTAAAGGCGTGTGCCACCACACCCTACAATACTCTACTCAATCTTTTGGCAGAATTCTGAGAATTCTCAACCAGTAATGTTCAACTTCTTTCAAAGGTGCAAGTAAGTCATATTTCATAAGGGACTGTGAGTTTCACTTTCTCATACTTAGTCTTGTTAATTTCTCTTATCATTAAGTTCCTTAAAGATGAAATTACTGACTTCACAGGAATTATGAAAATAGCTGTTAAAGATTTGCTGTGAGTTGGACCAGGTACAGAACTGTAATTCCAGGTACTTGGGAGACTAAGGGAGGAGGGTTGGAAGTTCAAGATCAGTTTGGCTACATTGTGAGACCCTGTTTCCAAACAAAAGTGATTTTGTCTCACTCACAACCAATATTTCATTTGTCTACTCATTGTACTATAACATTGAATGAGGCTGTTGAAGACATCACATTTGTATTAAACTTTAAAGAGGATTTAGAGTAGCTCAGTTGTAGCATTGTTGCATGGCATGTACAGTGCCCTGCATTCAGTCTCCAGCACCACAGTAAATAAATGAATAGATAAATAAATAAAATCAGTAGCAGTGTTTTACTGAAAGGAAAGTTGCACTGTGCATAGATTCACATGTGTTGTTAGTACCAAAGATGTTGAAATACATAAGTGAACATTTTGCTGGGTTGAGTCACCTGCTCTATTGAGTATCCAGGCTATATTTTCATTATTCTCCAGAGGCTGTCCATATGCCCACTTATGGTTAATCTAAGCAAATGCTCACCTGCTCCCAATTCTTCAGCTGAGATTCTTTTCTTCTCTTAGTAAATTCCTTACCTTGAGACATACACTGGGATTGTTATGTCTCTTGATTATGGTTTCATGAAGCAGTGAATGCTACCACCCCACATACCCAGAGCATTGTCCACTAGAGGGTGAGATGTAAAACAAAATTTGTTTTCAGAAAATCATATGAAATACATCACTACTACAAATATCTCAGTTGCAGAAACATGAGATATTTTGTTCTCTACAGAACTAAGGGAGAGAAGGCATACCAAAGTGCATCTTCTTAATTTTTAAGTGTATTTGGTTGAAAAACTTTTCCTCTGTCTGGGGCTTTGCTGGGCAACAGCTCAGATTCTTAGAGGATATGAACAGAAGCCTTAGCAAACAGAAAGAATGAAAACGAGGGCAAGGAGGGACCCTGGGGTTGGACTTGTCCAAGCCTTAGGATAACTCACAGGATCAAGAGGCCTAAAGAAGAGGCAGTGAACAAACCAAAACAAAAGTGGGGAACATGGCAAAGAGGCCTGATTTAGTTGGCAATTTAATGGAATGTTGTTGCATGTAATAATGTCATCCTAGTATAATGATCAGTATACTTATTGTAGTTTATGCCTACTTAGGAATGGAGCCCAGTATTGTTTTTGAATATGTGAAAAGTAGAAGTTTTGGTAAACAAGAGAACTCTATTTTGTCTAATAATAATGTTAGCTATTCAAATTGAGTATGAAATAATTAGCTGGATAATTGAGACCCACTGGTATAATTGATGACTTCATGGTGATGAGTTTGGGATTTGGATTCCTAAACTTGGTTCAGATTCTGGCTTTTCTAGCTGTATGATTTTGGACAAATTATTCATCTCACTTATATTTTCTTCCATATAATTTTGTACGTATGGTGTTTGTGTGTTTGCTTGGGAACTCATGTGCCACAATATATGTGTGTGCGACAGGGTTTCTCAGTTGTTTTGCCACTGTAAACGCAAGACTATATGACCTGCCTCAAGCTTCAGAATTTTTCTGACTGCCTCCATGGCCTAGGTGCCCTGGGATTACAGATGTGTGCACTGCTTGCATCCAGCTGTATGTGTGTATGTTCTGGGGATCTGAATCTGGTCATCAGGCATGGACAGCAGGTGTCTTGAACCACTGAGACATCTTCCCAGCCCCTCTCCCTTGATATTTTAAGTGAAAGTAATGACAAGCCAATAGTTGCAACGTGCTTTTGAAAGGGGGATGAACAGCTACTTAAAGTACTTAGCTTATCATCTAGTATATAGATAATGATTTCTAAGTATTAGTTGATTAATTAATGTCTTGGTTAATCACTGCAGT
Source organism: Orientallactaga sibirica (assembly GCA_036365145.1). NCBI lineage: Eukaryota > Metazoa > Chordata > Mammalia > Rodentia > Dipodidae > Orientallactaga > Orientallactaga sibirica. The sequence goes on along the minus strand of JAEOAD010000029.1, from coordinate 25,779,089 downwards.
TGTGAATTCTAGAAAGCACTCTAATTGAATAAGATCCAACACAGGCAAATGCCAAAGCTGTGAGTCGGCTTAGTGTACTGGCTACAAGCAGCTAGGAATAAGCTGCAGAGCTATGTGATAGTTGTTAAGCTACAGGTCTGCTGCTTCTTGTTCCCAGCTTCACAGCTCTGTATTTTCAAAACCATGTTCCTTTTAATTGATTAAACTGAATCTCTCGAAGAAAAGGACAGTATCTGAGCACCTTGAAGGCTCAGAATTCAGGATGTGCTTTAAAAAGTACTTGAAATGCCATCATGCCAAGGGTAAAGAAAGTGACCCAACCTTAAATCTATAGTCTTTCCCAGCCTATTCTCTGGACCAGTACATGAATAAATATGTCTTTAATCTTATTTTCTCCAACTAGGTGGTGGCACATAATTAAGTGACACTATGCCTTACCTTTAACTGAGAAAATGGAAATCTTTCTGCAATCATGGTAACTTCAAATGCCTTTTAAGTAAATACGTGGTCAGAAAATATTACAAGGGTTTTCTACTTCATAATGTGGGCTGTTAAAGGTAATACCCAAGTTAACCCAGGCCACATCAGCAAGTTTAGTTATCAGCTCTTTCCTATTTTTTTTTTTCTGGCATGCTTTTCAGATTTCCACAGCTTTTTCTACTGTAGATATAACCCATGTGCTCATATCTCTCCCCATTTTCTTGTCTTCCATCATGTAGTTGGCATTGTAAGTAAGTGTTCATAGAGTTGCTCTTTTCTGGGTCAGAGATTAGGCTGGGTAGGACATTATAAGTTGGAATTCTCTTGCATCCTTTACTCCTGACACCATGGTCTACTGCATAGTGTTTTACTTTTCTTGCAATCCATGCCCAGATAAAGCTTTCCTTCATAGATGGGGAATTTCATCATAAATCTCACTTGATTCCAACCCTGATTATAGTTGAGGTTCTATGCCTAGGGGCTCTGGTTCTTTTTGACTCCCTTTCTGTGCAGCCTCTGAAGTACTAATCAGTGGACTACTCTATATAATTATTTTATTTTTTTTTTTTTGGTTTTGCAAGGAAGGGTTTCACTCTGGTCCAGGCTGACCTGGAATTCACTCTGTAGTCTCAGGGTGGCCTCGAACTCTTGGCAATCCTCCTACCTCTGCCTCCAGAGTGCTGGGATTAAAGGCGTGCGCCACCATGCCCGGCTTCTATATAGTTTTACTGCTGGTATTTACTTAAGTTTATGAACCACATGTGCTAGCGTTTCTTGCCCTTGCTTTTACTTGCCCATCCATTTTTGAGTTCAAATATCAGCTACAATATAAATCAATACTTCTCAAACATTAGTCTACAAAAGAACAAGGGCTGGGAGATGCTCATAAATGTCATTTCATCATTTTGTTTAGGTATACTTGTGCTCTTCTTCTTCCTTCTCTTCTTTGAAATACATACTTATTAGCATATTAAAGCTTCTGGGGTCCTTTGTTTAGAGAAAAAAAGCTTGTATAATTATATTTAACTCAGGAATCTCAGATTTATTTGATTTAGAAGATTTGTAAATTTTCAACTCTTAGATTGAGTCCTATGAAATAGTTCTTTGTAGAATGCTAGTTTAGAAAATGTTTGTCTGTCTGTTCTTGGGCTCTTAGAAATTTAGCTACCTCCTTGAAGTGACCTTTGACCTTCAGGTCAAGTATCTGTGGTGCCTTCTAACTGACCCCTGCTAGATTCCTGGTATGGGTCATGTTCCATTGGCTTTGGCTTATTAGTACTTCATATTTCCTCTTTTCAGCTATTCCTCTCCTATGGATTATTTTGGAGGAATAGGACCAACTTTTTCTTAAGGGAATTCAGCTATCTAGACGGAGTTTATGACTAAATTCTTACACCAGATCTTTGTCTGCTTTTTTTTTTTTACAAAAATTGTGATTATTAAAAAAAATCACACCTTATAAATTAGTGCACAGCTATTAAATACATGTGTGGTACTGAGACCACAATCAGAAGCCTATGGCTTGGAAGGTCATAGACCCTAGTAGAAAGCTGCTGCTGTTTTTTTTTTTTCTAAGTGGGGAGGTTATGCCCATAAAAGGCTTCTAAATGAATATGTTTAATACTCTGTCCTATTGTTTTCATTGCTGCTGTCACTTATGATAAGAGATCTTGCTTTTTACAAATGGCAAATACTGGGGAGTCCCCATCAAAATGACAAGAAGCGAATGCTACATGCTTATCATGGGATGAATCATCTCTACCACACCCACTAGAGCCAGGGAACATTACAGAGGCAGCCGTGGACTAAATAGGAGTGCTGCTCTCAATGCTAGTCAAGAGAACTGTCTCCAGAGAGATGGCGGTAAACATGGAGGAGATTCATGATTCATCACAGTAGAAAATAAGAAGCCTCAGAGAGACCAACATGAAAAGAGACTTCAAACCTGCCTTCCAAGGCTCAGGGAATATTGGCTGTGTACTATTCACAGTGGTAGCATTTGATTTTTACATCTGTGAATAAATTGATTATATTCATTTGTAGTTCAACCATATATTTCATCTCAGAAGCTCAAAATACCAAAGGCAATTATTTGTATATCCACTATAGGCAAATACCTTGTAAAACTATTGATTTTACAAAGTTATGTTATAATAACACTATAGCAAGTGGGATTTTAGAGCAGCAAGATCATCTAGAGCTGGCAAGCTGCTCTGTGCCTCAGATATCATCCTAGTTTATTTTTAGAGTCTTTATCTTCACTGTCATTATTGCTTCCACTGTCTCTCCAAGTCTATCTGTGATCTCATCAAATTTTCTTCTGTCTTACCTAATCAACATCCTCATGATATATATCCCATTCTTTGAGGACACTATATGGGGTGACATAGGTAAAGATGTGCCTTATCAGCTGTTTATCTTATAGGTGTCTGTGCCTTGGCTTAAATGGCCAATATATGTTAGTTGCCTGAGTGAATGGGCGATTGCTGTACCCAGTTGACCAAAAAGCCCCAAACTTAGGACTCTTCTACTATCTGTGCAATATAACTTTCATCATTTCCATTGTCTTCATTAAAGAAACACCATGTCCCCATCTGATAGGGATGAAAAAGGAAGTGGTTTATAGCACATGGTGCATATAGTTCACTTCAAATGAATAAAAGGAGTACACATTGCCAATGGTGCTCTTGGTAGCTCCATGCGTGCAAAAGCTGGTGAGCTTCATGGGGAAAAGAAGCAATCAAAATAAAAGTCCAGGGCTAGAGAGATGGCTTAGCGGTTAAGGCGCTTGCCTCCTAAGCCTAAGAATGCTGGTTCCAATCTCCAGGTCCCATGTTTAGCCAGATGCAAAGTGATGCAAGGGCACAATGCCTCACTTGACCATAAGGGGCACACATCTGGATTTCGTTCGCAACATCTGAGAGGGTGCTGGTGCGCCCATTTCTATCTGTCTTCCTCTCCCTCACTCTCTGTCTCTCTCTGTGTCTCTCTCTCAAAAAAAAAAATAAATAAATAAAAGTCCATATCAGAGATTAGACCATTAGGGAGGTCTGCATGTAGATTTTCCCTTCCTCTATCATTATTGGGAAGAATCATAGCAATCTGCTGTAAGTGGGACAAAGGCATTAGAAAAAATATGTGAAACAAAGATTAACAGCAAGGAATTAGGGGAAATTGAGAACAGACAGGTAAAAGCAAGTTTACTTCTTTGTTGCTCCTGTAAGAAGTTAAAGATGAGCTGGTATTGTGGCTTCCACTTGTAATCCCAGCATTTAGGATGTTGAGGCAGGAGAATCACAAGTTTGAAGCCAGCCTAACTTACATAGTGGAAAAAAAAAAGGATGAGGGAAAGAACCAAGAATAGAGGACGGGATCCAGAGAACATCAGACAATATGAAAAAAAAAAAAAAAGTAATGGCTTTAGATTATGATGAAGTAGGTACTGATCTCAGAGATATCATTTACTGTTGTCTTGTGTGATCTAATATGAGTTTCATGACTCATTTGAATCTACTTCTTCATTAATGAGATAAAAGGTGACAATTATCCTGAAACAGGAGGAATGGACTTTGACATAATTTAACAACAGCTGCTGTGGATACAGAAAAAGCCATTGTGGCTGGCAGAGCTGCAGTACTGGCTAAGATGGCTGTAGTATTCCTAACAGATCTACAATACTAGCTAAGAGAAGAGCTGCAGTAGTAGCTGCTGTCACAGTGAGTATTTATTAGGCCCTTGTTCTGAACAAGGCTAAGCACTTTACACAGAGACCTTCATTTAAGCCTTGCACCCACCATAAGCAGAAGATCCTGTAATTAACCTTACTCATAGATGCATATAAACTAAAGTCTGGACAGGCTAAAGAAGCTAACTAGTTAACACAGATGGCAGGTAATAAAGCTGGAATTTTAATTCAAGTTGTTCAATTGCAAATCAAATGTTCTTAACAGTATTGCATTCTTTATTCTTTGATAAATCCACAATAAAATGTTAACAACAAGAAAGTTCTGCCTAAAAAAAAAGTGAAAAAATAAAAACAAAAAAACAAAAAAACAGAAAAGAGTGAAATCTGGCCAGTGAAGGATATTGATAATACTCAAAGACCCAAGTAGACTCTTTTGTTCAATACCTTGATTGATAGAGGAGAAAACACTATTCTTTTCTACAATGGAAAGACGAGTAGCCAAAGTCATCCTTAGAAATAATGGCATAGGGGCTGGAGGGATGGCTTAGCGGTTAAGGCATTTGCCTGCAAAGCCAAAAGATCCCAGGTTTGGTTCCCTAGGACCCACGTAAGCCAGATGCACAAGGGGGCACGTGTATCTGGAGTTTGTTTGCAGTGGCTGGAAGCTCTGGTGTGTCCATTCTCTCCCTACACCCCCTCCCTCTCTGTTAAATAAATAAATAAATAAAAATTTTAAAAATAATGGCATGATTTTGACATCTAAAATTACATTTAAAAGTGATAATTGGACTAGAGATAAGGCTTAGTGGTTAAGGTACTTGCCTGTGAAGCCTAAGGACCCATGTTTGACTCTCCAGATCCCACATAAGCCAGCTGCACAAAGTGATATAAGTATGCAAGCTCACACATGTACACAAGGGGGCTCACATGTCTGGGGTTTGATTGCAGTGGTTGGAGGCCCTGGTACATGCCAATTCTCTCTTGCTCTCTCTTCCTCTCTCTCTCACTTTTTTCTGTTTAATTTTTTTATTGACAATTTCTATACTTATAGACAATAAATCATATTTCCTTCCCCTCCCATATTTTCCCCCTCACAACTCCACTCTCCATCATATACCCTCCCTCTCTCCATTAATCTCTCTTTTATTTTGATGTCATCATCTTTTTCTCTATTATGAGGGTCTTCTGAAGGTATTGCTAGGCACTGAGAAGTCATAGATACTGAGGCCAATTTGTGTCTGGGCAGTTACATTTTAGGGAGTGTACCCTTCGTTTGTCTCTTACATTCTTTCCACCACCTCTTCCACAATGGATCCTGAGTTTTGGAGGGTGTGATAGAAATATTAAGTGGTAAGCACTCTTTTGTCACTTCTTCTTAGCACTACGTTGCCTTTTGGGTCATCCTAGTGGTCACCACTGTCTGAAAAGAGAAGCTTCTCTAACCAAAAGTGAGAGTAGCATTAATATATGAATATGAATATTAAGTGTAGTGCTTTCAGGGTAGTTTGTTGGTAATAATATATGCATTTAGCCAGCCAGACAAGAGCAGGCTTTATACCCCTAAGGCTCATGACCTCTCCTGCCATAGGCTTTTGATTAGATTTTTAGTAATAGGCATGTATTCCCTCCCATAGAGTGGGCCTCCAGTCCAATTAGAGAGCAGTTGGTTTCCCCCAGAGCAGACATGTCACTATTGCACCCTTTCAGTCTTTTGGCCTATCTGGCCAAACTTGCAGCTTCCAGTGTCCACTGTTTTCACCACTGATGATTTCTGTCTCCCATAGGACTGCATGCAGTGCAGCTTTTTCGAGCTTTAGGTGGGCTGGTCAAAAGGGGAAGGTTTTCAGCTCAGAAACAGTTTGATTTCTCAGTGACCTTCCACCCAGGCATGTGAAGTCTTCAGCAGTAGGGTCTTACCATCTGTTACTCCTCAGAAACCAAAGGCCTTGGCAAAAGCCTGTAATGTTTTGGAGGCAGCAGGGACCTCCCTGGCCAACAACTCACTGGTAACTATCCCATCCCTGGCACTGAAAATTTTCTAGTAGTAATCTATGGTTTCTGAATGTGCCATTGTCCAAAGGAGTAGGCTTTCATATGTTTTATTTAGAATATCTTGACTTTTGATTGAGCCTCCCCTACCCTTCTCCTACTCAATATATTCCCTTGGCCTCACTTAAGCCATTCCACTCCCTATTTTCTGTTTTTATACACACACACACACACACACACACACACACACACACACACACACTCACTACCATCCCCTAAAGTCCTTCCTTTTCCTCCCTCCCTTATAGACTTTTTCCAGCTTCCTGGTCTCTGCTACACACAGAAATCTAAACATCTGTAGCTATGATCCACATGTGTGAGAGAACATGCGATAGTTGGCTTTCTGGGCCTGGGTTACCTCACTTAGTATAATCCTTTCCAGATCCATCCATTTCCCTGAAAATTTCATAATTTCATTTTTTTTAATGCTGAATAGAACTCCTTGTGTAAATGTACTACATCTTTATTATCCATTCATTTATGGAGGTTCATCTAGGCTGGTTCCATTTCCTAGCTATTGTGAATAGAGCAGCAATAAACATAGTTGTACAAGTATCTCTAAATATTGAGAAGAATCATTAGGATATATGCTTAGGAGTGCTATAGCTGGGTCATATGGTAAGCCTATTTTTAGATGTCTCAAGAGCCTCCACACTGTTTTCCACAATGGCTGCACCAGAGTACATTCCCACCAACAGTGTAGAAGGGTTCCACTTTTTCATTATCCTTGTCAATGTTTGTCATTTTCTTTGAGAGAGAGACAGAGAGAGAAAGAAAGAGGAAGAGGCACACCAGGGCCTCTCAGCTGCTGTGAAAGAACTCCAGACATATGCGCCCCCTTGTGGACAAGTGCAGCATTGCACCATTTCGTCACTTTTTGCATCTGGCTAAACGTGGGATCTGGAGGTTTGAACCGGCATTCTTAGGAGTGGCAGGCAAGCACCTTAACCACTAAGCCGTCTCTCCAACCATTTGGTTATTTGATGGTAGCCATTCTGACAGGAGTGGGATGGAATCTCAAAGTAGTTTTAATTTCCATTTCCCTGATGGCTAATAATATAGAACACTTTTTTAGATATTTATATGCCATCTGTATTTCTTCCGATGAGAACTCTCAATTTAGTTCCATAGTCCATTTTTTAATTGGGTTGTTTGATTTCTTATTGTTCAGTGTTCTGAGTTCTTTGTACATTCTCAGTATTAATCCTCTGTCAGATGTATAGCTGGCAAAGATTTTCTCCCATTCTGTAGATTGTCTCTTTGCTCTGTTCACAGCGTCCTTTCCTGTACAAAAGCTTTGTAATTTCATGAGATCCCAGTGGCTGATTACTGCTTTTATTTCCTGAGCAATTGGGGTTATATTCAGAAAATCATTGCCAATGCCAATATGTTGAAGCGTTTCCCCTACCTTTTCTTCTAGCAGTTTTAGAGTTTAGGTCTGATGTTAAGGTGCCTGATCCATTTGGACTTGATTCTTGTGCATGGAGAAAGACAAGGATCTATTTTCATCTTTCTACATATAGATAGATATCTGGTTTTCCCAGCACCACTTGTTGAAGAGGCTGTTTTTCTCCAATGAATATTTTTGACATTTTTGTCAACAATCAGGTGGTTCTAACTTCCTGAAATAACATCTGTGTCATCTATTCTGTCACACTGATGTATGTGTCTTTCTTTGCACTAGTACCATGCTGTTTTTGTTATGATGGCTTTGTAATGTAGCTTATAATCAGGTATGGCGATACCACCAGACTTATTTTTGTTGCTCAAAATTGTTTTGGCAATTGCAGGTTTTTTGTGCTTCCAAATGAATTTTAGTATTGTTTCTTTTCTATTTCTGTAAAGCATGCCATTGGAATTTTAATAGGGATTTCATTAAATGTGTAGATTGCTTTTGGTAAGACTGACATTTTTACAATATTCATTCTTATAATCCAAGAACAAAGGATGTCTTTCTATTTTCTAGTGACTTCTACAATTTCTTGCTTGAGTGTTTTAAAGTTTTCTTTGTAGAGATCTTTCCTTTCCTTGGTTAGGTTTATTCCAAGGTTCTTTATTTATTTATTTTTTTGTGAGGCAACTGTGAATGGGAGAAATTCTCTGATTTCATCCTCTGCGTGTTTGTTCTTAGTATATAGGAAAGCTATTGATTTCTGTGTGTTGATTTTGTATCCTGTTATGTTGCTAAAAGTGTTTATCAGCTCTAACAGTTTGCTGGTACAATCTTTAGGGTCCTTTATGCATAGAATCATATTATCTGCAAATAATTTTGATCTCTTCCTTTCCAATTTGTATCCCTTTTATGAATGTCTCTTGCCTTATTGCTATAGCTAAGACTTCCAGTACCATATTAAGTAAAAGTGGGAACAGTGTCTTATTCCTGAATTTAGTGGAAAAGCTTCAAGTTTTTCCCCATTTAGTATTATGTTGGCTGTAGGTTTGTCATAAATAGCCTTTATTATATTGAGATATGTTCCTCCTCTTCCGAGTTTTTGTAGGACTTTTACCATGAAGGAATGCTGGATTTTGTCAAATGTCTTTTCTGTATCTATTGAGATGATCATGTGATTTTTGTCCTTCACTCCATTTACATAGTGTAGTATATTTATTGATTTGCTTACGTTGAACCATTGCTGCATCTCTGGGATAAAGCCTATTTGGTTGGGGTTAATTATCTTTCTGATATATTTTTGTATTCTCTTTGCCAATATTTTGTTGAGAATTTTTGCATCTATGTTCATGAGGGAGACTGGTCTGTAATTTTCTTTTTTCTTCTGCCTTTGTCTGGTTTTAGTGTTAGGGTGATACTGGCTTCATAGAAGGATTTTGGGAGACTTCCTTCCTTTTCTCTTTTATGGAAAATTTTGAGAAGTAGTGGTGTTAGTTCTTCCATGAAGGTCTGGTAAAATATGCCAGTGAATCCATTTGGGCATGGACACTTTTTAGTTGGGAGACTTTTTCTAACTGCTTGGATCTCCGTACTTGTAATAGGTTTATTTAAATGGTTTATCTCATCATGATTTAATTTTGGTAGGTCATATGAATCAAGGAGATCATCCATTTCTTTCAGATTTTCAAACTTAGAGGCACATATATAATTAAAATATATCATTATTTGCCGAATGTCTTTGGTATCTGTTGTAATGGTGCCTTTTTCATCTCTAATTTTATTAACATTTCTCTCTTCTCTTTCTTTTGGTCAGATTTGCTAAGGGCTTATCAATCTTATTCATCCTTCCAAAGATCCAACTCTTTGTTTCATTGATTTTTTTGGATTGTTTGTTTGGTTTCTATTTCATTAATGTCTGCCCTTATCTTTATTATTTCTTCCCATCTACTGATTTTGGGTTTGCCTTGTTCTTCTTTTTCTAAGGCCTTAAGGTGAGGCATTAAATTGTTTACTTGTGAACTCTCTAATTTCTTAACATAGGAACTTAGAGTAGGAGTTTAAGGTGCTAAGTGTAGCTTTTGTACTCCAATACTACTGCAGAAGTAATCCTAGGTATTGAGTTTGCCTGCTATTCAAATATTCTAGTGGGCTAGGTGGAGCAATTACTGGCAAATTTTAAACTTCAACTGAGCAATATACACATTCAATAAAAACCAGCACAGAATATGCAAATGTGGGGATTAAAATGAACAGATTCCCTTCCCTGACATGGAAGGAGAGATTAGCACTTCCACTGCAGGCCTATGTACCTGCTTTTCTGTCAGTTTTTGGGGTGGCTTCCATTCTCATCAATGGTGAGTGCCCACCTTGATCCCTCCATGTTGTGCTGTGAAGCTGGTGTTCTGATCAGCTGTGCTGGATGCCCTGCTGCCAGGGTCTGAATGTGTCTGGAGGTTGACTGTTCTGATGGTTGGGGGATGGGAGGGTGCAGGAAGCCTGGAGTTGTACTGGAACTGCTTAGCTGGTCCCACCTCTTTCAGCGGCTCTTTAGTTGATCTCCACTGTCTTTCCTTTAGGTTTCTTGACTTTGCAAGGAGGTGCATGAAGTTGGAAATTCCCCTTGTTTGGTCTCTGCTCCTGCACCTTGTCGGGTGGGTGCACGGATTGTGCAGATGGTGTGGATCAGGGCTGCACATGTCTCAGAGGGATTCTGGCCATTTTTCTCCTTTTCTAGTAGATCTTGGTCTCTTCTTTTCCATTATGGCTAATAGAAAACCTATACAACTTCACTTTTCAAAAGAAAGAGTGTATTTTGCTGTGGTTTTGCTTAAATCCCTTGCTAGGCTGGTTTGGTGTGGCTCCTATGCCACCATCTTACCCAGAAGTTCTCCCACTCTCTGGCATTAAAAAAAAAAAAAAGTGATAATTGGGCTTTTTTCCCTTTTCCTCATATTTGGTTATTATAGATATATGTCTAGAAGTTCTCTATTGCATAAACCTGAAGGAGAGCAGGACAGTAGCTGCTCAGTCATCCATAAAGTCATACATGAAATAAGTAGTCACGAGTCACTAATAAAGTCAGTAATCATGCATGAAAAGTCATACATAAAGTCAATAATTATGCATAAAGTGTTTTCTTTGGAGATGGTTGTTTATGGCATCGATTGTGGTAGTGGTTAAATGGGTGTATATTTATCTCCAAGCAAATAAAGTAGTGCATATTAAGTATCTACATCTTGTATGTTGACAATACTTTAATATATTGGTTAAAATAATAAATACATAAGAAAAAATGTTTTCAATGGCCACAGAACTAAAAGCTAAAATGGTAGAATGATGAGAATCGCTTTTAGTAATTCTTTTAGTAATTGCATGCTTAAAAACAAACAGCCTTTCAAAGACACTCCAAAATAATCCCAATGTGTATCCTTTTTGATATGTATCTTTTCCCTATCAGTTACTTAGTAATTGCAATCTGGCTTCTTCCACACAAGCCCTCCAAGGGCAGGGAAACTCACATTGAAAGGAACAAGACTGTCTTTGGAAAATGCAAATTGAGGTTAGGATTAATGAACTCCTGGGGGATGAAATCAAGAGACGTTTAGTATATATTATTCTGGGATTATGATTTCAAGCTCAGCTCAACTCAGAAATTGGATTGATTTGGGGACACATACCAAATAAACACAAAAGAGCATCAAGTATAATAGAACTTTGTGATGGTTTGTTAAACAAATAAGTAAAAATAAACTTGATTTGTCAGTTTTAAATTGGTTTTGGTCAATTTGTGAAAACCAAGAAGTAGTGAACAAGCTGATAACCTAGCTGATGAGGATCCTAATGTGAAGATAATGTTTTCTAAGACATTAGATCAGTTCCAACATTTTGGTCTGGTTACAGCAGGGAGAACCTTGCACAAAGACACCTATAAGATTTATAAAAATAGCCCATTATAATTACATAGGTTCTGATTAATTTAAATTTTGATTTCCCAATGTTGCTCTCATCATTTTTGCTAGAATCAAAGGATAATTAACTTAACTAGAAAGGCAATCTAGTGACCTACTGACAAAATGCTATTCAGGTAGTGTGCAACAATAGGATAAAAATAGTAATTCAGAGGGAAGGGGGGACAAAAACTGGACCCAAATGGAAATGGTACCATAAAGAAAAGTTATTCATTCAAGAGAACTTTTAGAATCAGATATGAAAGAGAAGAAGATGGATTCAGCTGGCCTTAAGAATTAACTGACAGCAGAACTAGTATAAATGAAGCAAAGGAAAATAGTTTTGAAAATTTAACTTCTGCTAAACAAAGGTGGCATGGCACTATATCTTCACAGGAAAGAGCTATGTTAGAGACCATAGAGAAGGTGCCCACCTCCAGTAATATAATATAAGAGGAAGGGAATAGAAGAAGACAAGAAATTATTCCATATGTTAGTATTATACTACATTTATTATATTACTTCTCACAAGAATATTTATTTATTTTATATAGAGAGAAGGAGATAGGGAGAGAATTGGCACACCAGGGCATCTACACACTGAAAACAAGCTCCAACTGCATGTGCCATCATGTGCATCTGGCTAACATGGGTTCTGGGGAACAAACCTGGATCCTTAGGCTTTGCAGGCGAGCACCTTAACTGCTAATCTATTTCTCCAGCCCTCCCAAGAATATTTATGAATATCAGTAATACAATTAACCAGAATGGTTTAGATGAGACCAAAAATTGATGGAGGCAAAGGAAAGAGGAAATAAGTAGTTTATTTGTATCAGTTATTGTCTTGTTGGAATAAAATACCTAACCAGAAGCAGGATACAGAAGGAAATGGTCTATTTTCTGCTGACAGTTTTCAGGAGAAGGCTCATCATGGCAGGAAAGCATGGCAAGAGCAGGAATCTGGCGTCACATTCTCAGGTCAGCAGGAAGGAAGTAGAGAGAAAGAGAGAACCCCATGTGGACCTAGCTAAAGCACTTCAAGGCCCACCCTCAGTGACACACTTCCTCCAGGAGGACTTCACCTCCTCGAACTTCCACAACCTTTCCTAACAGTGACACCAACTGGGCATTCTGTGTTCAAAGACCTGAGTCTAAGGAGGACTTTTTGTATTCAAACCACCACCACGTTATTGAAAACATGCAGGATTAATTAATTACATTAATTCAGAAATGTGGTAAAATCATAATGGAACATTAGAACTTATGATACAAATGTCATTTAAAGACTGTAGGCCACTGATATACTCTAAATAGTCATGAACTGTAAAGGACTGGTTGCAGTATTACTTATACAATGAGGATAATTAATGTCTCACCTATTAGTCTCTGTTGTTTTGAGCTGTAACAATGGAGAATTATATTTCAATGAACATTATACAATGTATACATCTATCCACACATGGTACCACATAAAGATGTACAGTTTCATGTGTCAATGAAAATATTAAAGCATATGAAAATAAAATAATGAAAGAGAAGTGATGAGTGTAGTTAGTGTTAATAAACTTATAATGGGGACACCAAATGTCTTGAGCTAGTAGACCCTCTGCTTAGTCTCCTTCATGTCCTGACTGCCATAAAAATTGTGACACATTGGTACATGGAATTTGGGGTAACCTAAATCTGTGTTCCCAGACAGTGGTCACTTCTATTTGGCTCCACAATAAAGTATCTCTTATCCCCTTTGAGGTGAAAGCTATGTAATTTGTGTCAACAGTTATGACACCCGAATGTGGGGCCCCAAGGACAAGCCACTTTCACTTAGGATACACCTGTCAGAGTCAGGTACCGGTGTGTCAGGTACCGGTGTGCACTCCTTGTGTCCAACTGACTGATGTCTCTTTATGTGCAGGTTGGTGAGTTCATTCTGGAGCTCAGCTTCCCTTGATTTGGTTGATGGTCCCCTTGTTTATCCTGAGCTTGTTTTAGGATTCTTTCTGTTGTTTTTATTGGATACTTTTTTTTATTTGTTCTCAAAATGTTTGTTTTAACGTATCCATTTTGTTTGTTTGCTTTGAAAGCATTTTGGTTTTGACTGTTCAGTATGTTGTTTGCATGTAGATCTTTGAGAGCATTTTGGTTTGTGACTATTCTGTTCAGTTTTCTCTGGTAACATTAGACATCTTTTTTTTTTTCTTACCACTCCTCACAAGAAAGCCAATGTTTGGCAGGAAAAACAAAACAAAACAGAATCACTACTATTTGGTACTCCATCTGATATAAACATTTTGTTAATTTAACTTGCAAATGTTTGAAAAAATAGGGAAACCTAACTAAATATACACTTCCCACAATGGGAAACATTTAATCCTAAATTGAGATTCATTTTTATTTTTACTTGTTTGAAATACAAAAGTCCTAGGCAATAGTCCTTTTATAATTCTAAAAAGAAAACCATAATGGCTGCCTGCTTTAATTAGAATTTTAAAACATCTAAAAATTGTTTAAACTGGTAAGTTACAAACTAACTAATAAGAATTCTAGGACCTACAAATTAAAAGGAGACATTAAAAATAAGTAAGTTTAAAAAATTGTGAGATTATATCATAAGTAAAGATAAAGTGTGCAAAATCTTAACTATTCTCATTTCCTCTCCTTCCTCTGACCTTGTCTCCTGCTCTTTCCAAGCAGAAGAGAATCCTGTATCAAAGAAAAGATGGTTGTTTGTAAGATAAAACCTAGAGAATTCCATACTATATGAAAATCCTCATTTGTAAAGATACTCTCTTCCTAAGACTCCACACCATGTTCTCAGGCATGCTTTCAACTCTCCCTCTGAGCATCTCTTCCTTTTCCCTAACCTTCATGCTTAAGTTCATACTAAAATATCTTTAATAAAATCTTCAACTCTGCTTCATACTGGCTCTTCCCAAAGTTCTGAGTCCCTGATACAAACTGAATTGAGGTCCCTAAAAGTCTAGTGGAACTCCTCAGGCCATCAAAGATGACAATGTGGAGCTGTGTCTCACTCAGTCCCCTTGTTGCTGATATTTTTGGGGCTCAACAAAATATCCATCTAAAATATTGTAAGTCTTGACAACTACTGGTTCTCCTCAACAATATTCTTGGATTGTATAACATCTTGGTTTCTTTACTTTAATCTCTTTTCCTGGCAAAAATCCATATAATGTTTAATGAGTGCCAAAGGCACCAAAAATAAAAATCCCTTGGACATCTATACTCTGTTCCTGGGTCAGATGGAACTACATAAGGGCTGATCCCCCAGATATCCTATGCCACTCTTTTGTCCCCAAGAGAGCACCTTGGGACACAGTGAGGAAACTACTATAAGCAACACATTCTAGAACCTGAACACAAGGAATGACCACCTCTCTCTTAACCTTTCCCTGCCTATCTCATTGCTCCCATCTTATCTTCTCTGTAAAACTGATAGGGAGTCTGGGCAAAGAGACTCCTAAATGTTATTCTACCAGTCCTTTCCTTTAGGGAACTTGGAGCCTGAGCCTGATTTGGCATTAGCTATACATCCTCCCCTTAGATGGTATTTTAAAGGAGCTTCTCTAATTTTTAAGACAAAAAATAATTTTAATTCAAGAATAAGATATTTCCATCTGTAAAAGCAATAAAAACTTCTCCTACTTTACTTTCCAGCTCTCAAAAACAGGAACAATTATCTGCTGTATCTAAATCTACCTAACAAGCTTCACCTTTGAAATTCTGTGTTACTGAGTCTTACATCTGAAAAAGAGATTAAAATTTCACTTAATTTTACTTTCTTGGGGTGCACCTAGAATTGATGTGTTTGTGTCATGTTGCCCATGATATTTTATATGTTTGTTTTTTTGTGTGTGTTTTGTCCAAAAAAAAAATGAAAACATAAAGATACAGATATATAAACTTATGACCACTGTAATTTTTCATTATTTTTGTCCATATTGTTGTCTTTAATTAATATCTTATAATTTTTTAAATAAATTTTAACTTACAGTTGTAACATTAATATAAAAGTTATTGCCTGCCTGTCTTTGTTCTCCTTCAAAACAGTTTTGTTTTCAAGTTTTAAATATTTTTTATCAATGTCATTTTAAAGGCTCTGTTTATAAGATCTAAAATTTCTGCTTTATTTTTATTAAGTAATATCTTCTTAAGGTATAGATTTAAAATTAAAAATTAATAAATAGCCAGAGTGATATCTAAAATAAAAAAATAATAATGTGTCTAAATAAAAGCTATAAAAATCTTTGGTTTTTGTTGTCTATCTCTCTATATAGTTAATATTTGTCTTCTACATGGTTATATTTTTATAATGCTTACATAATGTCAAATTGACTTAGAAGTAAATGGTCATATAAAGACTGTTAAATTAATCAAAATTTCCTTTTTAATATAATTAATATTTTAAGCAAAAAGTTCTACAAATCTTAATCAAGATTTTATTTACTAAATCTTTGCCTTAATTCAAATTACACAAAAGTCCTTGTTGCTTAGATTGGCTCTCAGGATTCAAGCCTCTGCTTTAACACAATTGCTCCCACTTGGAGAACTGAAGAAAGGAATGTTTCTTCTAAACCTGAAATTCAGATATTGAGATAATTACTTATCTCTGCTTTCTGCTTCCTTAAATAATTAACTTTCTTAAAAAAATAAGATATTTGCTCACAGATTTCTACAGATTAGCCATTAGGAAATATTTTAGGGCTGGAGAGATTGACTTAACAGTTAAGGCGCTTGCCTGAAAAGCAGAACAACCTAAGTTTCGTTTCTCAGTGCCTACATAAAGCCAGATGCACAAGGTGGTACATACATCTAGAGATTGTTTACAGCTTCTGCCTGACTCTGTTTTCTCTCTCTGCTTACAAATAAATAAATTTAAAAATGTTTTAAGGCAGAAATGCCAAGATATTACCTTACTTTGGTTGCCTTTGATAACAGTTTTCTTTTTCCACAGTAATACTGAAAAGAAAAAAGCCACTCCCTCTATCCAGAGAACTAGTCTTAGAGGTTTTATATATATGTAATAATTATATATATTTCTAGATTTAAAATGTTAAATAAAATATCTAGATCAAAAGTTATTAAATTCCCAAATAAGATATATTTAAAAATGTAAAGGTTATTAAATTTTCCAATCCAAAATTCAAATTTTGCTAAAATAATTTTGCTTTTAGTAATGTTTACAGAATGTCTAATTCTGTTTCCAATAATAGATTTCTTAGGTATTACCATACTTTTCATAATTCATACCAAATGGTTTACAAATAAAAGTTTTAAAGCCTTTATTTTGTTTGATAAATAACATCTACTTGTATACTTACAATTTCTTAAATATTCTTAAATATTCTGTTTTTACCAGTGTTTACATAAGTAGGTTACAAAGATTTAATGTTTCATCCTTTTGCTAACTGAGGCCTCTAATAACCTATGGTTAAATTACATCTAAATTCTAAGTTTATATGCTTTCCCACTTAGATAAGCCTTTATTTATTAGGTTAAAAAATTATTTAGGCAAGTAAAAGTTTAATTTTGTTTATGAAATTTAAACTACTATTAAACTTACTATGTATTTTTCTCTAATCGTCAAGAGTACTTATTAAAGAAACAAATGATATTAATAACTTGTCAAAACTTACCAAAACATTTGGTTTCCTTAAGACTACCATTTAGTCCTTCTAAATCTATCTTGTTGTATAATAAGTACTGAGTGCCCTATAAACATTATGTATTTACACATACACACACACTGATGCACGCATGCACACATATAAACATAAATATATTTTATATGTAGATGCCATCTCTAAAAAAATAAAGTTATTTTAAAATAGTGACTAAAGATCACAATTGCTCACAGTCTTTCCACAACGAGATACTGGGAGATTTTTTAAAAAGACATAATATCAAAGACTTCAGTATACAGAGTAAGGACTCTATCAAGTACTTCTAACCAATTCCTATGCTACAAAATTTCAAGGGATAGATTCTGAGATTAGTATTTCTCTCTTTGACCATCTAAATATCCACATGAACTTCAAAAATGTTGGATGAGGGGCTAGAGAGATGGTTTGGTGGTTAAGGGCCCAAGTTCAATTCCCCAGTACCCATATAAGCAAGATGTACAAGGTGGCACATGCATCTGGAGTTGTTTTGCAGTGGCTAGAGGCCATGGTATACCCTTTCTCTCTCTCTCTCTCTCTCTCTCTCTCTCTCTCTCTCTCTCGTAAATAAAAAAAATTAAAGAGTTGGATGATACTGATCTTCAATTACATCAACAATGAAGCTTTCCAAGTAACTAAACCTCTCTCTCTTATTTTAAAAAAATTTTTTATTATTATTTTATTTATTTTTGGAGAGAGACACAGAGAGAGAGAGAGACAGAGAGGGAGAGGGAGATGGATAGAGATGGGCGCACTAGCAGTCTCTCAGCTGCTGTGAACGAAATCCTGATGTGTGCGCCCCCTTGTGGTCAAGTGTGGCATTGTGCCCTTGCATCACTTTACATCTGGCTAAACGTGGGACCTGGAGATTGGAACCGGGTTCTTAGGCTTAGCAGGCAGGTGCCTTAACCACTAAGCCATCTCTCCAGCCCTCTCTCTTATTTTTTAACTGTTCTTTATTGTTTTATTTTTATTTATTTATTTGAGAGAAAGAGTTAGGAAGAGAGACAAAGGGAGAGAGAGAGAGAGATGGAGGGAGGGAGGGAGGGAGGGAGAGAGGGAAAGAGGGGGAGAGAGAGCACATCAGGGCCTCCAGCCACTGCCAACTAACTCCAGACACATGTGCCCCCTTTGTGCATCTGGCTTACGTGGGTTCTAGGGAATTGAACTGAGGTCCTTTGGCTTTGCAGTCAAGTGCCATAACCACTAAGCAAACTATCCAGCCCTCTCTTATTTTTATATTTTGTAAATCCCTTTACATTTAAACATTTTTAAAAGTTGTCTAAGTTGTTGACTTTTTTTTCTTTGGTATATTTTAAGTGATAAAGGTAAAGCTAATGTTGGTTTTAATACAACTACAAATAAACATATCAGGTTCTTTCATTAAACAGGTTTCTGTGTTAACTGTTTGCTTATCCAGATTGCTATCTTACTTAAACCAAGATTTTATATTTAAAAGGATTCAAGTTGTTCACATTATTTAATGTAATTTGGATATAAAACTAAGTTCTTGCTTTAAATTGACAAAGATTTATTTTAACCTTCTAAAAAGACCCTGTTCTGGGGTATCTCTATTTTTAAATACAAATTTTAAAAACAAAAATAACTAGATATTTTCTATATATTCCAAATACATATTATTTGAGTCTAGCCAATTATATTATTATTCAAACTCTGACAACTTTAATGTAATTTTAATTTTATATACTCACAGAGATACCCAAAGATTTGTGTTAACTCTTTCTATCCAAATTATACAAATATAATAATAATAATAATAATAATAATAATAATGGTATTTTATACCTTTAAAGTTGACATTTCTTAAATCAGCATGTAAGGTATACTATAGTACAGTTAACTGAGATTAACAGTGACTCCTATTAGAGTCCCATTTTCCATTTCTGACTTTAAAATTTTTAAAAAAATACCATTTAGTTATGTCCACAAAACCTACAAATCCTAATTTGTAACATATCCAACTTTTCATTTCTATTCCAATCACTAAAAAATTTGGTCCAAAAATAAGACAGTTGTTATAAGATATCGTATTGTTATCTAATTCCTTCTGTAATTGGACTGTTCATTTACTTCCCCACATGGGAACCTGGTACAATACTAAGATTATAGTACACATCAAGTTATTATATACAAGTAAAGTTGTAATAATTTGTATTTTAAAAACTAATTTCTCCCAAAATTAGAACTAGCCACTTGGCAAAAGTTCATCGATATATAAACAAGTGGTCCAAAAAATTAAAATTAAGGGATAATAAATTATTTTAAGCATTATAAACTTCAAACAAAGTATTTCATAAAATACAAATAACTGTAAACATAGAGGAAACATATGCTAATTTAAAATATATAATGTCTAGTTAGTTAAAAATGTCTACATCCGGGCTGGAGAGATGGCTTAGGGGTTAAGGCGCCTGCCTCCTAAGCCTAAGAACACTGGTTCCAATCTCCAGGTCCCACGTTTAGCCAGATGCAAAAGTGTCGCAAAGGCGCAATGCCTCACTTGACCACAAGGGGGCGCACAGATCTGGATTTTGTTCTCAGCAGCTGAGACACTGCTGGCGTGCCCATCTCTGTCTTCCTCTCTCTCTCTGTCTTTTTCTCTCTCCAAAAAAAAAAAAAAAAAAAGAAAGAAAGAAAGAAAAAGAAAGTCTACATCCCTCATCTGCTGTCTTAAGTTTGTTAGGCCAGAGTCATTCTTGACTATATTTAACTTTAAATTTAACATTCCCATTATATGTAGCATGTACACGTTATATCAAACACAGAGAACAAACAAAAGAATAATTATACCTGGATCATGATGACTAACATATTTTACATGATACAAGCATCTCTTCCTTAATGACTTTAACAACAACTCATCTCTGCTAAAGATGAATTTCCTGCCTACTACTCAGCCTCATCTATACTAGATCCTAGGTAGCTATGTGGGAAATATTAAATATTAATTTGGCCTCTACACAAAATGTGATGGTTGGCCAACAGGGAGAACTATGAACTGAAGTTCCCATAATATAGCTGTATCTGCTAAGCCTAGTTCCAAAGAGACTGAATGGACTGATAAAGCTGTGATCACAAAGAGATAAAATATTATAAGTCAGAGCCCAATTACCTTGGGCTATCCTTAGCCCCTTAATAGCCATTTATTGCCCACTTCTATGTCTGAAATAACATTCTGGTTACTATCAGTTGATCAGGTGTAATCCTTTTTGGAATGCAAGAATAGACCCCAGGTTCTACCAACCCAAAGACTAAAAATGTCATCAGATAGCATTTGAGGCCTATGGTGGAGATGTCCTCCAATGTATTTAAAAAGTGCCTTAATTTATGACTTTCTTTTGTTCTGTAACTATACAACCTTCATAAATTGTTACACATTTAAACATGAAATTTAAAATAACCTAAATCTATGTTCCCAGGCCATGGCCACTCATATTTGGCTCCAAAATAGCTACCTCTTATCCCTTTTCAGATGAAAGCTATGTCTTTTGTGTAGACATTTGCACTAGAATATTTTATGTATTATGTACTCAAAAGTCCTAGCTCTTCCCCAAGTGTGGATTAGGTGGTACGAGCATATGTGAGGTGACTTGATTCATGTTTATTTAATTCTTTAACATGTGAGTAAAATTGTTTTACCACATAGTTGCTTATGGGAGGGGCTACATACAAGCTTGTTTATTTTCTTAATGGGTGGATATGTTGTAATTGAATAAGTTAAATTGTTGATGCAATACGTTAGTGCATGCTACTGTACATGTGACTGATGTGCTATAGATTAATGCCTAGTACTTATGTGGAGCTCAATGCAACCATGTTTCTTTTCTTACTTCACGCTTAGTGGAGAAGTGGCTGGAACATATCAGGTTCTTCGTAATGCTTATTTTATCTGTATCTTTTCTTCTAAGATAAAACTTTACTATAAAGCTCAGCCTGGCCTCTAATTCATGGAAATACTCCTGCCTGAGATTACAGTGTTTAGCCACCATGCCCTGCTCATTTTCAGTCATGTGTGATCAGTATATGAAAGCATAGAATTTCTCACTACATGCTTTCTTCTTTCCACAATTGGGCAAGTAAAAATTTACTATAATATTGCCTATTATATTCTTCTTCCACACAGTACAGTTTTTCCATTTATGTTGCACTAGAATTGTATCTTGTGTGTACTAGATTTCAAGTTGGATATTTACTTTTTCCCTCTCAGTGCCTAGCTGTTTATGTGGGTAGCTTTTTATCTAACTCGGGCCCTCTAAGACTCTCAAGCTTGTGTGTAAGTGTTCTTATCCCTGTGGCATATCCTGTTTTGCTTTTTAAAAAATATTTTTATTAGAAAGATAGAAAGGAGAGGGAGAGAGAGAATATGGGTACACCATGGCATGGAACCACTGAAAACAAACTCCATATACATGTGCCACCATGTGCATCTGGCTTATGTGGATATTGGAGGATCCAACCCGGGTCCTTAGGCTTCACAGGCAAGCACCTTAAACACTAAGCCATCTCTCCATCCCTGTTTCTCTTTTTATGTGAGAAATATGGAGAACAAGAAGGGGACATAGCTATATGAAAACAGCCAGCCTGACAAGGCAAACATGGTGGCACCTAGTTTATGTGGGTAACCAATGGCTTTGTGGCTGCCTAAGAGATCTGCTCAGTGGAGAGGAACTCATAGCTGGAACTGCGAACCAAATCAGAATCCTATGGAGGCCAAGATTATGGACTCCAGAGAGAAGCTCCCACTACTTTTTGGCCCAAAGAGAGGCTATACCCGTCAAAATATCTCTTGCCTATGCATACTGGTTCCCTTCCTCTGTGAATGACTCACATTGTGCTAGAGTTATGCCTGAAAAATACTTGATGTGCAACTCATTTCAGTTTTATTTCCTTACCTTAGGTGTGAGTAACTTTGTCTCAGAATCAGTATCTAATGCACTGGGTACTCAATGCAAGCTCATTTTCTTATTATTGTGTGTGAATACTATTGTAACATGATACAGTTGAAGATATATTGTATACTGGGTGCAGGCTCAATTCCTACTCATCAGAGTGAATAATATTAAAGTAGAATATTATAAGTCATTTATTAGAGGCTCAAGATCTGCCTAATTCCTTGTATTTCTACTAGAGCAAAGCTATTGCAAAAGCACCTGCTAGTACCAGGTACTTAAACTATCTGAAGTACATCATTGATACATGGGAAATAGTATGTAAAATACTTCCTGGAATATAATGTGCTCAATGCATGCCTACATACTTCCCATTTGTATGAATAATGCTACCTTAGAAAATATTTTTGTGTGAACTAGTTATGGGTTTCTTCATGCATGTGCAAGTATGTTGTATCAAATAATATCAAAAATTATAAACTGCCTGTGCCAGAGTTTTCATAGAAATAAACATAATCAACTGGTATATGGGCACATGCTGAATAGGTACAACTTTTCTTCCATGCATGTGTAAGTAATGATGCATTACTCACTAGCACAAATAATATATCCTGGCATCATTCTGGCAAAAGTGGTCTTCTTCCAATAAATATTACAAAGTTGTACTAGAATTAATTCTTGTATACTAGGATTGCTCTATGTTTATTTCCTTTATGTCTGAATAAGGCTGTCCTAGAATAATGCCTTACATGCCTTAAGGGCTCATTGTACAGTCATTTCCTTTCCACATGAGTGGTTAAGGATTATGTTAAGTAATGCTTAGGATAGGTAGTAATTTAATACACATTTTCACTTTGTCCCATGTGTGTCATAGTTGAAGGATGCTTAAACTTTGATATAATATATACCATATATTAATTACTAAATGCTCACAGAGAAATGCCCTGCCATGATTGTGCCTTGCTAGTACTTTTTGAGCATATATACTCTTTTTACCATCCTTACATCAGTGGTGTTTTACTAGAATACTGTTTTCCCATGCTAATTGTTTTCTACATTCTTTTGTGCCTTTGTTTATATGTGTACAACTTGTTATATAATAGGATATGGCATTTACTAGGTGCATGCTCAGCCATTCTGTTATGTTTCAGTAAGTTTATAATTAGTAATATTTTAGGTATGCTGCACTTGATGCATGATCACTTAATTTCACCATCTGTGAACAATGTTATTGCTGAATAATTCCTGGCCTCTACTAGGTAAACATGGAAATTCATTTTATTTTATTCTGTGTGAGCAATATTGTAGTAGAGTGGCCCATGGATGTTTTATGTTACCCATTCATGCTTTTGTCCTTTCATTCACGTGTGAATGTTATGAGATGACAGAACCTGAAATATATTAAGAGCACAGTGAATGCATTTTTCTCTGAATCATGTGATTTATGTCCTGCTTGTGTTACCTGGCTCATATATGATCACCCCCCTCCTCTATCATCTGAGTAATGAGGTGGTAGAGTGCAGTGCAGGCATGATCCTAGCATAACCTTACTGTCAGATCACAAATGAAATAAGCGTATGTGAGAGGAATGCTGGGCTGGCATATATTTGGTACCCAGTGAGATAAAGTTTCCTTTCCCTAGGAATGAGTGATGATATACTATAATAGTTCCTAGTGCATGTTAGGGACTGGATACATGCTCAGCTCCTACTACCTGTGTGTAATTAATACTAGATTTGATATGCAGTGGATGTTCAATGATTTATTTTCCCATTCCTTATGCATGTGAGTAAAATTGTGGCAGAATGGATTATGCCTTAACTAGATGCTCAGTGAACCCTATTTTTCTTCCCTTATGTTTAAGCAGTATTATACTGGAGTAGTATCTGACCAATATTAAACATTCAGTGCATGGCTGCACTCTTCCATTTATTTTTGAGTACTCATATTAGAATATTGTGTGGCATGTGCTTGGTACCTAAAGCATGTATAATGCATTTCCAACACAAGATTCATATATAACCTGGCATATACTGGGAACTTAGTGAATATACCTTTTATGTCTCCAACGTGTGAGCAATACTTTGCTAAAAATATCCTCTTTTTTCACCTGATGCTTTATATTAGAGCATTATACTTTTAGAATAGTATCTAACTTGTATTTAGTGAATGCATGTTTGCTGTTTTCTTAATGTGTGAATCGTATTCTTATGTCAGACATAGGCAATATATTTGCATTCATGCTGCCTCTTTCTGATCTTTGGGAAGAGTTTACGATACTGCCTGTCTCAGAAAGTGTACCTAGTAGTAATGGATGCTTCTTTCATTCCATTATGAGATGGTAGCAGGCATTTTCAGGACACTCTGTAGAAATTGTTTCTTTCCCTCTATTCATAATTACTGCTGCACTAGAATAGTGCTTGGGCTGTTGAAAGCACTCAATATATTCTAACGTCCTTTGTCCTAAGTAAGAAAAAAATAACACTAGAAATATTTGTGACATAAATGGTCATCTAATGCATATTTCTGCTTTTGTTCTAATTGTAGGAAATGTTGTACTAGTATACTAATAGTAAAACCAGCCAGTTCCTTCTCCTGGAGGAATAAAGTTGTATAAGAACAGCACCTTGTATATGTAGTGGCTTATGTCTTTTCCTGTACATAGTTATAACATTGTGTTTTCTGATATCTTGCATTTGCTAGTTGATCAAAACAGGTTCATTTCTTCCTCACAGGCAGGCTTAACATCATTCTAGACTGGTTACTGGCAGATAGGTGATATTTAATGCCATCTGGTTTTCTTTATCTCATATGTGAATACTATTTCCCTAGAAGAGGACTTGGCTTATACTATTTAATAAATTATAATTTCTTTCCTCCTGTCCATAAATTTTGTTTATCTAGAATATGTCTTAGTGTATGTTATGTGCTTCATGCTTCCATGTTTCCTTTCTCCATCTGTGGATTTATACTAAAGGATTTCTGTGTTTTCTTTTAGTGCTTGGTGATTGCTTTTCTTTGATTTTATGTGACAATAACAATAATGCACAATAATTCCTACATAAATTCTTTACTCAGTTCAATCTTTTCTTTTTCTCTTATGTGAGACTCTTTTGCTGGACCAGTACTTACAATATACTAGGTATTTCATTCATGCCTATTTGCTTCTCCTATAGGGAAATAAGATAGTACTAAAATATACCTGTCATTAATTAATAATTAATTCATACTCATTTCCTTCCTTTGCTCTATAACCAATATGTAGTGTATAATACTTGGTCTATTCTAGGTACTCATAACAATCTTGTTTCATCCTCCCAATTAATAGTAATTTTATAATAATATTGTTTGGCTTAAGCCTAATCTTATTTTATGATGTTCAGTATCTGCCATTCAAAATGACTAATGTTTTGTAATTTTGCAATGACTACAAATGCAAGTACACTTTCTTACTCTATGCATAAGTTTTAAAAACATCTGGATTATAGTATGAAATTAGTGTAGCTTATATCATTCTTCCTATTGTTTGATGTTATGTTATCACAATCCCTGAGAAATACAGTCCATGTGGGCTTGTTTCCACATTGCATATGAGCAAAATACAGGGAAGAAAGACTTGAAAATAAATGAAGTAGGTCAAAGAAGCCCAGGTAAATTTGGGGCTAGCAAAGCATGGCCACTGAAGATATCAGGGTCATTAAAGTGGAGCCAAATACTTTACATTGGGACATCTCAGGAACTGGGAGAACCCTCCCCATTGTAAGCTTCAGGATATGAAAGAGGACACTCTTTTGAAAGACTTCTTTGAGAACAGAGCATGCCCCGAGAGCCTTGCTTCCACAGTGTTGCCTATAAAGATATTTCCTCAGGATTCATTTCACTTGCTCAGCCACTCAAGCTCATGGATTCTGTTCTAGCCATGGTCCAAAGGAACTGACAACTGTTTGAGCTAGTAGTGACAGCAATTAGGAGGAAAATATTCCCCATTTTGCAAGTAGCCAGTCTGTTACAGCCCAAGGGGAGTAAAAAGATATCTGCATCCTGACAGAGTCACTGAACATAGATTTCATAATGACATGTCCAGAGAACAGTCTAGGAACTGAAATCCAAAATGTCATGACTGACCAAGATATCAAGTAACCACCAGTAATTGTTCTGTTTTGATTTCATGTTTCTTTCTCCTTCTTGAAATCCGTGGTGAAAACCCACATTCCTTTGCCAAACTTATCAATCTATCAAGATTTCTCATGTATATCCCAAGTAAGCAGCCTGACTCACTCCAACTTGATGCCTAATTTATATCCCTAAGCACTATATAAGAAAGTCCCATTAAAGTCATAGACAGTTACTTGATTGATATCCCTCCAAGCACAGGAATTTTCCATTTTACTATCAGAAAACAGTTACTACCCACAATGAGTTGATCAGAGAGACCTACAAGGTCCCCAAAACAAGACATTCTTCTGTCAAAACACTTGGTTACCCACATGAAGTAAAAGGTAAGAACCTATTGCTGAAGACACCATATGCTGCCAACACAGAACATAGAGAGACTTGGCTGGAATGTGGAAGAGAGGCAGTCCCTAGAAAGTTAGCCCATCTAGTGCTGGAAAGCACTACATGAGCTACCAGGGGAAAGTGATCAACAATGGTCTCACCAACCAAGGGTCTAAACAAACACCCTGACAAGATGTACACACCAGTGCAATAGTGGCATACAGCCTTGCTGGGTAACCAGTAGCTTTCTGATTGGCTAAGAGACCCACTAGGTGGAAAGGAACCTATATCTGGAATTGGGAATCAGGTCAGGATTCTATGGAGACAAAGATTATGTTCTCCAATGTCAAGCTCCCACTAGTCTTTGGCTAAAAGAGGGACTACATCCATCAAATTCCCCTAAATTAATAATGCTTATCCCATTAAACCTATGCTAGCTTCAGTGTCTATTGGAAAATATGTTTTTCTTTTTCAAAAGGCAGTGAGGCCCCAGGAGATAAACTACCCCTGGCACTTCAGCCAAGCCCCAGCTGAAACCACAGAGGAATTGGCTCAGGGAATTTTGCTGAAGAGGTGGTGGAGATGTTGTAAGAGCCAAAGGTTGGGACATCATTCCCAGAGGCATTGCTGCCCCCCTCCCCAATAACTGACTGCTGCTCCCACAACACATACCCACAACCCAATGGGGGAAATCTGCAACCCCATTCAGGAGGGCCTCCAGGGGAAAGGAGGTAGGGATGAGGGAAAGGATGGTACCAACACATGATGTATCCATACTAATTATGTCAATAATAATAATAATAATAATGTAATAATAATAAATAATCAGCCCATACAGAGTTTGTTAATAAAAAGTTAAACAAAATAATTCTTGCTTAATTTGACCTTATGCTCTATATTCATGAGTCACAAGACAAAGAAATCAAGAAAGCTGGTAACAATAGTAAGAATGAATTTTTGCATGATTCTCTTTAATATTTCTCTAATATTGTACTATCTTCTACCTGGTGCATAGTAGGTACCTTCATTTTTTTTATCTATTTAAAGAAGTTTTACTATAGTATTATCTGTCTTATAGTAAATGGAGTAAATATAGTAAATATAGTAAATGTTTATTTTCTTATTTCTGGAAACTGTTTATAATATACTGTTTTATATATGCCTATTTCTTTCCTGTAGTATGTGACTAGTGCTCTAGAATTCTACCTAATATGTATATTGTACACTAATGCAAACTATTTATGCTTTACTGCATGTAATGTTGTTCTAGAGTAGTGAAAGGAATATTTTCTCTGTGCATGTTTCTTCTTTCTTTACACTGTGCTTGCTCTTTTGCTATTTGTGAGTAAGGCTCTATAGAACAATGGTTGACATATATTAGGAGAACAATAGTTACTAACTCATTTTCATATGTGAATAAAGTATTCTAGAATATAGTTTCTATTCTGATACTGAGCATTTAGCGCATGTTTGTGCATTTTTCTAAATGTGAATAATGTACCAAAATATCACCTGACACATAAAGTACTCAATAAAGTGTTATTTTCCACTACAAAGCATTGTGCCATACATTAAATCCCAATGTAACCCTCTATCTTAAGTATGAATAAATTCATACTAAAGCATTATCCACATATACTTGATGGTCAATGAGTGCTTCTTTCTTTTGGTCTATGTGTAACATTATAGTGGACTGCTGCCATGCAGAGAGACACTTTATCCTAATTCTCCATACATGAGCAAAGTTGTCTTAGTGCCTGGCAGGTTATGCATGTTTTCTTTTTTAATTTTGAGCAATGTTATATCACAGTCATACTTGGCATATATTAGGTGATGAATGCATGTTAAGTTCATACCCTCAAAATATGAATAATGTTCTAGGATAGTAACTAGCACACTTTTGCACTCAAGTATGTGAATTATTTCTCCAAGTGAGTAAGTGATGTATCAATATAAAAATTCTTGCCATGTACTAGGTGCTCTAGGTAGGCTTGTGCCTTTTTTATGTGCACAATGGGTAAAGTAGATATTGCTTTTCTCATACTAGATGTTAAATGCATGTTCACTCTATTCCTTCTAAATGTGACTTTAGAGTACTGCTTGTCATATTCTTGTTCTCTTTAACCTCCTGTCCTACTCAGTGTTTGTAAAAGTTACTAATCTCTCAGTAGATCTTCACCTTTCACCTCGAGTGAATAAGTTTGTAATACAATAGCACTTTAATAACTCAAAAACAGTTAAGAAAAATGGTCAAACTTGGAACAGATCATTCTCAGCGAGCTCACCCAATCACAGAAAGATAATCATCACCTCGTCTCACTCATTTGTGGCTCCTAACCTGAATCTTCCCAAGATGTTGACATACCTAATAAGCATGTTGAGGACCGGACAATAGGGAGGGTGGGACAGAAGGGGAGGGTAAGGATAGGGGGACATAAATCAGGACCCAAATGGAGATGGGTCCTGAAAGACAGACTAAAAGGGAACACCTGAACCACAGGGCCCTGGAGAGGACATCATGAAGACAAACTTTAATCTTCTCCTGTTTCTCTCTCTCTCCCCCACCCCTTCTCTTTCTGCTTTCTTTCTCTTTTATATTACCTATCTTTTTCTTCCTAATTCTTCCTTGGCACTGACCTGTAACTCCCAGTATCAACATATGGTTAAATTCCACAATGAGCTGTTGATCAGAGAGACCTAAAAGGTTTCCCAAAAGAAGACAGATTTCTGTCAGAGTTCTTGATTACCTACCAAAGGTTAATGTAAGACCCTACTGCCAAAGATACCATATGCTATTGGTATGTAACCTGGCTGGAATCTGGAAGAGAGTCAGTCCCCAGACCATCACTTGTCTAGTGCCAGAAGGTGCTACATGAACAACTGGGGGAAAATGACCAACAACTGTCTAAGCAACTCATAGTCTAAACTACTCAGCAGCAAACAACCTGACGTGATGCTCAAACAAGTGCAATAGTAGCACACAGCCACGGTGGATTACCAACTGCTCTAGATTTGGCTAACAGATCCACTCAGTGGAATGGAACTCATAGCTGAAACTGAGAAACAAGTCAAAACCATGTCCAAAAAATGATCCCACTCTCCAATATCAAGTTCTCTCCAGTCATGGGCTACAAGAGGGCCTACACATATAAAATTCTCTCTAAAGTAATAATGGTTATCGCATGTATCCGGTGCTGACTTCTCTTTCCATTGGAGAATTTGCTTCTCTTTTTTAGATGAACACTGAACCTGAGGAGAGGATCAGCATATTGCACCTCACCGGGGCCCCAGCTGAAACCATAGAGCAATTGGGGAAATGAGAAAGAGTTCAGCTTGCTCAGTGAACCTGACACCAGCACAAGGCTGAAGGAGATAGACTGAAAGAACACTCAACTCCTACTAAACCAGATATTCAGAGACACAGAGGTTCCCAAGACCTCATCACTGAAGAAGACCTAAGACAATCCCAACATGGCTCAGGAAAATTCATGGAAGAGGGGGCAGAAAAATTGTTAGAGCCACAAGTTGGGTCATTATGCACAAAGACATTGCCTCTGCTACATAACTGATGGCTACCTCCATAATGCATGACCCATATTCTCCAACAAGAAGGATCCCTTTGGAGGGGGAGGACAGGGAGGAGGCTCTTGGAGGCACCAACATGAATGTATTCACATTATGAGCATAACTAATAAATACATAATAAATTAATAAAAACAGTTGATTCTGCACATACATGTTGTAGTGGAACATCAGGCATCTGTCTTTAGTGCTTATTTTACCTTAACCTCTATGCCTGGTTGTTTCCTGCTCAACTATGAATAGAATTGTATGAGCATACTAGTATAAATTATTGCTTCATGCCCCAACATTTCTTTCCTAATTGTGTGTTTGTTTGTACAGGATTAGAATTTATTTACTAGGAACTAAAAACTTGCTTACTTCTTTATCTTTATATGGTATTAATATTTTAATGCTAGAGTGTTGCCAGGCACATTCTAGTTATGAAATGAATTTTTGCCTCTAATCCATCTACATGAATAAGAATAAATTAGATTAATACTTGATTTATACTAACCTCTGAGTGTGTTTAGCATTATTTTTGTCATGCATACCAATGTGCTAAAATACTATTTGACATTTATAAGACCTTAAATGCATGTTACTTCTTTCTTCAGTGTCTGAGCAGGTTGTACACAAGGCTATTTGGAATATACTAGGCATTCAGTATATGCTTCCTATTTTGTAAGTATAAGTGCTATTATATTAGAATAATACATTGACATATACTAGATATTCAAGCAATGTTCTTTACCCCAATATGTGAATGAATTTTTACTACATAGGCACTTGTTCTATATGGATGCTCAGTACATGTTTTTCCCTGTACTTGTATGAAGAATGTTCTACTAAAATAGTAGCTGGCATGTTAAAGTATTCAATGTTTTTATTTCTTTCTACCATATGTGAATAACTTTGTTCTAAATTATCTGGAATTTATAAAGCTCTCAGAACTTTGCATTTGTTTCCCCTTGCATGTGAGTAGTGTTATATATATTAAACAATGTACCTGCCATCCCTGGTACTTTCATGTATGTTTGTTTCCAAGTATATGTGAATAATGTTGAATCAAAAGTGTGCCCTACTTCATACTTTATCCACTCTCACTTTATTCCAGGAGTTAAGTTTGTGGCAAAGCATTGTCTGGCATACTCTAGATACTGAATGATTGCTCATTTTTTCTTCATTTCTGTCATCACAATATCGTAGAATTGGATATAGTAGAATAGGCCCTTGCATGTAGTAAAGTTGCAAATATGCTAACTTGTATTTTCTGTGTATAGGTTGAATAGGTAAGAATGAATTAGAATAGTGACTGGAAAGCATGCTAATTAATTTGTTAATCTCTGCTTTACTAGACTAGTACCCTGCTTACGTTATGTTAATGCATGCATATGTCCTTTCACCTATATTCAAGTTTTCTTGTTTAAGAATGGTGCCATACTTATGCTAAAATTTCATGTATGTTTGTTTTCTACCTATATGTAACAATATATTATTAGACTCCTACAATGAGGTATTCAATATGCAACTATGTAATTTCCCATGTATCTGTGTGATAAAGGTACTTAAATAGTACCTAGAATATAGTTGACTACATACGTGCACATTATCAATTTAATTTAGTTATAGTTGAATAATTAAAAATGCATATATCATTTTATGTTTGCTATTTCTATAGATTTTGAAATGCTCACCACAATTAAGCTAATTAATATATTCATCATCTTATATTGTTACCATTATATTTCCATCATCATTGCCATCATCTTCATTTATATTAATAATTTCTAGAGCATTTAAGTTCTACCCTCTTAACAAATATATAATGCAGTACTGTCACCTATCTTCACAATGCTACTAGGTCTCAGTTATTGCCAAAGTCACACTTATGTCTCTCTTGTTAAATATTTATTTATTTATTTATTTATTTATGAGAGAAAGAGAGAGAGAGGGAGAGAGAAAGAGAATGGGCATGCCAATGCATCTAGCCATTGCAAATAAACTCTGGACACATGTGCCACCTTGTGCATCTGGCTTTATGTGGGTACTGGGGAATTGAACCTGGGTCCTTTGGCTTTGCCAGCAAGTGCCTTAGCCACTAAGCAAACTCTCCAGCCCTTATCTCTCTTCTATATGTAAGAAATACACTGTATTAGTGTTTGTCCATATTATTTGTTCCACAAGGATTACTTCCCTTCCCTGTTTCTAATTAATGTGCTACTACAGTCTCTGACATGCAGATGACACTCAATTAACACTTGCTTTCTTAACACTATGTATTAGTAATGTTCTGCATGAAACTTTTCTGGTATACTGTAGGTGACCAATGGAATCTTTTACTATTACCTTCTCCATTGATAGTGCATTATTCAAATGCAAACCTGGGATAAAAAACGCTCAATGTATGTTTGTTTCTTTACCCTTAAATGTTAGAGTCAATACATGGTTTCACTTTTTATGCATAAATTATATTTGAATGGAATAATGATGGATATGAATCTCAGCACTCAAAAGGCAGAGGTAGGAGAATCACCATGAGTTCAAGACCACCCCGAGACTACAGAGTGAATTCCAAGTCAGCCTGAGCTAGAGTGAGACCGTACCTTGAAGTACAAAACAAAACAAGGGCCTGGAGAGATGGCTTAGTGGTTAAACACTTGCCTGTGAAGCCCAAGGACCCTGGTTCAAGGCTCAATTCCCCAGGACCCACTTAAGCTAAATGCACAAGGTGGCACATGCATCTGGAGTTTGTTTGCAGTGGTTGAAGGCCCTAGTGTGCCCATTCTCTATCTATCTGCCTCTCTCACTCTCTCTCTCTCTCTCTCTCTCTGTGTTGCTCTCAAACAAATAAAAAAATAAACAAAAAAATTAAAAACAAAACAAGACAGAATAATAATGGACATGTAACAGGGTGCTAGGGTTCACTACAATCCTTGAACACTACCTCTAGGTCTATGTCCACTTCTAACCAATGAAATAAGACTGAGAAGGATAATTATAAGCACAGAACCAAGGAAAGACACCAATATGGCTTCAGAGCCCATGTGTAGGGCCTGGTAAAACCATGGAGAGAAAAATAAAGGAAATAAAGTTCAAAGAGTTCCTGCCAAGTGGGAACCTAGAGAGGGTAAAGAGCCCATGTGGAGAGTAAGGGCTGAGGCCCAACTGGGCTCAACTGAGGAGGAACTCACTAGCAGCTGGAAGTTCCCAAGTGGTCAGGCAGCTCAGAGAGGCCTTGCCCTCCCTTTGCAAACATATTTATAACCTTATGGTGGTGGGCCTTATCTTCTGGCCCAGGTGAACCAAAGGGACAGCTGATTGGTTAGGGATAGGGGCTGTTTCAAGGAAGAGGCCAGTCATGACACCAAGTTCTGGAGGCTGAACTTGACCTACTATAATGTTAGGGCTAGATTTCAATACTGGGAGAGACTTCCCTCACAGGAGGGGCTGAGGTTTTTTGTGAAAAAACAGGTGTAGGGAATAATGACTGCAAGGATAGGCCCAAAGACATTCTTGTTTCTTATTTTCAGGAGCCCAGTCACCCGAACTGCCCAAAGGAGCTATTTGACTCCCTCTCAGATATAAATGTTATGATCAACATATATTTCTATCTTTCTGCATGCCTGTTAGGAGTAGAATCAATGCACTAGATATTTAATGGGTCAGACTTTCTTTCATTCCCTCTGAGTTAGTTAGGTTGCAATAGAAAACTCGATGGTAAATAGTATCTTCAACTCATACTTGTTTCTTCTATCTAATGTGAGAGATGCTGGCTATATTAAAGCTACTATAGAGTAGGCAGTCAGTTTATTCCCCTTCCGTTAGGAAGCATGCCATAAAAATTGTGCTTGTCAAATATGGATGCTCAAGGTCTTCTCTGTGAGAATGTTGTATGAGAATGATAGCTACCATATGCTAGGTATGCCATTTATGTCTGTTTTTATCCACTTGTATATGATTTATGCTGTTCTAGAATACTGATTAAATATAACTGTTGCTTACCGTAGGTTTGTTTATTCCAGTGTAATATCAATCAATTCACCTTCCTTCTTCTTCCACCAGGTGAATACTGCACTTGACTCCTTTATGGCATACACTCGATGCTTATATAATGCTTATTTGAAATGGTCTATGTATGAAGGATTTTGTTCTGATTTTCAAATTCTTTAGAAGTATTGACAAAGGCATAATTTACTATTAAAAGTGCATATATAGAATCAGTATATTTATAAGTAAATCATATCCTAAGACAGTGTCTATTGAAATATGATGGAGGTCTTGCTCTGTCAAAGCTTTGAAGGATGGATGGAATTTATATTTGATAACCATGACAAAAAAAATTGTGCACATAGGGAACTATGAGTCAGTAAAAGAGTTGAATCAGATAGAATGTTGCCAGGACTGTGGTGTTTTGCATGTGCAGCCCTGGTCTTGAGATTTTCCTCTGCTCTTGTGAATACTAAAGAAGCCATTATTAGCCCAGTTTGGTGGTACAAAACTTTAATCCCAGCCCTAGGGAGGGAGGCAGAGGCAGGAGGATCACTATGATTTAGAGGCCAGCCTGGGACTATAGAGAGAGCTCTAGATTAGCATGGGCTAGAGTGAGACCCTCAGGAAAAAAAAAGGAAGACACCATTTTTTTTCCTTCCGGCTCAATCCTTCCATCCCCTCTCTCTTTCCATCTTCCTGACACACACAGAATTAGAATGAGTGGATAACACAAAATCTCTCCTATATTTTTAAGTGTGTGGTATTTTCAACTATTATCACAATGTTGTATAGGTGTCTAGAATTTGCTCATCTTGCACACATGAAACTCCATCTACTGCTGGCCGTGAGCATTTCTAAATAGTATTCTACAAGACAGTCGCATTAGATTCTTCACAGGAATATGGGATTTAAGGAAAAGGTTTTTCTCTCCTTGTCTCACTGCATCAAATTGTTTCTAACGTGGCTTGGATGTTACAGCAAGGAGATTTTATATATATGTATATATAAAATCAAGGAATAATTAAACTACAGACTTTGTGTTTGACAAAGAGAAAAATCTAAACAGATAAGTATTCTAATTAGAATAAGCCTGTTGCCATTCTTTCAAGATGTAATAAAGACATCATGAGCTTCATAGAAAATAACTCTCAAATATAAAGAATTCTATTACAAATCACATCCTTACTAATGCTGTCCTATGGATACCAGCAGATCAGATAAGGTGGCACATTTTTCAAATAAACAGTCACAATGCAATATGTAAATCATTTTAAGGCAACAAAATGGAAACATTCTTTAGCAGAAATCATTCTGTTCAATTATCTTAAAGGAACTTAAGAACAGTAAGCTAAGTAGAAGAGCATATACCTGCACTACCAAATAACAACCGCATCCCTAAGTCTAGAACAAACACAAACACTATATATTTATAATTATAATTCTGTATATGCCTTATAATTCTATATGTGTCGAGGGGATGGTAAGAGAGAGGATAAGAGAGGAAAAAGAGAAAGGAAGGGGATGACACAGAATTAGAGAGGACTGATCCAGAACCTATAAGCGTGACTATTTTGACATACTTTGGCTTGAGATATATATACACATACTTACATATATGTGTGACAGATGCTGTCAAGTTGACAAAATGGAAAAATATGAGCTCAAGGTATGGAAGTGAAGGGAGCAAATCCATGTCAAATTATATATTGCTTATATTGCTTCAGTGTCTCCAGTAACTGTCAATCAAAGGTGAATGGTGCTATTTCCCCTTCATGGAAAATTATTGTGCTGGTGATTAAATTACACACTCAGAACACTTAGTGTTCTTTGAGTGTTAGTTTTTAAAGAAGACACTCTAATTCATGAAAAAGAAAATATGTAATGCCGGGTAAGGGTGTCACTTTGTGTAAGGGCGTTACTGGAATTTAGCCACACATCCCAATGTCTGGACTGAACAGTTACTCATGAAAGGAAGCCAAAATAACTTGAAACTCTGATGAAAATCAACTTTTCAGTTGACTGTGTTTCCAAGCACCATGAGAATGTATCCTCCAGGAGGGAGAAACAGATCTGAGCTTCCATGTGAAATTGCCCTGAGATGTGAATTTAGAGTGCTTGAATTCAGGGATTATCTTCTAAGCTTGAAAAGGCTTCATCACTATCTCTGTGTAAAATTCGAAGAGGATCATTTTTGCTCTTATAAAATGTTATAGATTCCTAGCTAAGGTATTGAGCTTTGGAATTAATAGAACAACTTGGCTGCATCCATACAATATTTTGAAGCAAGAAAAAGATGCCAAAAGCATTTATCCTCTGGACATTTCCTCACAGGAAGCCTGCTGTTGTGGTAGACAAAATGAAGAAAAAGAAGAATAAAAGAAAATGGACTTGACAAGGTCAAGAAATTCATCCATTCCTCAATGTTATGAAACCACCACTAATGGACATTTCTCTTCTAAGAAAATCTTGAAGTTGTAGTCAGATAATACTTTTATCATAATTGCATTGAAGAAAAGTTGTTTTGCTGATTATGGTGATCTGAGCAGAGTGATTTGTAAATCTAAATATATAGACAGGACAAGTCTGGAGGTTGTTATTACAAAATAGCTCCCACTTAACTTGAGATGGGAGTACAATTAGGGTAACAGACTCCTGAAGGTTAAAAAAAGACAACAATTTTGTACTTGTTAGAAATCAAAGGCATCTGACTTTTTAATCTCTTGTCTAGTTTCTTATACCTTCTTTTTTTTTTTACAAACAACTTGAACCCCCCCCCCCGGAAAGTGGTATTTTCTAGGATTTAAACCTTGTGTTTAATGAAGTTTAGGTTCCCCCCCACCCTGAACTTGGTGTCAGGGCTAGTGTCTTTTTGAGACAGTTTCTAGCCTTAACCAACCAGCTGTGTCTCTGGTTAACCTGAGCCAGGAGACAGCCTACCACCATAAGGTTATAAATATCTTTGGATCTAAACAAATTGCCTACAATTAATTTCCTTTTATAAAATTCAAAAAGCTATCCTTTCACCCTGAGGAGGTGTCTATCTTTAGTGGTCAGGTGGGTTTCTTGAGGACAGCAGATAGAAGGTTTTTTGATTCAACAGATAACTTGTGTCTCAATGGATAAGTTTAGACCATTAATATTTACGTTTATTACTGTGAGTTTCAAATTAATCCCTACCATGATGAAGTGCTTTATGCAGTATGGTGCATCCTTGTGTTTTGTACTTTTCTCAGCCTGGTCTATTTTTGGTTATTGTGATCTTCTTCTTGTTGGTTCTTGGTTGTTTGAATCTTTTGTGTGGAGTATTCCTGAAGTATTCTCTGTAGATTTGGCTTTATGTTCATATAATCATAGAGTTGTCTTTTTTCATTGAAAGTTTTCCTTTCACCATCTATTATGAGGGATACTTTTGCTGGATAGAGTAGCTTGGGTTGGAAGCCATAGGTTTTTAGACATTGAAGTGTTCCATTCTAGGCCCTTCTGGCTTTTAGGGTTCCCATTGAGAAATCTGAGGTAAGTCTGATGAGATTGCCTTTGTATGTAATGAGTTGTTTCTCTCTTGCTGCTTTTAATACATTCTTTCTTTTTTTTTGTTAAGTTTTAAGTATAATGTGTCATGGAGAGTTTCTTCTTTGGTCCTATCTGTTTGGTGTTCTGTGGGCTTCTTGTATCTGGATAAGCCTCTCTTGAGAGATTGGGAAAAATGTCTTCAATAATTTTGTTGAATATGATCTCTATGCAGCTGGCCTGGATTTCCTCTCCTTATGGTATAACCATGATCTGGATGTTTGGTCATTTTAAGGTATCCCACAGTTCCTTTGTATTCTGTTCACTTGAGTTTTTGAACTTAGCAAAGTTTTTGGCCTCACTATAAATTTCATTTGTCTTGTCTTCCAGGTCAGAAGTTCTGTCTTCCACATGAGTAACTCTGTTAGTGAGGGGTTCTAGAGAAGTTTTTATAAGCTCTATTTGCTTTTTGTTTTCTGTTGTGTTATTTTGCATCATGTCCATCTTTTTTTTGAGGTATGATTTCAGTTTAAGTTCTGATTTTCTTGATGTTCCCTGGAATTCATTCTTACATTTGATCAAGTCTTTATTAAGATTAATCAATTTGTTATTGAGATCTTCCATTTCTTGACTCACCTTCAATTGATTCATATCTCTTTGGAGGGTTCTAATGTTTTCTTCAATCAAGTTAAGACTACTGTCAAAAGCTGAATGCTCTAGGAGATGATTCTGTTCAATTTCATTGATACAGTTTTTTGATGGTATGTTTCCAGTTCAGCAATTCTTTTGATCAGGTCTCATTGGTTGTTGTGTTTTCATTTTGGGACTGAATTTTTGTGGATTTCTCTATGATTTCATTAGAGGCTTCCATTGTGGGACTAGGCATCCTTGGTTGATATCTCTCTATTTTCTGACTTTCATTGGCTTTTTTGCATTGTGTTCTACCCATCTTGGGGAGACACTATTCTATTGAGGAGGAAGCAAATTTTCATCCTTGCAGTATC
Source organism: Orientallactaga sibirica (assembly GCA_036365145.1). NCBI lineage: Eukaryota > Metazoa > Chordata > Mammalia > Rodentia > Dipodidae > Orientallactaga > Orientallactaga sibirica. Next base: position 25,740,391 of record JAEOAD010000029.1, on the reverse strand, counting down.
TTCAGATGGTGTTCTGTTTTAAATATGAAGTGCATTGGTAAACTGGTATATGATGGGCTTATAACTACAGATGTGCAAATTGTGGAGATTGCAGGTACATCAACTAGGCAACTGGGAGCTCTGACCTACTCACTCCACTTTTTCATACTCTTCCACACATGGGAATCATGGGTTGGGGGAACCAAGTGCCAGGAAGGTGGAAAGCCAGAGGCCAGAGGCCTGCTGCTACAAAGCTGTAGTAACAAAAGCAGCATGGTACTTGCATAAGAACAGAATTATAGATCAATGGAACAGAATTGAAGACCCAGACCTTAGGTCAAGTAACTATAGCTACTTGATCTTTGACAAAGGAGCCAATAATGTAGACTGATAAAAAGATGGTATCTTCAACAAATGGTGTTGGACAAATTGGATGAGCATATGTAGAAAAATGAAACTTATCTCTCCATACACAAAAATCAACTCCAAATGATTAAAGACCTTAATATAAGGCTTGAAACTCTTCTCCTACTGGAAGAAAAATAAGAGGCACTCTCCATGATATAGGAGTCGGGAAAGACTTCCTAAACAAAGCCCCAGTAGCCCAGGAAATTAAATAATCACTCAACAAATGGGATCTCATGAAGCTTAAAAGCTTTTGCACAAACACACCATAAGCAGATCCAACAGATTATCCACTGAATGGGAGAAAATATTTGCCAGTATACCACAGAAGCCTAATATCTAGAATCTACAAAATTCCAAAAAAAAAAAAATAATAATTAAAAAAAATGTCAAACAACCCACACCAAAAGTGGTGCAGAAAACTGAATAGGGAGTTCTCAAAGGAAAAAATCACAATGGCTAACACACATTTAAGAAAATGTTCAACATCCATAACCATTAGGAAAATGCAAATTAAAACAACCATGAGATTCCACGTTACCTCCAGTAAGGTTGGCAATCATTTAAAAAAAATCTAACAATGACAACTCTTGGTAAGGATGTAGGGAAAGAGGAACCCTCATCCACTGTTGGTGTAAATGTAAACTTGTACAACCACTATGGAAATCAATTTGGAGATTCCTGAAAAAGATGAACACAGAGCTACCAATAGACCCAGTTATTCCCTTACCAGGCATTTATCCTAAATGCTCCATGCATCAGTACAGAGGCATTTACTCAATCATTTTATAACTGCTTAATTTTTCATAACTACAAACTGGAATCAACCCAGATGCCCATCATTGAATGAATGGATAATGAAATTTTGGTACATTTACACAATGGAATTCTACTCAGCAGTAAGAAAAAAAATGATACAATGAAATTTGTAGCAAAATGGACAGACTTGGAACAGATCATACTTAGCAAACTCACATAATCAAGGAAAGACAAATGCTGCATGGTGTCACTTATCTGTGGTTCCTAACCTGGACCTGCTGGAGTTGCTGTCATACTTGATAGAGAACTCAAGGCTCATGCCATAGGGATAGGAGGGTGTGGAGGCAGGGAGAGAAAACAAACACAAAATTAAACCCCAAAATGAGCTGATAACATAGAAACCTTTATCTTTGGAGATAGCCTAAAGGTATAACCCTCAAAAGGAGTAAGGGGTAGTACCTGAAAAGTAGGGCTCTGGTGAGGGTGGGATGAAGCCTAAGTTTAAAGGAATTGTTTATTTATTTATTTTGTCTCTGACCTATAACTCCAAGTAGCAAAGATGGGTTGCTACCCACATTGAGTTGTTGATTGGAGAGACCTATGAGGTCCCCAAATCAAGACAGATTTCTGTCAAAGCACTTGATTACATGCCTGAGGCAAAAGCTAAGAGCCTATTGCAGAAGACAGTAAATGCTGCTGACACAGAGCACAGAGAGACCTAGCTGGAATTCAGAAGAAAGCCAGTCCCCAGACAGCCTGTCTAGTGCTGGAAAGTGCTGCATGAGCTACCAGGGGAAAATTGCCAACAATGGTCTCAGCCAGCAGAGGTCTAAACTACTCAGAAGCAAATACCCTGACATGAACACGCCAGTGCAATAGCGGCACACAGCCTTTCTGGGTAACCAGTAGCCTTCTAATTGGCTAAGTGATTCACTCAGTATAAAGGAACCCATATCTGGAATTGGGAACCAGATAAGAATCCTAGGGAGACAAAGATTATGTTCTCCAGTGTCAAGATCTCGCTAGTCTTTGGCTAAAAGAGGGGTTACATACATCAAATTCTTTCTAAATTAATCATGCTTGTACCATTTAAACTATACTGACTTCACTCTCTGTTGGAGAATCTGTTCTTCTTTTTCAGAAGATAGAGAGACCAGAGGAGATTAAACTACCCCTCACACTTCAGCCAAGCCACAGTTGAATCCACAGAGGAATGGTGAGATGAACAAGAGTGCTGCTTCCATTCTGTTCCTGATAATCAGTGCCAAAGTATAGGAGACAGACCCTGAGGATACTCAACACCTACCAAAGCAGAGATCCAGAGGTTCCTAAGAGTTTATCACTGAAGTAGACTTAAGACTCATCCACTATGGCTCAGGGAATTTTGTGCAAGGGGGGCAGAAAGATTGTAAGAGTCACAGGTTGAGACATCATGCCTAGAGGCATTCCTACTCCCCCGCCCCCAAATAACTGACTACTGCTTCCACAATGCATAAACTACAACCCCATGGGGATATCTGCAACCCCACTGAGGCCATCCTCTATAGAATAGGGGCTGGGACGAGGGAAAAGAGGATACCGATGCATGATATATCCATATGAAACATCTTGTTAATAATAATAATAAATATTTTAAAAATGCAAAAAGCTAATTTTCAAGCTAAACGTAAATAAACACCACACCTAAAATTAAAAAAAAAATTCAACTGTTTATAGACTTTTAACGATAATCTAAAAGTTTTATATAGGGACATAGATTTACTATAAATTCAACTTACACTAGACAAGTGATATCCTATGTTAGGTGGGTCACAAAGTCATAAACACAGATATAATTTAAATTCGTTGGAAGTCTAACTAGGTTAGACATAGACAAGACCCTGTCATGGTGTGTACTACAAACAGGTAAAATAAATTTCCTAAGTAAAAACAAACAACTTCAAAATAAGATTAAAAATGTCAGAATGCTTTGCTCTCTGCTTTGTCATTTCCTTTGCTCTTGCTTACTTTTATATACTATTTAAAGTGATGGCAAGATAGACTCTGCAAAAAGAGATGGCACCTACTTTATCTCAGACCCCATGCATGTTTAAGCCAATTGTCCCCCAGACCCTTTCCAGAGACAAAATGGACATTTGTCTCTGACAAGAAAAATGGAACAAAAAACAATGTTAACTCTTGTTCTCTTTATAATTCCTCTCTTTTAAACAGCTAAAGTCACCTCTGTTAGATGAAATTTCTCACTAGACAAAAAGGTCAAATAGATAAGTCAAGTTACATGATCAGGTTACAAATGCCTTACATAAGACAAACATCAGACTTACCTAAAAAGTATATCAGGGTAAAAACCTATATGATAAAAAGACATCAAGTAAATGATCTCTCTCTCTTTCATATCATCAAAGGTTAGGGTCTCTATATGTAAGATGATAAAAACAGAGATTACCTTCCAAACATTCACAGACCAGGTAACCCCACCCCAGCAGGACATCTAAGCCGCCAAGATAAGAGTAAAAACAAAACCTCCACACTTGTGTTCAGTATGACCAGTGACAAACCTTATATGCCATGGTATAAAACACATACAGGGACTGGGGAGACACCAGAGGAACCGAAGCTTGGAAGCTGGCCTTATGGGTGAACATAGATACCCTATCTTGGACCTTCCTTGCTCCATGAGTCATATAAACTGTGCTATGTGCCCTCTTTTGATTGGGGATAAAACAAACAAAAACAGTTCACATGCCTTTGATCTCAACACTCAGGAGGCTAAAATAGGAGGATGGCCATGAATTTGAGTCCATTCTAAATTCCAGTTCAGCCTAGAGTAGAGCAAGACTTTACTTTGAGAAAACACACACACACACACACACACACACACACACACACACACACACTAATTTATTCTCCCAAGTCCAATTGGAGGGATGCCAAATCAAAGACATCTGACTTTTTCTCTCTTGCTAGTTACCTAGACCTCTTTTTCCACAAACAACCTGGACCCATCCTGGTGGGAGGTCTTTTATAACATTTAAACATTGTGGTTAATCAAATTCAGCCCCGGAACTTGATGTCAGGGCTAGCCTCTTCCTAAGATAGCCCCTAGCTGCCCTAACCAACTAGTTGTCTCTCTGGTTCACCTGAGCCAGAAGACAGCCCACCAACATAAGGTTATAAATGCCTTTGCAAGGGAAGGGCATACTCTCTGACCAGGTTGTTGGTCCAGCTGTTGGTAGTGAGGTTTTCCCTCAGCTGGGCCTGGGCTGTGGGCAGGTCCCCCTAGCCCTTACTATCCACATGGATCCTTTATCCCCTCCAGCTCCCCATGTGGAAGGAGCTCCTTGAACTTCCTTTTTTTTTCTTCTCTTTCTATTTCTTCCAGGTCCTCCACATGGGATCTCTAGCCATGTAGGTGCCTTTCCTTGGCTCTTTACTTCCCTCAATAAATATAATAATTTAACAATTATCCTTCTCAGTCTTCTTCTTTATTACATTCTTTGATTTAAATTAAAAACAAACCTAGGGGTTGGGATTCAAGGACTTTCTTGGGCCCTTAACACCCCATTATAAACTCTCTTTCTCAAATAAATTGGAGTACAAGTTACATAGAAAAGTGATACAGGATTACAGGGCATGCATAGATACATGGTGTATATATCTCACAGCTTAATTTGTCCAGAAGCCTTTGAATAAGATACATTTACTTTGGTTGTTTCAGAGTTGTTTTCAAATGAAAACCAGACCATACTGTGCATTGTTTCTGAATACTGTATTTTTTTACTCAGCAGTATGCCCTGAACAATTTCTGTGCCTACATATACAGATCAATATTTTTATGACAGCTCTATAAGATGGTATGGCATGAACCTTCCATAATTAAGCTTATCCTTCTGTTGTTGAGAATCAAATCATTTTCATTTGTTTTCATGTACAACATTATTGTGAATATATTGATGTGAATGCCCTGGTAAGCTTGCTACAGTATCTCCATAGACTTCAAGAAGCAGAATTGCTCAAAGAATATGTGCATTCAGTTTGATTTTCACTTTGTTTTGGAGCAATCTTGTGCTTACAGAATAGCTGTATGCACAGTTCGAAAGGAAATCACTATGTAGTGTTCTTATACTTTTGCATTTATTAGTGTGTCGCCAGCCTAATAATAAGCCATGCTTTCCTCTGAGGCTATAATACAATAATCAAAATTTGCAAATTAACATTAGTTCCTTACTTCATATGAGCCTCAGTCCTCACTCCAATTGTCACAATTGCCCAGAACCATTTGAATTTTAGCAAAAGTATTCATTTCAGAACAATACAGTGTACTTAATGCCTTTTAATTTTTCATTTGGGAAACATTCCTATTTCATATGATGTATGACCTCTTCACTTTAAAAAAAAACGTATAGAACAATTAATTTGCAGAAAATCTCTCAGGTTCAGATGTATGATGGGTGATTAGGGTAACATTATACAGGCTTCACCAGATCCTCATAAAAGCAACATGGCATTGTGTCTGATTGGGAAGCACACAATTGTTTTTAAAACACTTTTTTAAAACTTTATTTTTAGACAAACAGAGAAAGAAAGAGAGAGGGAGAGAGTGTGAGAATTAGCGCACCAGGGCTTCAGCCACTGCAATGGATTTCCGGATGCTTTTGCCACCTAGTGGGCATGTGCAAACTTGTGCTTGCCTCACCTTTGTGCATCTGACTTGTGTGGGATCTGGAGAGTCGAACATGGGTCCTTAGACTTTGCAGGCAAGTGCCATAACCACTAAGCCATCTCTCCAGATCAAAAGCGTACAATTTTAATTCATGTTTTCACTAATGATATTCATGTTCATCATTTGATTAAATCAGAGCCATACTGATTTTCCATATTGATGTTACTGTTTTTCTTATTTGTAATTGTGAAGTACTTTCTGGGAATATTCTTGAAACTATGTAACCATTTCATTTTCTATAAGACTTAGATTCAATATACATTAAAAGGAAATGAGGTCAGAATACTAAAGAGATAACTATATGCCCATATTTCTTGCAGCACTATTCATGCAGAACTATATATCAGCCTATGTGGCCAGCAAAACATGAATAAATAAAGTCTAGCAGATGTACACAATCAAGTCATAAAAATTATGAAATCATGCCATTTCCAGAAGAGCTAATGGAACTAGAAGACATATCATTAAGAGAAATAAGCCATTACCATACACTTAAGTCCTTCCCTTTCTTCCCTCCCTTATAGCCTTTTACCCGCTTACGGGTTTCTGGTACCTATTTTTGGTTCCAGTTCACACACAAGTCTATACATTGTGAAAACAGTGGATGCTGAATATTCAAGCTTGGCCAGACAGGCCCAATGACTGAACGGGTGCAATAGTGGCGTGTCTACTCTTGGGGTAACCAACTGCTCCATAATTGGACTGAAGGCCCTCTCTATGGGAGGGAATACATACCTGGTACTGAAAAACCTAAGTAAAAGTCTATGGTAGGTGAGGTCATGAGCCTTGGGGGTATAAGCCTGCTCATGTCTGACTAAATGTATATATTATTTCCACCAAGCTGCCCTGGGGACACTACACTAAATGTTCATGTTCACATATTAACGCTGCTCTCACTTCTGGCTAGAGAAGCTTCTCTTTTCAGATGGTGATGACCACTGGGATGACCCAAAAGGCAACATAGTGCTGAGAAGAAGGGATGGAGGAGTGTCTAGCACTGAAACACCTCTGTCACACCCTCCAATGGCTCAGGGACCATTGCGGAAGAGGGGGCGGATAGAATGGAAGAGCCAAAGGAAGGATATGACCTCTTACAATGCAACTGCCCAGACAGAAATTGGCCTCGATATCCATGATCTTGTAGTGCCTAGCAATACCTTTGCAAGACCCTCAAAATAGAAGAGAAAGATGATGTCATCAAATTAGGAAAGAGACTAATGGAGAGAGGGAGGGGATATGATGGAGACTGGAGTTCTAAAGTGGAATGGCGGAGGGGAGGGAAATATCAGGTGGGGTTTTTTGGTATGTAAGATTAAAAGTCAATAAAAAATAATAATTAATAAAAAAAAGGAAGTGAAAAAAAAGAGAAATAAGCCAAAGAACCTCAACCTCATATTCATCATCATATGTGGAAGTTAGAATACACTCAACCTGAAACTAGAAAAATGACTACTAGAAATTTGGATGAATGCAGAAAGGGAGGAGTAGTGGTATAAAGACTTATAACATATGTATCATATGCATGTATGGGAGTATTATACTAAAACTTTATGAATATGTTACAATACATATATGTTGAATAAACATTTTTACAAGTTAATTTTCAGAAAGCTCCTCAAAAATAGTACAAGTTTTAACTAGCTATTTGTTAATTTATTTACATCAGTGACATAAACCATACATTCTTTCTATTATACTTATAGTTTTTATGTACATGTTGCATTACTCCACAATAAAAATGCGATTTACTATCTAATTCAATGGGTTATGTTACAGTTTTTAAGTTGTTCCTATTTTCTACCATGGCAAGATGTTACAGGCTTATCTTATACTTGCCTGTCTCAGCCTTAGAGTCAGTCACTGCTGCCAAGACTCTCAGCTCCATTTTTGTTACCAATTGGGATGTGAAGCCAAAGTCTGGGCTCTGATATGCTCTTTGCTACTATTGTGCCCCATTCTCACCACACTAACTGTAATTACAGTCTAATGTTAAAAGACAATAGAATTTTCTCTTTTCCATATGTACAACTTTCTTTCTGCCCCCCCCCCGCTTACTCATCCCCTCTTGCTCTCATTTTCTCTTTTTTTAGAGGCAGGGCTTCACATGCAAGTTCAGGATGGCTTCAAACTCTCGATCCTCCTGCCCCACCACTCATACCACAGCTAACAACTTCTTTTGTACAATAGTCTTAGTTTGCCTTTGTTCTTGCTGTTATTTGATGAATGAATGCTTCCATAGTTTACCCATGTCTCATTGCAGCTACCACACACTTGCTTGCATGAGACATCTTCTCATCTTGCTGAGGCTCCAAAAATCCACTATATTTGCCAAGATATAAGAAAATACATCTTCTAAACCCGATCACATGGTGATCTAGATTTATAGGAGATTTAATATTGGCCATTTTGGTTTTAGGCAGCAACAGAGAGTAAATATTTGAAGTTAAAAGATAAACATTAACATGTATGTGATGAAAGAAAAATAAAAAAATCCACTTAGATGAAAGGAAGGCAAATGGCAATTGTAAACAAATACTAATATGTTAATTTAATTAGAAGAAATCAATACAGTGTCTACATGACAGATTTTAAAATGTAGATCTTTTTCATAGCTTCAATTACTTGTATTTAGAACTTTAATATGTGAACATACTGCAGTTTGGTAATATCCCCATTGGGTTATATTCTTATGTATCCTCTCCCCTGCCCCCATTACACTGAGGTCCCTCCTCAGTGGAGTTATTCATAGTCACTTTGGGGTCATGAATGTACCAGTCAGTCTCTGTTCAGGGGACAGTGTCTCAGAGTATACCTTCTCACCCCGTGGCTCTTACATTATTATTTTGTTAATTAATTTAAGTTTATTTGAGAAAGAAACAGAGAGATGGAGAAAGACACAGAGAAAGAGAGAGAATGGACATGCCAGGGCCTTCAGTTGCTGCAAATGAACTCCAGACACATGTGCCACTTTTACATCTAGCTCACGTGGGTTCTAGGGGATCAAACCTAGCTCCTTTAGATTTTCAGGCAATCCCTTTAACTGATAAGCCATCTCTTCAGCCCCTCTTGTATTCATTTTTTTAAAAAAAATTATTGATGACATCCATACATATAGACAATAAACAATGATTATAATCCCCTCCTACCACTCTCTCTTTTCTCCCTCTTGCATCCCTCTCAATTGAGTCTCTTCTCTCTAGCTAGTCCTCCTTCTTCACACACACACACACAGACACATACACGTGCACACACCCCAGTTTTTATGAATGTACAAAATGTATTTTATTCATATTCATCAGAGCTGCCTCACACCCCTCTATCTCTCATACTCTCTCTATTCCTTTATTGGTCCTCTCCTCAGTCCAACTAGTTCCTCTACTATTTTTTTATTATGAATTTCATTGTATGACCCTGTCCATTTTTAGTTCCACAATATTCCCTGAGCCTTAGAGGGTGTGTTCTAAGTGTCTTTTGGTGTTGACTCTTCCCCAGACAGCTTTTCTCCAGATGAATCCACTGATTTTCCAAACATCATATCACTTCCATAATGAATTTCTTACATGATTTTAGCATATTTACTTTACATCTGGTTACAAAGAGCCTAAAATTTTTCTCCATTGTCTGTCTGGGGAAAAATAGAAACTCCAAGTCATTATCTCTATCTCCAAAATTACCAAGGGCACTTACGAGTACATCATACATTTATATATGCATTTCCTTCAATTTAGCCTGACATCATGCAATAATTCATTGAATTCAATATTTATTGAGCACCTGTTATGTTCCAGGCAATGTTCCAACTGCCAAGAAAGGGAAATTTATGCAGGAGTATAATGTATCATGTATCTATAAGATGTTCCAGGAATTGAATCAGGTATGTATGTTGCCCTCTAGGAGGTTACAAAAAAAAAAAAAAAAAAAAAACACAGAGAATAAAACTTGTACATAAATAATTTTAACAGAAGGTAAAGGATTGGAATAAACGTGGCAAAAGGTGTTTGGTTAAAAAAATACAAACTACAAAAAAAAAAAAACAAACTAGAGAAGAATGGGCATATTAAGATAGCTCTTGTTGGATACAAGTTGAAATGGGATGGGAGAGGAGAGAAACAGGCAACATTTGTGGAAAAGGGAGAGCTGCATGAGATCTATAGCATGTTGAAACTTTTCCTGCTTGTTTTTAAATCAAGTATTCCTACCCTTCATAACTAATAAATACTGAGCATTTGTAGCACAAACAGCTTTAAGCTTGGAAATAAGGGAACAAGAAGTAAGGTATACAAGGCACAGACAGCCTGTGTTTTTGTTTCTAGCATGTTTCTGTTTGGCTCAACATTAATACCACCTTGAAAAGTTCATGTGACTTTGTAGAGATGCATTCTTTTTTAGGAATTAAAAACCAAACTGAGCACAGGAGTTTATAATTTAAGCTTATCCCAGAATGGATATACCCTAAGTGGAATATTGTGTTGCCATCTTTTCACAACTTGGAAATAAATGGATGATCATAGAGAACTAATACCTGTAGGTTGCATTATTTTTGTTTCAATTGTGTGTTATAGGCTGGTTCTTTGACATTCATTGATTTATAATATATAAAAGTTCTTTATCCATGTTTTGCTGATTTATAGCTGGAGCATGGCTATATTTTTATTGTTTCTACAAAAGTCTATGCCAAGGACAGGTTTGTATAAGTGTCTTTGTCCATATGACATTGGGGTAAGTTTGGATCCTGTTAAATGTCATCGTATTGTAGTTCTCCCATAAACCATCCTGTCTTTGTGAAACTTATATAATATTCTTATGTTTGAATTTCTATAAACTATGTTGACCATTTCAGTATAATATTGTTTGACAGGCTTAAACTAATAGTAAATAAATGAAATAGTGATGGCAAGTAAGGGAGTAAAAATTGATCATTGCTTATGGAAAGTCTTATTATCTGTAACAGATGTATGTCCTTTACTGAAAGATTTGTCTCATAGAATTGTGCTAATTTTATTAGTAGGAACACGTCTTCATATTTGTATTGAGTTTGTGTTTAATAAGGCTTCTGATTATATATTATCTCATTTGAAAACCTAATAAAATCATATGAGAGAAACAAATAGCTTCCAGTTTACAAATGAGGGCAGTGAGATTTTGAGAGAGCAAAGTCAAGCTCACAGATCTGGGGCTATGCACAGCTGGGGAAGGACCTGGTGCCAGATGAGTTCACTTCCATATCTATCATTGTGCTCTGCTCTGCCTTTTGCACATTAGAAGGCTTTGTTGGAAGGAGAAAAGAATGTCCATAAGATAATGATGTAACATAAATGAATCTTGTCTAATAACCATGCTCATACTCTGAACTGTAAGCAACTAAAAAGAAACAGAAAAAGGAGACATAGAACAGGATGAGTTCATGATCAAAGTCTCCTCCATTCCGGCCCACAGAGAGATATGTTAATACTTCCCTGGGGGCAAGCCATGTCATTACTTCATACTTGAAAAACCATAGGCTTGAAGGATTGTTGCTCTTCTTTTCATAGCCCTCCACCTTCAACCATAATCATGCGAAAGAAAGGGGCCACAGATGTAAATGAGTTTCTCTTTGCATAAAATTGCATGAACTTATCTTGATTCCTTCTTTGAAGCCTTTCTGTTTTGTATAAAGAAATGCACACACTCCTATGGAGGCAATTATAAATTATTGCTTTTACTGGATCTTGCAGCATAAAGTGCACTGTGCTTGAACTCCAAACCTGTGCCATGCCTTGCTGAGTATTTTATGAATTGTAAAATTGAAAAGTAAGTTAAGACACAGAAGTGGCTCTTGGCTCCTTTATCTGATAAATCTTATTTTGGATTAGTATGTAATATCCCTTTTAAGACCTATTCATTTCTTTTTTATGGATTTTTAACAGAAAATCGATAAAAGAGGTGGAATTCTACATATCTTTGCTTCTTCCTTGTTAACTGTACTACTTAGCTACTCCAACTTTCTTTCTCTCCTCTAAATAAGAAGGTTTCTAAACGTGTCAGCCTCATTGGCTTTGGAGATGGCTTAGTGGGGAAAGTGCTTGATTCTTGTATCTTGTATCTCCATTGCTTATATAAATGCTGGAAGTGGTGGGGCATGCCTGTAATCCCAGCACTGGGGGGGTGGGGGGTGGGGATAGAAACAGTGAGTTCCTGATGCTCACTGGCTACCTAAACTATACAAGTCAGTAAGCCCTAGGATCAAGCAGACCCTGTCTCAAAGAATAAGAAAAAGATCAAGGAAGACACCTGAAGACTCAGAAGCAAGCAAAGCAAGCAACCTGTCATGATGTTCACACAAGTGCAATAGTGGCACATAGCCATGGTGGGTAACCGGCTATTCTTGCATTGGCTAACAGATCCACTCAGTGTAAAGGAACCCATATCTGCAACTGGGAAACAAAGCAGAGTCATATCTAGATAATGAATTTGCTTTCCAATATCAAGCTCCTGCTAATCTTGGGCTACAAGAGGGTCTACACCCATTAAATTCTGTCTAAATTAATAGTGGTTATCTCATTTATCCTGTGCTGGGGAGAAGCTGCTTCTCTTTTTTCAGATGGAAGCAGGACCTGAGAAGAGAAGAGAAATGACCCATCACACTTCACCAGGGCCCCAGCTGAAACCATAGAGGAATTGGGGAAATGAGCAAGAGTGCTGCTTTCTTGGTGAACCTCCCATAAGCATAAGGGTGAAGGAGATAAATACTGAGGACACTCAACACCTACCAAACCAAAGATCCAGAGACTGCTAAGAGCCCATCACTGAAGTAGGCTAAAGAAAGCACCCAACATGGCTCAGGGAATTTTGCAGAAGAGGGTGTGGAAAGATTGTTAGAGCTACAAGGTAGAACATTATGCACAGAGAAATTGTCTCTTCCCCATAATGGACAGGTGCCCCCACAATGCAAGACCCACAATCCTCATGGGGATGACCTGCATTCCCAGAGAGGAGGGCTCCTTTGGAGGGGTGAGAAAGGATGAGGGAAAGGATGGTACCAACATGTTTCTTTATATACTGAGTATGTTCATACTAATTAAAAAAAAGACAGTGAGATATGTGATATTTTAATTTAGGAGTGTTTTATCTCTTCTTTTTTTTTTTTTTCTGCTGTTTAATAGTGTGATAGGCAAACCCCAGATACACTGGTGATACTAGAAAGCCTAGCCCTCTTTTGAAATCCATTAAAAACAGTATCCTCTGTCCATGCTAAATATTTTTCTGAACTTTTAGTTGGAAACTTTTAGTTCTCAGGTGGCTATGAATCACTATGAGTGTGTCAGGGGGAAGATCAATGTTTTAACAAAAACTGTTTGTAATAAAGAAAAATATAAAACGCAAGTAGAAATGAAATTCCACACATATGAACAGTGCATTAAAAACAGCCAGCAAAAAAATCTCCGGGGGGGGGGTGCAAAATTAGGAAATAATTTTATTTTATTATATTGTATTATTATTATTATTTTGTTTGGTTTTTTTTTTAAGGTAGGGTTTCACTCTAACCCAGGCTGACTTTCACTATGGTGTTTCAGGTTGGCCTCAAACTCATGGTGATACTCCGACCTCTGCCTCCTGAGTGCTGGGATTAAAGGCATGTGCCACCACTCTCAGCAGAAATTAATTTTAAATAAGCAATTTAAGTGTACATATTCAAGTATTTTCTGAAAACTACTGTCAATCATGTCTACCAACAAGTACGTAGTAGCAATGATAGTGGTAAAATTAACTGCATATGTATTATAAAGAACAGGTAACTTTATGATTCTTTTTCCCTTTGAGCTGTCTTCAAAGGCAGAGCTTGAAATGTGCTGAGATACCATTTGTACAAGTGTTTGAGAGAGAAAGAAGGTATTTTGGAATGGATACTACTGCGATTAGTACAAATCAAATAGATGTTTTCATTAATGTGTTCTTTTGTGTTTTACATTTAGTCATTTAATATAGCTGAAATTGATTTTAGTGTTCAATGTGAGGTGTGGGTATTCATTTTTCACATGTAGATAACAAATGGGTTAAGCACATTTTACTGAACAGACCATGATTCCCAAGTGCTTCTGGATTTTTTTGTGTGTGTCCATTTATTTGGAAAATATATACTTGTGTATTTTTAACTAATGTTACAGTTATTTAATTATTATAGGTTTATTTAGATACGATTTAAATATGATATGATACTGATATGGTTATCCAGCAATGTGAATTTCCTCTTTTTGTTCTACCACAAGATTATCCTGAATATTCTTTGCACTTTGATTTTTATATTTTATTTTGTTTATTTATTTATTTGAGAGAGAGGGAGATACAGAAATAGGCAGGTAGAGAGAGAGAGAGAATGGGTGCGCCAGGGCCTCCAGCCACTGCAAACGAACTCCAGATGCATGCACCCCCTTGTGCATCTGGCTTACGTGGGTCCTGGAGAAGTGAGCCTCAAACCGGGGTCCTTAGGCTTCATAGGCAAGCGTTTAACCGCTAAGCCATCTCTCCAGCCCTGCACTTTGATTTTTAAGTAAAATTTAAATTCAACTTACCAATACACTTGTTGAGATTTTAATGGAGAGCTCATTAAATCTACAGATAAATGCGGGTAGATTTAACGGGATTGGTATACTGTGTCTTCCTACATATGAAATTTGATATATCCCTCCTTTGTGATAGTTTTTAATGTTCACAAACATGATTTGTAGATTTTAATACAGAAGTCTTATACATCTTAGATTTGTTCATCAGCATTATTGTAGGTGCCCTACTAATTTAAAATTTTATTTTCTACTTTGGTTGCTTACAGAGATAAAATCACTTTTAAAATCCTTGATTCATCTTGATCCAGCTCCTACTACAACAGATGAAAATTTAATAGTAACATTATGTCATGTGAAATTTTTTCCTGGTATAGTAGTCAGCCTCATGCCACTGGGATGAAACTTCAGACCAGACACAGTTTATGGGAGGAAGGGATTTATTGAAACTGACAGATAGAGAACCATAATGACAGATGAACTTGGGCTCCCCTTTCACAGGTCCAAACAGAGAGGAAAGCCAAAAGCAACCACCACCAGCACCACAAGCAAGCACACTTTAGGTACTCCAGGCAAAACTCAAGAACTTTGTATATATTTAGACCGGAATTTCCCAAACTCATCTTAGGGCTGGTCTTTAGGATCCACCCACAGTGACACCTCCTCTAGCCAGGCAGTTAGAAATCTATGTTACAAGCTTTAATAGATTCCTGAATGTATTAGGGGACATCTATTCAAACTACCACATTCTACCTCTGGCACCCAATAGATTTATAATCACCTCACATTGTAAATTATATTCAGTAAAATTTTAATTTTTAAAGGATCCCATAGTCTTTACCAACTTAAGATATTCTAAAGTCCCAAGTTTCATCTGAGATTTAAGAAAGTCTCTTGGCTGTAAGTCCTGTAAAATCAAATAAAATTATATATTGTCAACACATAAAAGCATACAGTAAACATTTTCAACTGCTTTAAGGCATAGAAA